>PYFS01002493.1:0-10003 GCA_003671545.1 Ophiognomonia clavigignenti-juglandacearum | reverse complement strand
ACCCTAACCCTAACCCTAACCCTAACCCTAACCCTAACCCTAACCCTAACCCTAACCCTAACCCTAACCCTAACCCTAACCCTCGTATCGTGCCACCCGGGTTGGGGTTGGTGGACCGCAGTGGCTAATATAATTTCGGGTCGGGTTGGGGGGCGCAATGGCTAAATCATAGCTTCGCAGTGGCTAATATAATACCGGGTTGGGTTGGGGGAGCGTAGTAGCTAAATTATAGTTTCGTAATAGTTAATATAATTTTGGGTTAGGTTAGGGAGCGTAATACCTAAATTATAATTTCGCAGTTGTTAATATAATACCGGGTTAGGTTAGGGGAGCGCAATAGCTAATATAATTTCGGATTAGGTTAAAGGGCGTAATAGCTAAATTATAATTTCGCAATAGCTAATATAATACCGGGTTAGGTTAAAGGAGCGTAATGGCTAATATAATATCGGGTTAGGTTAGGGGAGTGTAATAGCTAAATTATAATTTCGTAATAGCTAATATAATTTCGGGTCGGGTTAGAAGAGCATAGTAGCTAAATCGTTTAGGTCGATAGCGGAAAATCGATAGGGATAGTGGAATAGGTGGGTGATGGATAGGGGCTCGGGTCGCCGGCGAGTTAATTAGTAAAATGACGGCAGCGAGCTTTTTTTTTTTTTTTTTTTGGTTAAGGAGATAGCGTAGGCTCTAGGTCGCCGGCGGGAATAGGCGGGCATAGGGGCGACTGGGGGTAGGGGCATAGCTATGCCCGAGATATATTTTATATATAGGGTGATAAAATAGATAATAGATAAACGTTTAAATCGTTAACGGGAAATTAAAGATAGATAGATAATAGATAAAAGTTTAAATCGCTGGCGGGAATAAGCGGGTATAAAGGCGATCGGGAATAGAGGTATAGCTATATCCGAAATATATTTTATATATAAAAGCCCGGGTCGCCGGCGGGAAATCGACAATAAGAAGTCGATAGGGGTAATAGAGTAGATGGTGGATAGAGGCTCGGGTCGCCGGCGGGAAGGGGACGGGGGTAATAGAGTGGGTAGTGGATAAAGGTCTAGGTCGCCGGCGGGAATAAACGGATATAAAGGCGACTAAGGGTAAAGATATAGCTATACCCGAAATATATTTTATATATAAAAGCCTAAATCGATAACGGGAAATCGATAAAAGTAGCGGGGTAGATAATAGATAAAGGCCCAAATCGATAATAAGAAATCGATAAAGGGAACGGGATAGGTAATAAATAAGGGCCTAAATCGACAATAGGAAGCCGGAGATAAACGGGTAAGTAATAGATAAAAGCTTAGGTCGCGGCGAATTAATTAGTAAAGTAATACCAACGAGCTTTTTTTTTATTTAATTAAAAAGGCAACATATACAAATTAGAACCGTTCTACGCCGGCGAGGTTCGGTCGATACCGCGCAGCGAATAGAAAGCGAACCTCGCCGACGGGAACGAGCGGGCACAAGGGCGACAAGGGGTAAGGGCACAGCTATGCCCGAGATACACTTTATACATAAGAAATTACGAAGATTTATTAGATTTACCCTAAAGATAATATAGCTAATATATTGATAAAAATATATTAAATAATATATTTAAGCGTTTCCTATTAATTAATAAAATCACTAAATAGATTAATAATTATATTCATTAGAATAAAGATTAATAGAATAAAGAAAATAAAGGAATTAGAAAATTAAATAGATTTAAACCAATTAATATTAATTAATATTAAATCCGAAAAGAAGTTAATATATATATATATTAAATTTATTTATATATATAACGCTCGTTTAAATTTTAAAAGAGAATAGTTAATATAGAAATTTTAATGTAAATTTAATTAAATTAATATAGATTTATATTTTCTTATTTAGTTTTATTTAATCGGGTAAATTTAAATAATAGTAAGCTTAGCGAATACGCTAGCCTTATAATTAGCTATAACGCTAATGCTAGTTCTAATCGAGACTAGCGCTTTTCGGGGCCGCATTTAAATTTAGTTAATAGTAGCTTTATAGCTATTACTCTCTCTCTTTCCTTTTTTTATAAATTAATAATAAATACGACTTCTATATTAATATAAATATTTCTATATCCTCTATAATATACCCTACCGATATTAATAATAATAGGCGCAATATATACGATTTCTAGACGAGTATTTTAGTTATATCAAAATATATCAGCTGTTAAATCGGATTAATTCGTATTTATATAATTATTATAAATCGGATATTCCGCTTAAAGAAAATAATTAATTTGCTTTATAGTATAACCGTTATAAACGCCGGAATAATCGGGATTTAAACAAATCGAACGAGAATAGTAATAATAACGATAATTATATATTATTATTATATATAGGCTAGGGGAGAGCAAATGAATAATATAGAAAACAAATATAAATATTAAATTTTTATTTTATTAATTAATTTTATTATTAGCCTTTTATCGTATTAAATATATAATAATTATAGTTACGAAACTAGCGGAGATATATTATGTAGAAGCTTCGGCTTTTAATAATAAATTTTATTATTAATCCGTTTTTAAAATATTTCCGAAAATAAGAAAATTTATCTTTATTTTATATTTTTATATTTCTAATTTAAATATAATATGTTACTATATATCCTCTAGCTATATATTATATTAATTTCCAATGTTATTTAAATATCCTTATATTTTTTTTTCTTTATTAAAAGTGTTAAAAATTAATAAAAATATTAATCGATTAGATCTAAATTCTTATTAACCTAAATCACCAGGAAATTTTTATAATTTATTAATTCGATTTAGATAGATTAAAGCGGGTTGGGATTAAAAGAACGCTAGAGTATAAGGTATAAAACTTCTGATTAGCCTATAAACTACAACTACCGTTAAAATAGCCTTTATATATAATCAAAATATCGTAACCCGGTCTTATTAAAGGCTCTATTGCGTTCCAGTTGTGTATCACGTAAGCTGGATTTGCCCTTTTTAACTAGCGCCAACGGTGCCGCAATTTGAGTATCTAAGTTCTTTGGAAGTGACTCATACAAGATAAAACACCGAGAGATTCGACTGTAGTCTGCACCGTTTTTACCCGCCGTCAACAAACGAGGATGCCTTTGCCAGTGATAGTAGGCGGAGACTGGGAAGACGATGACGGTGATGACCCGAAGTACGTTACTGCCGCACCGCCAGCTTTCATCGAAAGAGCACGCATCGACGAGCTCTTGGACCAACGACACAGGGACGTCATCTGCCGCGCTGTGCACAACATTCTACGAACCGACATCGCGGAAATAACATTCGCCCAAATCGTTGACGGGCTGCCGCTCTCCAGTGTTCTCTCAGTGGCGGCCTTGCATTTCCACCCGGCTATCCGCAACCACGACACCTTGTGCCCCGGTGCGTTGGAGGACACAAGGGCGATGCGAGATACTTTCGACATCAACAGCCTCAAGCTTCCCGTTGATGTGCTGCAGCGCTTCCAAAACGCGCCGGCCGGCTCACAGGCTGCGAAATTGCCCCTTGTGGAGTTGGTAGCAGTGGCCATCCACCGCATTGCTGTCTTGCTCTATAAAAACGGCAGCTTGCACCAGGAACGTGGGCTTCTGCCAGCTGAAGAGGGCGACCTTTGTTGGTCAGGTGGGGATCTCGTAATGGAAGACAACGTCACCTACTGGACTAGATCCTCTGACGCCTCGCCCCGTCCGACACCATTTTGCCTATTTTCCTATTCGACTCCCGAGCAATACCCTGACGGGGTGGCCGAGCTCCCGGGCTACTGGGCCGAAGATCAGATATTTGGCGGTGTTGTCTTGTTTAGTCGAGGGGATAGTGGCGTCGAGGTGAGTCACCTCCCTCTATCCTTCGCAGCCCCCCCCCCCCACCCCCTTGACCTCGACCATAGCTGATGAGATTTCCCGATAGTGCAACGAAGTTTGGTTACACCCCTTCAGGCGGGAACTCACCAACCGTGTGTGTGCCTTGACGGCTGAACAGATGTCAGACTTGCTGCACTTCTTGCACTCGGATCTTGATGCAGTTGACGCGTCTGCCACTGCCGCATCTCCGCTCCCGATTCTTGTGGGCAGTACTAACCGGCGCCGGGTAGATCAGGAGATCGCCATTCCGGAACACCGTGTCTATAGAGATAAATGGGAACGGAAGATTCTGATGCGCAATCGCTCAGACTACGAGTTCTTTTGGCGGAGCGATGTTTATGATGAGCGCGACTATCCGTAACTACGGTCTACGCGAGGGAGATCTTTTGTAGCCTAGGGGTGGTGTCGAAATTGTTGAGAATGCCCCGGTTCTCCCGATTAGGAAACCACGATATTTCCGGTACGTTGTACGGAAACAACAGACGTCGTTGTGGATATTTAGGTCTCCGAGAACGGCCTCTTCAGATAAAAGGAATCGGATATTCCGGCTGTGCCTCTCGAGGAGTTGGTTTTTAGTGAGGATCGTGTGGGCTATATATACTGAGGTGGTCCTGCGAGAAAACAGCTGTTAATCTTTTGGATCTGTATACGAATTCAATACTTTTTTAATCCCCTACCTATTTCAACACATTATCAATACGATTCATTAGCTAAAACGCACTTATTAGCATATCCTACATTTTTCAAACTCTTTTATATAGCGCTCGCCAAATAAGGTTATCACTAGCTTTATTATTATTACGTAACACCCGTTAAACCTCTCTGCATACCACCCAAAGATAAAAATATACCTATACCAACTAGAACCACAAGATCTTCGTCTCGAGCCTTTAATCAAAGAGGTTCTGCGGCTTTAGCGTCAAACGTTAAAGGCACTGCTAGATCGTAATTAGCAGGAGAAATATTATAGCTATCAGAATTACCTATTAAGGAATCGTCAGCGCTATTAGACCCCCAACTACGGACCGGCTAGCAATTATCATTAAAGTCAGCTTAATTAGATCTCCAACCATAGTCAGGCTAGCAATTATCACCAAATTCGGCCTCGTCGTCCTTATTATCAAAGGCACGAGAGCCTTTAGATAACGAAGGCGAAAGGTTATTCCTCGTTAGTAGAGAAGCGTTAGATTAAGCAAATTAATAGCTTTAAACGTAATTACAACTTTAAGAAAAATCGGAGTTAACGCAAATAATCAAAATTATAGAGTTTTTAGAAGGAAATATATTAGAAACCTCGGGATTAGCTAAATATAACGGAGTGGCTAATAGAGCTGTTTCGCGGCTAGAACTAGCCCTAATAATACCAAGAGCCTCGCAATTAGGCTATTCTCGTGATCTTTCTCCTAGTCCTTCCTCTCCGCCTAGCTTTAGTATAGCGGACGATAAGGAGGTTGGCGATGGGGGTAATTCTAAGCTTCTTAGGTGTATAAAGTATTAGTGTTTGACTAAAATTAATTAGCATTAATGGAAATTTACGATTCTCGCGATCCTTTATATAGATGGCTATTTATTAATCCTTAAAGACCTATTTACACTAATGGATAAACGTAAGCCTATAAAGGCCTTAGATCTAGCCGCATTCGCTACCCTTATTACCAATATTAATATCTTTAACGAGAGCGCGGAAATGATTAAGCTAATTCGCTGTAACGCTATTATCGATAATTATTTTAAGGATAGCGCTATCGCGAATGTTATAGGCGTTGAAAACCCTGTTGTGAAATGGGTACGGCTGGAGGAGTTCGCTTTAGGCTCGGGGCCAATATAGCTTCAAAATTATATAAATAAGATATATAACTTATTATCCTTTAACTTCAAAGAAGCCAACGAATATGTCAATCGGTTTGAAGCCTTTAAAGAAATGATAACGAGATTTAAGAGATGTATAATTAAAAGAGAGTATAAGATTTAATTCGTAAGAAACGTTTAAATATAACACCTAGCTTAAACGCAAAGGATAAAGGGCCAAATCCGTATGGATTTAGAGAAAAATACGCTAGCGCGTATATAATAGGATTTCGTTAATGAATATTCTCTTATTATAGCGCTAATAGCCAATTTGGTGATATCTATAATAATTAGATATTCGCATTTAAGCTAGCCTCTGTAGGGATAGCAATAATAAACGTTTATATATATTTATAATAACCATTCTTTAGAGAATTGCTAGCAATTCTATCTTTATCTAAAGCTTATAACGTATCGTCAAAGGGGAAATAAAGGTTATAGAAATTTCGGAAATAAAGAAAAAGGTTTTAATCGTAAAGGAAATCGTAGAAATACTGGCGGAGGCTTTAATCGAAATCGAGGTCGAAGCGCTTATTTAACGAGTATGGCGGGGCCTATTAAGAAGGAACCAATTCGCCGGTATACCTATAATATTACGGTCAGCAATTATCGTAACGAGAATCATATTAACGGAGATATTAGATCTTCTTTTTATGTATTTGGAAGCCGTAGATATTTCGTCTATTAGCACTAGCCGTTAAAATTCTTTTGGATTATAATAAGAGGAGGAAAAGTATAGGCCGTGGTTTAGGGCGACGTTATTCTTAATTATAACGTTGGAAATAAATTATTCACGGAATTGACGCTTTTACGAATATAATACTGCCCTTCCTTTAAAAAAGACCTCATTAGCATTCTTATATTATATCAGCGAGGTCTTCGCTTTAAAAACCTTAATCTTATAGCAGAAAATAGAGAAATCGTAGCTCGTTTCGATCGGAACTTCGATTTAATAATAAGGCCTATTCCAGAGAAGCTATTAGCCAATTTGTTTATAATAAAGGAAGAAACAGCTCGTTAGAAATATCTAAACAAAGCCAACTTAGCCTTGATTCGTACCTATTAACGCTACGGGCACGTAAACGTAAAATCGGTTTTGAAAATAGCTTTTGCTATTATAAAAGAGGAAAAGTTGGTTTTGGATTTAGCTTAAGAGAAGGAGCTAGGCGATTTGGTCTATCAAATATATGACTTTTGCAAATAGCTACGGCATATTCTAAATAGAGGTTTCTCGAAACTTAAAAAGGCAGGCGAAATTTGGCATTTTGATTTCTTTAGTTATTCGAAATTAAACGTTAACGACGAAAGAGAAGGAATAATCGGGATTAATAAGAAATACGGGCTTCGTTAGTTCAAAATGTATAACGAGAAGGTCGACTAGGCTGATCTCGTAAAAAATATGCTAATCCAAGCGAAAGCCTGGGGATACAAAATCAAACGTATTCACCTTAATAACGGCACCGAATTGATCGGGAAGGAAGATGGTGTTTTAAGGAAATACCTAAAAGATAACGCTATTGAATAAATTATTTCAACGCCCTATACGCTTGAATAGAACGGTCTTTTAGAAAGAAATAATCGGATTTTAATAAAGAAAGCGAGGTATTAGATAGAGGCCTTTTAAGCGCCATCGCTATTATGGCCGTTCTTTTTTAGAGCCGCTGCTAAAATCACGAATTTCACAGTCAATAATAGGACTCAATCGCTGAAGAAAACGCCCTAGGAAGCTTTTATAAAAGAAACGTCACTTAACAAACAATATAAACCTAATTTCGTAAATACCTTCACGCCAAACTCAAAAATCGTCGTTTATATACCCGAAGCACGTCGTCAATAAAGCGATAAATCAGAGTTACGAGGAGAAAACGGTATATTATTAGATTGGGTTTTTACGGACCCCTCTAAGCTATAGAAAATCTTTATATACCACTTGCCAAAGCGCCTTAAAACCGAACATCAATAAATCGTCCAAATCAATAACCTCATTATTTACGAAATCTATAAAAAAGATTCTAAAAAATTCACTTTTATAAACAACGCTCTTATAATCGCTGATATTATCGTCGTTAGGCATCCTCTTACATTTATTTTTAAACGTTATATAACTCCGGCCGCCTTATAGCGTACCCGGCGACCTCGAATAGCTACCTCCTTCGCTATTAATCAACAATAAGCCTATTTAACGATAGAATTCGAATTAGCCTATTCTATTAAAGATTTCATAACTATTAAAGATCCCCTTACAATAAAAGAAACGCTTAACAGCCCTTACATTATTAAATAGCTTAAAATATAACGCAAAGAATTTCGCAATCTTCTCCGATTAGATATCTTTAAGGCTATCCTTCATCACGATCTACCTCCCTTTACGATTCCTTTTATAACGAAACCGGTATACAAATCTAAACACGATCAAAATAGGAAGGTCTCGGAGTATAAAATAAAGATTATAATCAAGAGCTTTGAGCAATATTATAATATTGATTTCGTTGAGACCTTCGTCTCCGTTAACAAAGCGCCCATTTAAAGGATTCTTCTTTATTTGGCAACAACGCTAAACTAGGATATACAATAAATAAACGTTATCGCTGTTTTTTTAAACAGTAAATTCGAAGAGAATATCTATTGCGAGATTCCTAAAGGATTAAACCGCTTTTTCGCTAACTTTCTTAAAAAGAACGATATAAAATATAACCCTACGGTCGATCAAATCCTATAATTATTAAAGGCGTTATACAGCCTAAAATAAGCCCCTCGTTAATAGGAAAAACGACATATCAAAACGCTTTTCGCATTAGGATTTTACTAATTTAAAAGTGACTCTACCGTTTATATATATTATAAAAAGCAAATAATCGTCGCTACCTATATCGACGACCTGCTTTTAATAAGCCTAGATTCAAACGTTATTATAAAGGTATATAAAGCCCTCGCTCGTAACTTCGAGCTAAAGGATTTGGGTAATATACGATATTTCCTAAATATCCGAATTATATATAACCGCTCTACACGCACGATTATACTATCCCAAAACGCCTATATAACACGCATTCTCGATACCCTCGGCCTCCATAGCCTCAAACCCTTTTCTACTCCATTTATACCCGGCTCTTTTATCTTCGCCATGCCAAATAAAAGCACCGCCACTCTTTAAGAAATTCATATATATCAATCTCGCAACGGAAGCCTTATATACGCGATAACCCAAACGCGTCCGGATATTTATTTCCTGATAAAGGTGACGTCACGCTTTGCATATAACCCTTTAAACGGTCATAAAGCGATTCTATAATATGGCTTCAGGTACTAGAATAATACATAGGATTACGGCCTGCTATTAGGAGGAGGAAATACTAAACCTCCTGCCGTCCTTTATTAGGACGACGATAACTTTAGCATTAATCAAAAAGCCGAGGACGCTATAAATATCTCCGCTTAGACTGATTCTAACTGGAAAGATAGCAAATCAAACGGGAAATCAACCTATAGCTTTACAATAATTATAAACGATTCCTCAACAGTCGCTTGGAAGTCTAGATTCTTTGATAAAGTGATAAACAATATAATAATTGCCGAATATTACGATATTGCTAAAAGCGCACTTTCGTTATTATAGCTTATTAACCTATTTATAAAACTACGCATTAATGCACGCTTCAGCATTAAATATAATAACGCTAATATAGTAAAGCTTATTAAGAACCCCGAATTCTATCAACGGATTGGCCATATACCCCTAGACGAGTTATTTATATAAGACGAGGTCAAGAGCGGTCGGATTAAGATGGATTGGGTTCCAATAGAGCTTCAGAGGGCTGATGGGCTCACCAAGCCTCTAAACGGGCCCCGGCACAATGCTTCAACTGTTAGGCTTAGAGTGATGAAGATTTGAGGGTTGGAAATAACCGCTCCGTATAAAACTAGCGATGTATCTCTTTATTGTTTCTCTACTATCTCTCCTATTATTTCTCCTTATACTACAATAGCACTGTTACTAACAGCGTCACACAACTGACGGCTGAATCGAGAGTACCGGTTCAAAGGGAGGTATTGAGAATGCCCCGGTTCTCCCGATTAGGAAACCACGATATTTCCGGTACGTTGTACGGAAATAACAGACGTCGTTGTGGATATTTAGGTCTCCGAGAACGGCCTCTTCAGATAAGAGGAATCGGATATTCCGGCTGTGCCTCTCGAGGAGTTGGTTTTGGTGAGGATCGTGTGGGCTATATATACTGAGGTGGTCCTGCGAGAAAACAGCTGTTAGTCT
>PYFS01002428.1:0-18071 GCA_003671545.1 Ophiognomonia clavigignenti-juglandacearum | reverse complement strand
ATTTATTTATTTATTTATTTATTTATTTATTTATTTATTTATTTATTTATTTATTTATTTATTTATTTATTTATTTACTCAGGGGCCAAGTGTCGATTATGGAATTGTAGTTAAAGCTTTAGATATGGTCACTTAGCCGAGTAGTGTAGGCATATGGCCGGAGGTATAGCGTTGCTTGAAGGTCTTGGATTCGAACGTATATAAGGTGCTTTTTTTTTCTGGGGCCATTGTGGCCGTAGGCCGTGAGGCCATTGTAGCCGTGAGGCGCGATTGTGGCCTCGTGCGGCCCGTGGCCGGGCCGATGCACAATAAATTTGTCAAAAGACAAAGGTAAACCAGTAGAAAACAGTTTTAAATGCACGTAACCTACAATGGAGAGCCAGTTAGAAACAGTTTTAAATCTGTACGATTAACAAAGACGTACCAATCGCTATAGATCTTAATTTTGACGTAAACATGAACATGACAGGGGTGTACTCAAGCAACCAGCCCAGGCCCATATTTGCTATTATGTCATCGCGCCAACAGAGTTACTAATCCTTTCTAACGAAAGGCATGCCTGATTTTCAAATTAGCGCCATTTTGCGCTTATTTCTAGGTAACAATTTGGCATCGCATTATTAGACGGTTAATTCCTAGACAATGCTATATTAGCGAATTGTAGAAAAGTTATAACAATTATTTCATCTATTCCCCAAATTTCGGTGCTTTATTATATATATTAGTGACGATTCTGGCTTTGGTTGCAAAATGGCACCTTATTTTTTCGATTTGCTGAAATTATCGAAAAAGGTAGGAAATTGCTTTTAATGAAATTCTGAAATTGCTAATAACCAGATTCCATGCCGCCGTTCGTAAAAGGTGGCAATAGGCAGATATTTAGACGGATTATCGTCGCCAATCGCCAACGCATCAACTAAACATATCCTACGCCTTTTGCCGAAATCGATCTATAATCTACTACTATACTTTAACGGCTATATATAAATTCCTAACCTTTTAAAGATTGCTTAAATTAATATAGCTCTTTCTCATTTTATATTATATTTTATAATCTACGACCAAGCTAATTATCCGCCCGAATTTCCCACGCTATTATCTTAAATATCTTCTTATACGCCTTTTAAATATTCGATTTACGGATCAAATAAAGTAAGCACGCTTTATATACACCCGATGCAATAATAGCGGGGCGAGATCCATAATTTAATTCGATATAAGTAATACGAAACCGCGCTCGATAAAAAAATATTTTATATTAACCTCGAAAAGCCCAAATTAATAACGGCAGGCATTTGTATATTAGTAATTCCGTATTAGCATATCTTCAAAATTAAGCTATACGATAATATCTTATACTTTATAATTTACTCGGCAAAAATCGTTTGAAAAATAACCGATATTATCGCGTAAAACGAAATTACGTTCGCTAAATTTTTTTTTTTTTCGATAAATGGTTTAGCTTTCTCTAAAAAGCATATAATAAAAGATACGAAAGTTTAAAATATCCTTTTTATCCCCTAATTTTGGTGCTTAAGCGCTTTAGGGTTCTTAATATTTATAATATAAAAATATAGCGCGGTATATAAATAATCGTTTTAATAATTAAAATATTAATAATTATAGAAAAGTTAATATTTTATATTAATATTAGCTAATATGTTATAAATTAACTACGCAATCGGGATTAGATTAGGGGTTTCGGTTAAAATAATATGCAAAATTAAATATAAAAGAGATAAGCATATAAAACGAAAATATTAATATAATATACCTATAACGTATAAAATAACGCAATAATATAGCTAAATTCTTTTCCCTTTATTTCTATATTAACTAATATTCGCTTTCA
The DNA here is from genome assembly GCA_003671545.1 of Ophiognomonia clavigignenti-juglandacearum. NCBI lineage: Eukaryota > Fungi > Ascomycota > Sordariomycetes > Diaporthales > Gnomoniaceae > Ophiognomonia > Ophiognomonia clavigignenti-juglandacearum. The sequence goes on along the minus strand of PYFS01002428.1, from coordinate 16,219 downwards.
TAAGCAACTATTACGCCGCCGCATAATAATCAGCCAATAAACTTATATTCCCATTTAAAAAAAAAGCTTAAAATATAAGCCGATAATTTATAATTTATTAATATATATACTTTGCATAAACTAATAATAATAATCTTTAACCATCTAAACACTTAACGCCTTTATAAGCTTTGGCGATACCAAAACAGCTAGCAAATAAATTATAAAAGCTAGGCAAAAAATTTACTAATGCGATTGCTTTATTTGGGTATATCAGGCCGGCCAAGTGGACGATCCAGTTATAAAATATAATATTTATAATAATTAAACTATAATGCCCGCAAGAATCGAAATATATATAAAAGGCAAAAATGGGCTAGTGAAAATGTGATTTGAGCTAAATATAAAGCTTATCCTTAAATAACATACTTTTTTTAAAGCGGAGGGCCGCATATATTTCGGCGGTAAAATCCGCAGCTTAATCAAACACCATCGAAATACACCTTATATAATCTCGCCCCTCTTTAATATCTCTCTAATATATTTATATCGCGCAAATAATATCCGCGGTAAAAACATTAAAAAAAGGGTATAATATATTAAAACGGCAATTTTTAAAGATAAAACGCGAATTAGATATAACTATCGATCCTCTTAGAAAATAAAAATAACAGGCACTATCTTTTACCTTTAAATATACCCCAAATAACTCTCGAGCGATATAATTAATTTTAAAACCGATAACTTTAATTCTTAAAAAACAATCGGTTTAACCGCGGTAAAAAAATATAATTGATATCGTGACATTAATAATATCGCTTAATCCGAATATCTTTTTAATTATATTAGCAAAATACGATAAAAAAAGCTATATATATTCGGAGACGGAAGCATTTATAAATATATGCCCTTTTTCAAAATACTCCGTTATATTTTCTATATATAATTTATGTGGATTAGATAGCTATAGGGCTGTGACCATATATAATAGGCACAGAGCGTGCACGGGCTTTGGCCACGCTCTGGACGAGGATTTTAGGCCTCGTTGGGCTGCGGCATTCTATACACAGCCGTTATTTAATTAACTAACTATCTACCTATCTATTTTGACCATATTGGACGTACGTTTATATAATCTATCCAATATTAATCAATATTTGATTTAGCGTCGAATATAAAATAATTAGGATTGGAAGAGGCAAATACTCGTTAACGCTGCTTTTGGCTTAACGGCCGATTTGTGGGTTTGACGTTTGCGCTCTAAAATCGCCATTTTTAAAACGCCTAAATATATAAAATACGTTTTAGATTAACGATCGCATTAAGGAAGAAATTACCCTCGATATATTTGAACTTTAGCGAATTTTTAATAAATATCTTATTATATATATAATTTTACCCGCGCCACAAGTATTAATATTTTTTCAAAAAATATTTTTAAATATCGTATATTTACTTTTTATTTTTAATTTAACGTTATTAAACGCCTACGATTCGCCTATTTTCTTTTTTAAATTTTTCCCAAATTTCTTTTTTTCGAAATTTTAAATACGTTCGGCAAACTGGTTTGCCGAAATAATAAAGCCCATATAATTTTTGGCTTAATATTACGATTTACGATATCTTCGGTACAATATTTTTAGGAATTTTATTTATTTATAAAACATTATAAAGAATATTTCCGAAATAAGCCGAATAAACCGCGGACGGCGGTTTAAATTTAGCTAATATTAAAAATCAGCTTTTGGGCAAGTTTACGAATAAAGAAGCGGCGCAAATAAAGTTTAACGATCTAATTTCAAATAATATAAAGGCACGCCGATTACTTTTTTAAAAAATTATAAATTTCTTTTTATAATTTACGCTAATCGAATTAAACGCGCTAAATATAATTAAAGAATATATAAATATATATATTATATATAGGTTTTATATATATTTTTTAGAACGGCTCGTCGATAACGAATTTCTAAATTATTTTTAAATCGATTTTAGAAATTAAATTTTAAACCTTTTTCAGAAAATTAACGAAAATATCGTAAAAGCATTTCGAAAAATATTACGAAAAGGAAATATTAATATCTATAAAAGATTAACGGTAAAAGTATTAATCGTATAATCGCTTTATAAAACCGCGATCTTAAATTCGCCAATCGTATAAGAGAAAAAGGATATTTAAATTACGAATTTCATTTTAAAAAATTATATAAATACGCGCAAAAATCAGGTTATATAAAAAATTTCTTTTGTTTTAATTATATTTAAATTAAGCTAATTAGGAGTATAATAAATAACGGCACCGTTATAAGGTTTGGCAATACCATAATAATAGCTATTAAGCCTTTTTCAATAAGCGCAAATTCCTTAAATATTGCTAAAAAAGCTAATATAACAAATATTATAATATTTTTAAGCATAATAATAGGTTTAAACATTATTATAAGCGGTATAAGCCCAAATATAATAACTTTAAATGTAATTACCAGCAATATTAGCTTAAACGTAATAATTTTAAATATTATTATAAATAACGCTAATATAATAATATTAAACGTAAACGCAATTCCAACCATGGTTATAGATCGTATTCGCGATTTATTAATAAATAGGATTTATAATTAAGGAGGATGAGTACGATTTAAATTACCGTCCGTATTAATCTTTGCTTTTTGGGCATTTTAAGAAAAAGAAATTTAATTTATAATAAATTACGGTATTTGCGAAGTTTTAGATTAAAAGTAAGAATTATACGGGAAAACTATACGATGTTTGGGATACCAAAATAAAGCTTATATTTGATAAATATAAATAATTAAATATTAATTCGTATTAATTTAAAAATATATTTTTATAAAATATAATCGGAGATATATATAAATAATATATATAAGAATTTATCGAGAAAATAAATTTTAAAAAATATTATTTATTTATTAAAACATATTTTAATATTAAAATAAATAAATATTATTATTATATAAATTAGACATTTATAAGCTTAAAAATAATACGTAATAATTTAGAAAATAATTCTTTAAACGTAGGAGATATATTAAATATACTTTTTAAAAAGCTTAAAAAATATTAAAACGTTTTAAAATCGTTATATTATATTTTAAAATAATTGCGAAAAAAGATTATTTAAATATACAAAAGCATTAAAAAATTCGAATATATTCTATTAACGCTTTTAGCCGAAATAAAGGAATTATATTTACGCTTAAAAATATTATTAGAAATAATTATTATTAATTATTTAAATAACTTAATAATCTTTTTTATCAAATTATTAATATACCTTTCGGAATAATTCATTCTAAATCGCTAATATGCGCGATACGGTAAATCAACCCGCGGCTTAAAATTTAATTTTCGTAAAGGAAAATAATAAAAATGGCAATAATCATTACAATAAGGTTTTTTTTCGCACCGGAATTATTTATTACGCGGAAAAAATTTATAAAAAAAAAATACTTAATTTCAAATTTTAAATAAACAACTTTTAACCTAAGGATAATAAATCGGTATATTTTAAATTATTAAATATTAATTTTTAAAGAAAATATTATATATACGGAAAATAAGGTATCGTATAAAAAATTATTTTAACGGCGAATAACATAAAACGCATTAGCATTAATAAATTTATATTAATAGAGATAATTTATTAGAAACGTATTATATTTATATAAACGATTAGGAAACGGTAATAATAAATCCCAAAAAATACGATAATAAAGACGAAGCCGAATATAACGAACGCGAAGAAATAACGATCGTTTAATATATAATAAATATAATATTTACTTATAAATTAATCGGTATCGACGATTAATTCGATATCCAAAAGGGCATATTAGATTAATATATTTTAGAAAAGCGTTATAAAGGCCGATTTTAAAGATTATTTATAAATATAAGCGTTATTAAAATATCAATAATCGGGAAATCTCAATTTAACGCTTTTAAGGACGAGATCCCAAATGTTACCTTAAAGCCGAATAAAACCGGAGAAAAAATGAGCTTTAAAATAGGTAACATTAGATCGCTAAAGATTATAATTATCGAAATATATTTTAGATCGATTATTTTCCGCGTACTAAATACGAATATTTCTTTCTTATTATCCCTTAAAAATATAAACCGCTTAAAAATTAAAATCCGCAATATATTAAAATAATTAATACGGATAACGGATGGTTATTTAATATTATTTACCTATAAGTTCGGGCATTTTTGGTATTTTTTAGAATTTATATTTAAAATAATAGCATATTTATCCGAAAAAGAATTAAAGCGATTATATCGTAATTTCGGGTATCTTTTAATATCGCGGTTTTATAATTTATTTAAAAATATAAAATATTTAAATATATTATTTAAAACCATTAAAATAATTAATAAATTTTGCTATAATTATTAATTATATTTTACGAAATAATAATATTTTAAATTCTTAATTTAAAATAATTTCGAATTTAATTATAAGGTTATAATCGACGTGATATATTTAAAAAGGAAATTAATATTATATATGGTGGATTTAGCGACGGCCTTTTAAGCCGTACGGTTTTTTAAAAGCGTATCTAAAACGGATTGCTAAAACGCATTTTAAGAACATTAATTAAACGTATATATTAGACCGCCCGATTGGATTACGTATAACGTAAAAACCATTTTTAATTTCGCGGAATAAAGAAATATTATTAAAATAATAAATTTATAATATAAATAAATTCCGGTAAAGATATTATAAATAATTAATAAAATTAAACGGTATTACGTATTTCTTAAAAAAGCGTTTTCAATTATCGATAAAAAAATCGGTGCGGGTATAATAAACGATTAAAAATTGCAAATAATTATAAAAATTATTAATAATATAATTAGCCCGAATAAATTAATTTTAACGCTTTTGGTTTTTAATATTTATTTAAGATTATATAAAGATTCCGCATTAAACCTAAAAATAATCTAAAAAGCGAACGCAATAATTAAAGTTATAAGCGTTTTTAAAGTAATTCGCGCCCGAGATAAAATAATTAAAACGCTTTTAACGCGAGCAATTTTAAGCATTTAAAATATAATAATTTTACTATTAAATAATAAAATGTTTATTTATAAAAAGAAACGCGGTTGGGAAAAATTATTTAAAATAACGGCTATTAACAGATACGACATTATAATAAATATAATAAACAAATTATTTATATTTCGTATTATTTTTATAAAATCGTATTATAAAATTCCCGAAAAAGAGAAAATATAATATGGTAATTCGGATATACCCGGAGAATAGTTATTACCTAAGGATTTAACGCCTTAGCTAAAACAGAGAAGACGTTTAAAAACGACTTTATAAATAATATTTAATCTAAAAGCGGTTAAATTATAAATAACCGCGGATACATTAATAAAACAAAGGCGCGATAAATTATATAAATCGATCTTATTAATTCCGTAAACATTTTTAGCTTTATTCTTATATATATTAGCATCGTTTATAATAAATAAAGAAAAACGTATTTACGAATTCGCTATAAAATTACGTAAATAAAACAAAATTATTATTTTAAGCGCATTTTTTAAGGCGTTAATAGAAGAGGAATAATTAAATTTAAGCGATAATAAAATATTTTCTATGGAAAAATAGAACGAAAAGATTTACGGTAAATACTATATTTTTAGAACCCGTATTATAAACGAGGTTAAAGATAAAAATATTCGCCCGCGCGAAAAAAGCTATTTTATATTAATTAAGTTTGATAATTATAATAAAAAAATCATTTTAATATAATTTTTTACTTTACTCTGTATAATACGTTTTATAATAATTAATTTTAGCGTTTACTTTAATATTCCAGATCGTATTCGGATATATAATCGCGTTAAAGGATATTATTTAAATTTACGTTTAAGCTAAATTAAATTTATTTCGAACGATCTATACGCGGCTATTAAAAGAATTCGCTTATAAATACCCATTAAAAGCGATTATATATATTTAAAAGTTATTTTACGGATTAACTAAATTAAGCGTATATTAATTCTAAATTTATTATAAATACCATTTCGAAAATCTTAATATAATAATATTAATTTTTAATTAATGCCTTTTAATTATAACGGATAAATTAATAAATTTCGGTATTATGGGTATATAAATGGACGATATCTTAATATTTTATAATAAAACGTTTTCCTAAAAGAAAGAAAATAAATTATAAAAAGCTAAATTTAAAATTAAATTTAAAACGTATTTAATAAAGGAAATCTTTTTAAAATTTAATAGAATAAAAATATTATTCTAAGGTGATATAATCAAAATTATCTTGAAAAAGCAAACGGTTAAATTAAAAATCGAAAATATAATATCGGAGGATTAAATTACGGAATATTATCGTTAATATATTAAAGGAGTATAAATTTTTACGATTATATAACCCGAAACGGTATTCGATTTTTTTATAACGGCGTAAATTTAGGAAAAACCTTTAGAAAAAGATATTAAAAAGCTTAATATTAAGCTTTTTTAGCAGATTAAAAATTTAAATCGCGGCCTTATTTATATGCCGTTCGATATTTCGGATTTAAATTTTTTTATATTTATAAACGGCTTTTTCGCTAATAATAAAAATATTTTATCGTAATTAGGATTTATAATTATACTCGAAAACGAAATTCCCGCGCGTAATAGAGAAATATTTACGTTATAAGGGAATATAAATTATTAAAATTTTATAAAATATAAATATATCGTAAAAAACGTTTTAATATCGGAAATTTACAGGCTTATAATAAAATTTAACCTAGCTATCACCATATTAAGGATACTCTAAATAATTATAAAATAGTTTAATTTTTCGTAAATATAAATAAAAATTTATATAAATTTTTATTCGTTATACGAATATTTAATTAAATTCGGAAATATAACCGAGAAACGCTTTATAATTAATATTATAATATTAAAAGAGTTTTATAAGCGCCGCGAAATTTCTAAATTTAAATAAATCGATAAGAAAAATAACCCGGTTAACGCGATAATTAAAGCAAACGCGAATAATATTTTCGCCAAATTCGTATTTACGAACAAATTTACCTTAAATATTATCGGCAAAATAATACGCTTTATATTTATTATACAATAAATAATAACGATAGCCGGCTAAAATTTATCGTTTATATAATAAATTATTACGCGATTTTTCCTATATTATATTTCTTTATATCAATTTCTATCCGCATTTGAATTTTAATCGCGTTTTTAAAAACATTTATAATATATTATAATTTATTAAAACGCTTTATTTTATAGCGTATTAGCGCCGCCGGCAACGATTTTAATTCTCCCTTTCGCTATGCTTTTATTATAATTAGAAGGATAAGCGTATAGGTTTATTACTATACCTAAAAAATTATTATTATTAATATTACTATTTCCATTAAATTATTTATTATATCCTTTTCATTAAGCTAATAAACCTTAAGAAATATTAATACGAGCTTAAAAATAAAATTTTATAATATATTTATTATTTAAACGATTTCATTTTTAATTAAAGCTGGAATTACGTTAGCCGGAAATTAAATTTTCGGTTTATCGCCAAAAAGCCGAATACGCGTATATATTGCAAAATACGCTTTATTAATATATAAATAAAATAATACTTTTTAAGCATAAATCATATTTTGGCATTTTGCGGATATATCGCCGTATTAATTATTATAAATATTATTAATATTATAAGCATTATCGGGCTTAAAATCGATTATAACGGCAATATTATTTTATTTAACTTTTAAAAGATTTATTATAAACGGGCGGAAAATTAAAGGTATTTTTATATAAAAATTTCTTTTATTATAATAACATCGATAACGCGTAATTTTCGAGCTTTTTAAAAAGATATATTATTTATTAGATTTTCCAAACGCCGTAAAGAAAACGTAATATATATAAAGGTTTTCCCGAACGCCATCGATATTAAACGTAATTATACGTTTTTTAAAAGCGCGTTTAACAGATAAAATCTTTTTTCGGAGCATATTAGCTTCGGCTTTTAATTCGGCAATATATTTCTTGATTACGGCAAAAATTAAAAAATATTAATACGTTATAAAATTTAATTCCTAAAAATATTTATTAATTACTAATTCTATGGATAATCGCCGATTATATTTAAATTTCTTTAATATACGATTTTTATCGCTACGTTTCGAACGCTTTTAAGGACGCTTTAAACGAGATTTTTGCGATTTAGCGGGGGATTCCTTAAAATCGGACGATTTTTAAACCACGGGATTTTGCAAAAACTTAAGATTAATAGCTACGTTAAACGAAGCATTGGAAATAGGATTATCGAGCGCGATAAATAATTAAAAAATATCGAAAAATTTCTCGAGCGTGTTATAGGCTGTGCTCTAGGATTGTAGCTTCGGTATAACGGCTCGAAGCTTATATAATAGAAACGGCCCAGCTTATAAATTGCTCCCTCATAGCTATTTCTCTTTTTTCTTTATTAATTCAACAATAACATTTGGCTTTTCTACGATATCTTCCTAATCGTACGAATTAGCCCTTTATATTTAAATTAATCTCTTTCATTACGCTAGATTTACATTATTAAATTATACCCACTAAGATTCAGCCCTTAATTTTCTATCGCAGCGACCCTACGATGGCTAATTCTAGCTCGAAATTAAAAATTAAAAAGCTACGAAATCGCAGCAATCTTAATATATGGCAGATCGACATTATAAGGAAATTATATAAAGACAGCTTTTAAAACAATCCAAAAAGACAATTCTATATCATTTTCCGTTCTTTCGCCATTGATTTTTAAAAAACATTTCTCTCGTATATAAAAAAGGCGCTTTAAAACGACGAATTCGCTACTTCCCCGCCACCACGAACTAATCGAAAATTCATTAATTTCATTATAAAAAACCTCGAAAAACTAAACAAAAACTAAAAAGCCGGTCAATATTTGATTAAATTATATTAAAATAATTAATCGGCTTCTAATTATATTATAATCTTCGAAATAACTCTTTTCGAAGTTAAAGATACTTCGTAGCTAAATAAACCGAAAATTTTACTTTTCCTTAATAACTTAAACTTAATTACCAAATAACGCTTTAATTGCGAAATATAGCCAACTATATAAACCCCGTTTTTGGCTCTAATATATTAAAACGAAATAAACTTCGTATTATTTAAACCCATTTAATCAATCGCCAGACCTATTTTAGCTCCGCCAAATTCCCGAGCTATTTTCGAATAAAAAGACCTTATAAATACGTCCATTAACAATATTAAATCGCAACGCCTTAAACCCGGGTTATACCGATATTATAAGAAATCTAGCTATTAGGTATATAAATGCCCGGAATAAATCGGAACTAAAACCGGGGTTAATTAATTAATAATCTAATTACGAAGTTACCTATATAACAATTATAATAATAAGAAACCAAAAGCTAATAAGGATAACAAATAATAAGCGATAGCGGAAGTAAGCTGTTATATAATAGCGATAGATTAAATATAAGGCCAGATCGGGGTTAAAAAAGCAGTCGTATAAATTATACGGGATACCGAAAATATTATTAAAACCCGAAAACCCGTTAAACGCAGGCCGGCATAAATGCTTTATATATATTATATAAAAGGCATTAAATAAATAACTACCTCGCAACGGCGTTTGAATATATGCGTATAAAACCAAAATATATTTAATATAAAGAGTAAAACGGGTGGTGATATTATAAGCTATGCCCTAGGATTATAGCTTTGGTATAACGGCCCGAAGCTTATATAATAGAAACAGCCCAGCTTATAAGCTGCTCCCTCGTAGCTACTTTTCTTCCTTCTTTATTAATTCAACAACAGCATTTGGCCTTTCTACGATGTCTTCCTAATTATACGAACTAGCTCTTCAAAGAGCGTAATAAATATTGCTTATAAAAAGCTTTCGGAAAAAAAAGTTTTAAGCGCATTTTTATCCCGATCGGGATTTAAAAAATCGTCGAAAATGTAAAAATTAAAAAATACGGAATTTATTTTAGGAAATAATATATTACGAAAAATTATTTTAAAATATTAAATTTAGGAAAAAGAAAAAAAGAGAAAAATGAAATTATAATATAAAATTTTATAATAATTATTAGGTGGCTTATATATAGGGCGGCAAAACGCTAAACCGCTTTCGCGTTTATATACGATAACGCGTAACGTATTTACGGTAATATAATATAAAGGGTCGGGTAATGCAATTTAATATTACGAATTCGTAGGAATTAGCTTTTTTAGCGATATGGTTATAATAATATAGCGTAGAATTTTTCTTTTATTAATTTAAGCGCAAAAGCGGATTATTAAATATAGCTCGACGGATTATTTTTAATATATTTGGCCAAAGCTTTAATAACTTAGTAATGCTTTATATATACGTTTTAGGGCGTATTAGCTAAAAAAAAAAGTTGCTAATATGGATTAGATAATTATAAGATTGTGATTTTGTATAATAGGTATAAAGCGTGCACGGGCTTTGGCCACGCTTTGGACGAGGATTTTAGGCTTCGTTGAGCTGCGGCATTTTATGCATAGCCTTTATTTAATTAACTAATTATTTACCCATCTGTTTTAACTATACTGGATATACGTCTATATAATTTATCCAACAATTTACGTATTAAAGTATATAATCGATCGATTATTCGTATTAGCGAAACGGCTATAAGCTTAAAAATATCTATATTAGCAACCAAGCTTTTTATATTATTATATTTCGCTTGGCGATTATAGTTAGCGCGTAAGGTGATTATCTCGAATACGCGCTCGATATATATATAATCGTTTTTTAAAACCGTCGCGACCTCTTTTGCGAATATTTAACGTATTTAAATTGGTTATATTTTAATTCGAACAAAGAAACGTTGGCGTTTACCTTTCCCGGAAATATAGCTAATATTATCCGCGGATTTCTTCGTAAAAATATAAGCGACTTATGCCGAAGGTCCCCTATAATCGAAGAAAATGCGCTTTATTATATTCGAGTCGGTGTTTATAATATTTAAAAATTTATAAACGAAATTTCGCGATAACTTTTGGCGGCTTTTGGCAACTTTAAGAAGAAGGTTGATATTCTCCGGATCTGGGTCGGATGCTATCTTATTTGCTGCATAAATTAGCGCCAACTTCGCTGCTATATGCGATAAAATAGAGACGGTATTAAGGGCTTAGCACGGAATAACTAATATAGGTACTATATAAATACTACAAAACTACCTCCGTACTATTACCTATATACACCCGCTTATCTTCTTCGTTGCTTAATTACTTTCATTATCTGGTAATTATAACGATAAATATTGCACAATTACTAAGAATAATATTACATTAGCGAATATATTATTTCATATCGCATTATTTTCCTTTTAATTACAGTAATAAAAGCCTATAAAACACCCTCACTATTTTACCGCAAAATGCAATCCCTATTCGAAAACCATCCCCAACGCTATAATAAATTCAACTATATAAACGATCGCCGGTTAAATTCGGGTTTTTAAATATTTATAAATTTCAACCTTTTATTCCAATCAAAACCGCTCTCCCGATACGGAAAAAGCTACGCCTCGCCTATCTTTTTAATAATATCGATATTTGCGATTTTAAGCTCATCTACCATCTTAATCCACGAGATATATATATTTCGGTTTATTCGGCAAAATTAACTTATATTCCCAAAAGCAAAAGAATCGATATAAAATAATATAAATTATTCGAAATTAATTAAACGCTTAATAGTATTTAGATTATAAGAAACTCCGTCACCAAATGCTATAACTCGATAAAATTTCATTTATAATTAGATTCGAGGGAAAAAGATTTAATCGAAAATATTTAAATAAAATTAAGAAAATAATATATTTAGGTTAAAATAAAGATTTTTTTCATTATTTTCTCTATTATTATTTACCTTTATTATTTATAAATATAATTTAAAAACATATTTATACCTAGATATGCGATATAAATTCAAATATTTAATTTCTACTCGAACCTCGTGGCTTTGCATATTTTAATAAATCCGCTTATACCTATACTCGATTTCGTTCCCTTTTTTAATATAATAAGAGATTTCCTACATTAAATATATCGTAATAAGCGCTTTAATACTAAATAATATATGCTTTATTTTATATTATCTTTTTCTTTTTCTTATTCGCTCGCGCCTCGCTTAATTTGATATATATATTGATTTTACTATTTGCTTATTTTAAATATCGAATATTTCTTAAAATGGTATAAGCTAATATTATATAAGCACTACTCTTTTTATTTAAATAAAGTGGCGAAGATAATCGAATATTAAATCTATTATCGCTTGAGTAAAATCAAAGCACCTGGCGACCCCCACCTATAATTAGGTTTGAGGCACGTATATCGATGCTATAATATTGCCTAATAATATAGTATATTTATATTAGATAACCTGCATAATCCAAAATAAAACGAGTAATCACTATCGCCCAAAATGCCTAAATACTAATGCCTAAAGCTTCTACTGCTTATTCGCTCCCCGTTCCATAACTAATGCGTGACACCCACGCCCCAGCACTTCAGACTCCTTGGCAGACTAAATTCTTAGGAATAGCTTGGTAAAATTGTTTCTACTTAGGTATGCACTATGAATAGGTGGGTCACAGTGTTAACCCCAGCCGTGCCACTATCTATGGATTCCACAGGCGCGTGGGACGTATACTGCATATGTGCGTATAGGAGGGCGTAAATATAAAGGTAGATAAAAACTTGACACATATTTTCATTAAAATTGGTGTTATCCACTAGAGCTTCTGGAGTTCTGCAACGTGGGCTATTTATTTATACCCAATTATGCTAAAGGTAGCTATTATATAAATAAGGATATTTATACGCCTTGGTATATTAAAAACCTTAAATATGGAATTTTATATATTGCGATACTCGTATAGAGAATCTTTTAAAAGTATAAAATACGCTCGCTATTAATCTGCTTTATATTACCTTAAATATAATCTAAATAATACGCAATAATCATCGCTATAAAAGGAGGCTATTTTACCGACAAATTTGCATAAAACAAAATCTTGAAAAAAGCTACAAGCGCTATAATTTGCAAAAAGTATATATTAATATTCACTTTGGAATTAATATTTCGATATAATTTTTCTAATCACTCCATCTAATATCAACTCTATCCGCGAGTTCAGCAGCCAAAGAAAGGTATTTATCTCTAATTACACCCTACACTTAGCTACCCACTTATTCGACATTAGATGAAACATGATTCTCAAAATAAACGAAAGCCCGGAAAGGGATCTTAGGAACGGAGTATTCCGAAGAGGGGATAAAGAGTAAGGGGATAAGGAGTGAGCAGTTTCCGTAAATATAGAGCCTTAGAAGTCAATGTCATACGCCAATAGTCTGTGAATTGAACACCTTGCTTAATTCATAATAACGTACTTCGAAAATAAATTGTAAATAAGATGCTTATAATGCATATAGTCTTTCACACTATTCCGTACAAGTAGGAAAAATCGTTGTTGTTCAAACTTTACTATTGGCGGCTTAGGTACTCGGTTACCGGTTTTAGATTGAACTCCACCGGTCCGGTTAAAGTCGCGGAAACGGGGCCGTACGGGCCGATTACACCGGACCGGATTCTAGCCTTCGATGAATATAAATATCCCAAATTGGAGCTTCTAATTAGTTCCGATTCATGCATTATTAGGATGGGGCATCGTGGGATTTTTTGGGGGATTTTGAAGCAGGCCGGGCCCTGGCGCTTATTTGCCTGAGCTCCGAGATCCAATTTCGGAATTCATGGCTTTAGCGTTGAGGTTCGTATATAAACCAATTAGGACCAACAAAATTAAACAGAAAGCGATTCAACGTCTATAATAAACGTAATATATCTAAAAATGCAAAACGGCATTACTTATTATATTTCGATAGAAACCGCGGTCTTAGGCTTGGGCGTATAGCCGCGCTCCCAATTCTAATGCCGCCTATAACTACTTGAACCGGCGCTGCTTAATCTCACGCTTTTAAGCACAAAATCCGATCGATTAAACCTCTCGCGCAACCAAACTTCTCCTCTTAATTAATCGGGGCTAGGCACGACTTACAGCAACGTCCGGATTCACCAGTAAAGGCAAGGGTCTACTAAGGCTTTACGTTTTAAAATATAATATTAAACCGTAAAGCAATGAGATATAAAGGAAATTCCTATACGCGGAAGTTAATTAATAAATTCACGTTCTCCACCTGCATATATAGGCAATAATTCTTTACGAAACCGTTCTTAAGCATAATTTCTTTGCAATCGAAGTTATTTCTTTATTAAAACCAGGCCTTTTTCTATTAATAATAATATTTCCTTCTCCTAAGTCCGTCGCAACCTAATTTGCCCTATTTCGGCATTGTTTTAAAACTTTTGCCGTAGACGAAATATTCTTATAATTAAATATATAATAGCGTAGCTATATTTCTCGGCCTTCGATCAAAAAGGGTTTTTTAGCTTTAAGCTTTATATATTCGGGATAAGGGAATAATTCGCGAAAAAAGCCTTTGGCGTTATAAGATCTAGTTATATGATATTTTAAGGAAATGAATACCTCGTTGCAAATAAGGCACCGGACTCGTTTCTTGGCCCATTTCTTAATATCGACCGATATATTATAGAATTCGGCGCAATAAAGCTGCTACTATTGGCAATTTTCAATTAGCGTTTTTTTAACGCTTTACCTAATATATTTTGGATAATAAATAATATATTAAATTGCTTTTTCTCGAAATATATTATCCAGAAATACTGCCATTCGTTTAATAAATATTTATTATATAAAAGATATCGGTTTAATATCAATATTATCGGGTTTGGGGCGCTTATAATGCTATAGTATATTGCTATATGCTTGCTCTAATCAACCTTATTATATATAATATTATCACTTTGCCCAAATCGCCGGCATTCGGAGCAGGCAAAAAGCTTTATAGATATTTATTCCGCATTTATATAAACTATAATTATATATCTCGACAGCCTAATACTTATAATAAAAAATTTCGCTTTTTTGCATAAAAGACATATATGCAATTATATGCAAAAAAGGAGAAAATGCGCTAAATTGCTATATATATTCAAGTAATCCCGAAATATAGCGGCGTCGGTGAAAATTTAATATTTAATATTAATTCTCAAGCACTCGGGGCAATATACGGGTTCTAAAACAGCCCAAAAATCGTAATAATATTATTAAAAATGCGTTTTAAAATCTCGCATACGAGCAAACATTTTATAACCCAAAAGACATCGAAAAAGCTATTATTGATTTAACGTATAACTCTTATACACGTATCCACACCATTCTCCAAAATTCTGTATTCGCTATAAAAAGATATTATCCCCCTCTCTTTAGCACTCCGGATAATCTAATAGCTATTATATATCGCCGTTATAGCTCTTATTATTATATTCCTAAACGGCTCCCTATAACTCGAAAATAGCCGAATAAAGAAAATATATTGGAGGCTTATACCGTATATTATCCAAATACTTGAAAAGCAATTCAATATATTTTACCTTTTAACCAGAAAATAGAAAATCATCCGAAACCTTAAATAAATAGCTAATTTCGTTAATAATTGATTTTATTATTATAAATTTATATCTATTATACGTATAAACCAAATCCTTAATAATATATCCGAGCATCTTTAATGTATTCGTATTTTCGACATACCGTTTTCTGTTTTCTTTAGTTTAAAGGGTATTTAATATAGGTGCATATTATGAAAATGCACGATTACGTAATCATCATGATTACATAATCATATATATATAAACTATAATAAATACTATGGTGCAAAAATAACGATAAAATATAAAGAATTGGCTGAGATATAATAAAGTGCACAAAATATAATTATAATAAAATAATTATTTAAAATTCAATAATTAGCCAGCCAAATAAGGTTTAGACTATATATCTATAACCTACAAGCACTATACTATAATATAACTATAACCTATATTTAGGTCTGATTACGTAAGCAGGTCACGTGACAGAACCTTCTAGAAACTACCAGAATCGCTATTACCGGAAATACTTAATTACGATTATAAATCAGTTATTTCTGGAAGATTCTGTGTGAGTCATCACATGATACGATTATGACTCATCGTTA
>PYFS01002427.1:0-18149 GCA_003671545.1 Ophiognomonia clavigignenti-juglandacearum | reverse complement strand
CACGAATTTCACGAATTTCACGAATTTCACGAATTTCACGAATTTCACGAATTTCACGAATTTCACGAATTTTACGTCGAGGGCGATTTTTCGTGCGGAGGGCTAATTTTCATGTGGAGGGCGATTTTTTGTGAGGAGGGTTAATTTTTGTGTAGAGGGCTGATTTTCGTGTAGAGGGCGAATTTTCACGTGGAGGGCGATTTTTTGTGTAGAGGGTTATTTTTTGTGTAGAGGGCTGGTTTTCGTATAGAGGGCGAATTTTCACGTGGAGGGCTTTTTTTTTTTGTGCAATTGTGAAATCTAGTTTTGGTGACATCTCTAATTTAGTGACATCCCTAATTTGGTGACATTCCTAATTTGGTGACATCCCTAATTTGGTGACATCCCTAAAAGTGGATCCACAGTGCGAGAAATCAGGGGTGTGCCCTGTTAGCAATTTAGGTGTGCCTTGATAGATGATTTCAATATTAACGTTATAATAAAGATTTAGTTTAATCTTTAAAAACCCCGTTTTTTTGTTTCCGTTTATTCCTACTGTATACCTTGCTTAACAAAACGGACCAGATAATCCGTTAAATCGGAAAGATTATCGATGAAATCCCGATAAAAATTGGCGAATTTTAAAGAAAATTATATTTTTTTAATATAATAAAGAAGTTTTTATTCGTATATTGCTTAAATCTTGTCGGGGTTAGCCCGAATGCTTATTCCTACTCTTATAATAAAACCTAAATATTTAATTTCTTTTATAGCGAAGTCGCATTTTTTAAATCTAAATTTAATCCGGCTTTTTATAGCCGATCTAAGACTTTTTTTATTTTATCTATATCATTATGCTAAACCTTAAAGAAAAGATCAAAAACTCGTTTAGATATACTATAATATAATTATCTAAAATATCCGCTATTATATTATTAATATAGCGTTACAAAGTAATAAACGCCCCGGTTAACCCGAATAGGTAAACCAGTTATTCGCAAAGACCGAACTATATCCGGAAAACTATTAAATTTTTTTGTCCGAAACCGACGCAAAAGCGGTGAAGTATTATATAAATATCTAATTTCGTAAGCCACCGCGATTTAACTAACGCCTATAATATCTTTTTGATTAACGGCAAAAAAAAAACTATTTGATTTCGTATTTTCATTTAAGGTATAATAATTTATATAAAATCGCTAACCCTTTTTTAATTTCGCGATTAACAAAACCAGAGTTATAATCGAAAAACAATTCGCTTATACCTACCCTTTATATATGATCCCGTTATTTACGGGCGTAATTCGAAACATTAATTCTATACTATGGAATATAATAGTCTTTACGGGAGCTTTTATAACATGCCATCCTCCGCCGGTTGGAATTAAATATAATAATCGAAACGCTTTTGATACGGCGGTAAAACGGAAGCTGTTTTTTTATCGAATAAATTACGAAATCGCAATGGTTCGAGTAGTAATCGGAATTAATTTTCGCTATTATCTATCCGTAAAATAACGGTTTAAAGAATATAGGTTATTTTGCGGAGATTTATCGTAAAAGCACGCTATTTACTAATTCCCGTTAATTTAACGAAACGTTTTATTCTCTTTACGAATTTAATAAATATCGATCGTATTATATATTTTAAATTTCCCGCTTTAATATAGGCCGCCGTTATTTAAACTAATATCCCTTTTTCGCTTTTAATTTTAAAGTAATTCTCTTTAATGTCGAAAATTATTTATTTATATTATATCTAAAATAAATTTAATTTTTCTTTTATTCTTGGTATAATATAGGCTAATATCGGGCTCGATCATCCGTCTATATCTATACGAAACTTCGTTATATAAATAATATATAAATCTTTCTCTAAATTTAATACCGTCTTTAAATCCCGGGGATGCGGCAATTAAATTTACTTTGATTTTAACCGACATATTATCTCTTTGTTTATAATATACTAATAATCATAACCGGAATCTATTTGGGCATTCAGAAATTGGACTTTGATAAATAAAATAGGGATTAAGAATAGATCTTCGTTTATATATAATTTAATTATATTAAATTTAATCTTATTTAATTCCGGATCTATATCAGGTAAGTTATCCAATTTCTAAACAAAATGATGCTTAGAAATTAAGCTTCCCTTTAGTAAGGAATATTCTAATCAACCTTATCCGTTTAGGCGATGTTAAGATATACCGGATTAGCCGCGGGCCGTACCGGTTTAACTACGGGCCGTAGCCTATATTCCTTTTAGAAATAATTTGCTAAGCTACAACAGAGATATTATCCCTTTTTTAACCGCGCCTATCGCATTTTAACCTTCATTTATATTATACGCTAAGCTTATTTTTAAAGAATCTAACGGAAACGCTAGCTATAGATAATTTAACGGCTAATATATATAACGTTTGTATTTATTATAAGCGTATCTTTATCGACCGAGTATATTGGGCGGGTAGAAGAAAAGCGGTTCGACCGATATTTTAAATCTAATACTTTTATTTCGTCGGCCAACTCCCGATACCTTTTTATCGCTAATATATAATCTATTTTATTAATTTTAGTAAAGATAAAAGTTTTTTAAAAGCGTCGAAAAATCCGAAAACGTAATTTATTTATTTTAATCTCCGTTGGCCACAATAAATCATTCATTTAAATTATCTTTATTTCGAAACGGACCGATGTGTTGGGGCAGGGTGTGATAGGAGTACCTAGGGATAGGGATAAGATATCTTGGGCCTTGATCAGAGTAAAATCACGGGTATAAAGTAATCAGGACAGTGATTTTCTTCTTAAGCCCTAATTTGAATTTTAATATCTATTTTCTTCCTTTCGTTTTATATAATCTGATTTTGATATCCCCAATTTTAATCAAAACGTAACTATTTTAAATTACGATTTTTATATACTTTTAAGCTTATATATTCCCCTATTCCGATTCTCTTTACCGGCTTTAATAATACCGTTAAATTAAATATTAATAATATTTTTTAGCGAATTTATTATATAGGCCCTATTAGCTATATTCTAATTCATTAATCCTTTAAACCAGATTATTATTATTCAAATTTATAATCTATATTTATTTCTTGGAATAATTATCAAAATATAGCTTATTATTAAACTTTCTTTTAATAATTTAATAGCTATATCTTTATATTGAATATTTTAAATATCCTTTTTTTTAATTTAACGTTTAATATTTTTCCTAATTTACCATTTTCGCAATAATTACCCTTTTCTCATATTATATTTATCTCGGTTTTTCTCGGCGTTTTAATAACTTTCCGGTATAATCTTATATTTGATTAAAATGATATATATATATAATAATAATTATCCGATATATAGAAAAACTATATTGCTTTTAATAATTTAAGGATATAAAGCGGATTTGCTATAATTTAGGATGGTTTTTATAAATTAAAGAATATATTTAATATAATATTATCTATCGAAATGGTTTAAAAATATAGCGTATATTTGCTACGATATAGGATAGATTTTAGGTAATTACGAGGGTATAGGCTATAAAAGCTACGCCGCCGATTTAACAAAAGAAAAATTAAATATAAACCCTAACGAATTTAATTCTTTTAATCAAAAATAAGCGAATTCCGGGTTTACTTTTTATATTTATTATAAATATAACGTATCGAAAAATATAAACTTTATAAAAACCTTATTAAAATTTAACATTATATAAAGCTTTTAAATTAAAGAATCTGCATATATAAGAAAGAAAAGATCGCTATTTCGAAATTTTATAAAATATTAAAACAGTAAAGATATTAAAGCTAGCAATTAATTACAATTTTGATCAAAATGGTATAAAAAATTAAATATTAGATTATTCTTCGAAAAACGATTTCCTCTTTTTTCCCTCTTTACCGCTTTCGGAAAACCATAATTTTATACCACTAATAAGCCTTCTTTATATATCTAATAAATCGACCTTATATCTTCGCTAATTAAATACATTTATATACCGATTTTTATAAACCTTACCTTGTTTTTTTGGATCTTTATTTATTTTTTTATTCGAATTTCTTTATTTAAAAAAAAGCTTTAATATTAAAAATATTATTTTCGCGAATTTTATATAATCTTTTATATTTTATTCTTTACCTTTCTATACTATATGTAATTAAAAAATCCCTGAAATCGCCGACGATCTTTTCAACCGGAAATAGTATAAGCTATCTAATATTGCTTTAGCTAATATTAAAGGCTTTTTCTTTAATTAAAAAAGACACCTTATCTATAAAAAACCTACCTCTTCAATATTCTTTTTAACTATAAAAAGGATAAGGGTAATAATGATGCTTTGATCCTTTTTTATAGCCGGCGTTTTATTAAAGGCTAATTTATTAGATATTTTATTTAAATTTATTCGCTATTTAACGCTTATATAGCCGAAGCTTTAAATAACGTTATTAAAAATTCGCATATAATTCGGAAAATCTTAGCAAACAGATTAGCTTATTCTTTTAAGGATTATAATATTACCGAATTTCTTTTAAAAATCAATTTTATTAAATATCTCTTTTTTTTAATAATAAAGATTTAATTTCGGCTTTATAATAGAAGAATATCGATATAGCTTTAAGCATTAAAATTTAAAGGGTTTTGTAATATTGTATAAATTAAAAATACGATTAAACCTATTCAAAGGACGCCTTTATATTTTACGATAATTAATATATTTTCTTTATTAACGATCGGCTAATAATATTGATACGAAATTATGATCCGGAAAAGCCCGAAATAATAATATTCTTCGCTTTTGCTTATAATCGGTATATATATATAATTAAATTTTAAAAACTATTTAGTTTACTTCTTCGTTGAGCTCGCGAATTCTATAATAACCTTAGTATTAAATAAAACAAGCGGTTTATTTAGATAGGCTATAGAATTTTCGAACTTAAAAAAAGTCTTTAATCCGAATTATTTCCCAAAATTCGTAAAACGGCCAAAAGTATCATCGATAAGCGCCAATTAAATAAATATATTTTAGAATTGTAAAGCAAAGCCGATTATTTTCTCTCAAAATCTATAACGGGCATCCATTTAATTCGATTATAGCTTTATACGCTTATACGCAATTTTGATCAAGATATTGATTTTAGTTAAAAACCCGAATTTATCGAAAGTCGTTTAATTCGGTTCGCGCCGATAGCCAAAGTTGCTCTATAGCTTTCTAGCCCTTAGGCTGTTCTAGCAAAAGCTTTATTTCCAAAAGTTCTAAATAATATTTAAAACTCAAGGCGGTAGCGGCTAAAGAAATTATAATTAATAATTTCATTAAATAATTCGAATATATAAAACTATATATATAAAAGACTTTCGAAGATACGATAGCTAATTGAAAAATCAAAATAAAGGACGTTATAAAGAAAATGATTTTTTATGCTAAAAGCTATATTTATCATTGAATTCGTATTATTTTAAATTTAAACGCCTTATAAAAATAGGATAAAGAAATAATTTTCTAAATAAACGAATTCGTTAATATTACCGCTATTATTTATAAAAACGGCATTCCTTTAATTTATTATAATTACGCTAGCTTTAATCATAATATTTTAAATTATCCTTAATTAAATAAAATAATTATTTATAAATTTTTATATATTAATAAAATCTAAAATATTAATTAGAAATTAGGAAGTAAAGAAGAGATTGAGATAGGCGTTAACGAAATTTGAAACCCCGATATAATCCGATCATAGCGTAATAAGCCCGGTAATATCGTTAAATACGCTTTTAGACAATTCGCCCTTTTATTTTAAAACCATATTATTAAACCTATAATAAAACGCTATAAGGAATAAATAACCAAAAATCCTTAGAAAATAGATAAAACTAAATTTAATTTTAATTTTATTATTAATAATGTTTATTTAGCCGCTTCTAAAAATAAACGGATTCATTATTTTTAATTATAATTAAATTCGAATAAAATAATTATTAACTTTTACGTTGAATATAATTTTTAAATAATTCTGAATTTCTATATCAAAGAAATTAAAATAATTGATACAAATATTTTAATTAATAATAAAATAATAAAATTAAATAATCCTCCGATATTTTCGGAAATTCTAATAAAAAGTATGATTAATTTTAATCAGAAAATATTTGAATCAATTATTCTAAGTTCGAGTCATTCTTTATATTCCGCTAAAATTAAAAATATAGCTATTTTTAATATTATAGTGGGAATTCCCGATCCAGAAATTATGAAAGCAGCGCCCGTTTTATTTTCCGTTATTAACCTATTTATCCGCCGAAACCGGCCTCGAGCTTTAATTGAATGATATAAAAAAATTAAAATATTTTTAATTTTTATTTTTATTTAAAAAATCCCTTACTTTTTCTTTTGAAAGAAAAACGAATATATTTAAGAAAGATTTATTCTGAATCGATAAAATTAATTAATTAATTATTTAAGGTATTATATAAGCTTATAATAAAAATGAAAATATTAAAATTATTATTATCAAAATAAAGAAAAGAGCGTTGTTAATTAATCGTTTAACGAACTTTTCCGTTATTATTTTGTAAATATATCTAAATATATTAACATTTTTTATAAAATTAATATCTTAGATCAAAATATAAAATATTTAAATTTAAAGAATATAGCCATTTAATATATTTTAAAAAAAGATTCGCTTATTATAAATAAGCTATCGTATTTATAGATAGTATAATATAACGGGGAATAATCAAATTATAATCTTTTTTAAATCTTTATTCTTAATAACTATTTAAATTTGAATAATATTAAATTAAATACTCAAGCTTTTAATATTATAAAGCGAAGTAGAAGCTCGTCGCTATACTTTAATATTCGTATGAAAACCCCGATAAATAAGCCTTTTAATATTTAAAAAAAATTAAAGCTAAATTTAATATTATCCCTCTATTATATATTAGAAAAAAGTAATTTTAAATAATTAGCGTTAAAGATATTAATTCTATCTATTATATTGATAATATTATTAAAATCGTTAATATAATAAAATACCCGATGAACTAGAGCATAGCCAATAGGGCCCACGCAATGGACTCGTCAAAAAACGCGGCTGATGTCTGATTTGACGGCGCTGCTGAAGCCGGTAGGGAGGATCGAAATCGGGATACACACAAGCTCAAAAGCACACAAAAATCGTAATTTGGAATGGTTACGTTCTGATCAGAGTTGGGGGCATCAAAATCAGATTGTAAAAACGATGGGAAGAAAAGCAGATGCCAAAAATTAAAACTAGGGCCTAAGAAGAAAATCACCGTCCTGACTGCTTTATACCCGTAATCCTACCCTGATCAAAGCCCAAGACATCCTATCCCCACCCCCAGGTACTCCCTTCACACCTTGCCCCAGCACACCGATTTATATCGGCGGCATTAATCTCTTATTTATTGTATTTATTATTAACGATAATATTGATAACATTATATTCAATATTATTTTCGATATACTTTTCTTTTTAATAATAAACTATTAATTTTATAAAATAGAAAATAGGCTAATAGCTAGATTATTATTTAGTATTAATCGATTTATTTGTATTTTAGATAATAAAAATTAATTTTATATTTAAAGTATCGGAAAATTAATTTTAGATTTTAATTAGATATATTTAAATCTAAAAATAATCGATTTCGTATCGTTAAAATAATTTGAAGATTTATTATAATTTTAAATCTCCAAAAATATTTTTAAATAGCCTTAAAGTAAAGAGAAAGTGATAAAATATCTAAACTTCTTTTTAATAAACGATATATATTAAAAATTGATTATTAAAGATAAAAGGTAGGATAAGCTAATTTTTATAAATACTTCATTAAATTCGCTTTTACCGCCTATTTATACCGAAATAAATAAGCTAAACTTAGCTTTTTTTAATCGGGCCTTAGGAAAAGGTAAAGAAAAGCTAAAAAAAAATTCTTAACTGAATGATATATATAAGAAAATAGCTGATAAAATGCGTTTAATCGGTAATATTTATTCCGATAGGTCCGTTTTAAAAAGAATCATTAATTAGAAATAACGCTATAAAAAAGAAGTTGCAAATCTGTTTTAGATTTCCTTACCTAATGTTTATAATCATTTCGTTAAACTAAAACTCTTAACTATATTTATAAACGAAAGGCTTATAAAAACCCGTTTCATTATAATAATAATCGATAATTATATACTTTTATTTAATTAAAAGCGTTAATTATTCAAATATATTATCTCTTATTAAAAAGCGGCGTTAAGATAGGAATGGCAACATATTGGTATATTTAATTAAAATATCGCACCGCTTTGAATTGTCCGCACTATTGATTATAACGCTTTTTAAAATCGAAATAATATTATTTTAAAAATATTAAAAATAATAATTAACGATATATTTCGTATATATATCGAAAACAATACTATAGAAAAATCGTATAATATTTACCGAAATCGCTGGTTTTTTATTAAAAAGAAAAATAATAAATATTATTTTATTAATAATAGCTAAAGGTATAATTATATAAAGATCAGAGATGCCTGAATCCCTCTAAATACCGACGAATTCGCTAAAGACTTTGGTATATATAAGATTCTTTTATTTTTAGATTTTTTTCGGAATATAACCAAGTAATATTGTATTTAATTAATAAAGGTTTAACAACGATTTCAACTCTATTAGGCCTTTTTCGAATATATACGCTTTTTAAAAATATTATTAATTTAATAACTTAGTTCTAAAAGATTATCAATAAGTTATTTTTTAATCTAATTTTAGCGGTATGCCGGCCTTTCGTTAATAACATATTAATTAAAGGCCCTGAAACCGACTATGGCGGTAAAGAGGTTGCTAAATTACCTAATATTCGTCGATTCATTTTAGAACATCTAATAAATATTAATAAAATCTTGTATAATATTAAATTAGCCGGTAAGATTATTATTATTATTAAATCTTAGTAATGTTATAAGAAAGTGGATATTTTAGGTTATATTTATAATTTAATTACACAAACACCGATAAATAATAAGATTGAAAAAAAAAATTAAATAGCCTTTTTATACCAATATCAACGAAATCAAAAGTTTTTAAAATTGATACAATTCTTGTCGTAAGTAATATAAAAAGATTGCTATTATTAAGCGCTTTTTTATTAACTTTATAAAGAAAAGTGCTAAATTTTAATAAAACCTTAATTAATAAACCGCTATAAATAAAACCAAAGCTCTAATTATTTCGAAGCTAATTTTGATAAATATTGATTATTCGGTAAAAGAAATCATTTTAATATTTAATATTGGGCCTAAAAGATAGGGTAAAATATTTTTCTATTATATCAAAAAACGACGATATTTAATCTGATATAAAAATAGCATATAGTTAAAAGCCGAGAAACGTTATAATTAAATAAAAAGAGAAATTAAAGATGCTTTTTATTATATCTGGAAATTTCGTTATTAATTATATAATATATTTCTTTTAGAAAATAATAATGATAATATTATTTAATAATTAAAAAAGTTTAATACCGATATACCCAAAGCTTTGATCATCCGTCAGCTAAGCGTAATTCGAACATTTAATTTCATAATACGCTATATTCTAAATAAAAGAAATTCGATAATTAATTCTTATTTTCGTAAATTTATTATTTAAGCTGATATTAATAAAAGAAAAGCTAAAGAAGATATTAAAAATTAAGTTAATATTTAACTCAATATTCTAATTAGGCTTATTATTAAGATTTTATATAATACTTTATTAAATTTAAAGCTTTTCTAGACTAAGAATTTAAGTAGGCTGGCTTATATATCGGAAATTAGCCATGCTCTTTTAGATATTAAAATAAATCCTATATAAAAAATACACCTCCGATCAACAGCAATTAATTATTAGGTTATTAATAGCTATTTATAATACCAATTAGATCTGAAGCGGGATATTTAAAAAAGATATATAATAAATAATTTAGAATTACAACATTAGATTATTCGTGAATACTATAGCCAATTTGGGCATCGTAGCTAAAAAGCGACCTGTTATCGAATAAAGATATTATATTATTAGAAAAACTAATATATAGAGATCGAAAATATATGCCGTATATATCCCATTTGCTTTTAAGATAATAATAAAATTTTTAACGAAAAAATAAATCCTATCTATTTTAATTACTTTTAAACGAAGATTTATATAGATTAACAATATATTCCTAGCTTAAAAAAAAGAACTTATCTTTTGCTGAAAGCTAAAAACGATCTAATAAATTAGATCAAAGCCACCATAAAGCCTAACCTAACTATTAAAAGAATCACGGACTTTTTTATAAATTTTATTTTATATCGTTATAAAGCTTTTTTAATAATAGTAATTAATAGTTATTAAGCCTTTATAGCTAAATTCGCTATTATATTTCGTCGTTTCGGAATATAGAATAAAATGGTTTTAGTATATAACCCTCAGGCTAATAATATTATAAAAAGAAGGTATATTCGTTTTACTATAATCCTTTTTAAAATATTAAATCATGGAATAAAAGTTAATTAAAAATTTCTAAATATAAGGCTTTTTATCGACTATACCACCTATTCTTTTAATTATATATACATACCGTTTTTCTTAATATATATATTTAAACCTATTATTTTTATAAAAGGTAATATATCTATTTAGCGAATTTTAATTTAAAAATATAATGAATATCTTCTCGATAGATATCTATCTTTGATCGGCGATGCTACTAACGCCCGAAAAAAAATATAGTTTATTATAGCTTTTTTTAGGAACCGGAATATAATTCTTTACAATTGCTATCTTACTTAATAATCTTATAACTATTACTAATCTAATTATATAGGTTTGAAGTTATATATTATGCTTCCTTTCTTCGAATACCGCTTTATCTCTAATTTCTACCAAAGAGCGTCCGCTAATTATATTTATTATATAAAAATAAGTAAATATATATTAAATAAATATAACGATATTTTAATTATTAAAAATGCTATAGCCAAAATAAATATCCTTTTTTTTTTTAATTCTGATTAAAGATTGACGATACCTAAAATATAGAAATAAACTTTTTAGGATATGTCTTTTAATTTTGCTATTAAGCGTAACTTATTATATCGATAACGGTAAAAATATCGAAATTATTGAAACGGCGGAGCGGGCAAAGTAAAATAAAGCTTTTTAACTTCGGTTGGAATTGCCTAACACAAAAGAAAGCTATTAATTTTTTTATACTTCTTTTATCCGTATTAATAAAAGCTTTTTCTTCGAAATTTTCTTTTTCTTAAATTTTCTTTTTAAAAAGCCGAATCTTTGCGAAATTCTTCTTTCCGCCTCGAAACCTTTTTTTACTTCACTATTTCGCAAATAAATAACTAAAGCTATTAAAAAGCTTAGGGCTAATTAAAAAGAATAGAAATTTATATATCGCTTTAAAACGCTATCGCTTAAAAACACATCTCTTTCAAAAAAAAACGAGGTTAAGCCTATATTTCTTAATTTAATAAAGAAAAAAGAAGAGTTAATATAAAAAAAATACCCGGGATAATAGTTAAAATAATAGATATATAATAATTATCTTTAAATGTACCTAATATTATATTTTAGAACGAGGGTAATTTTAAATTTTAATAATTATTAATAATGATTTTTCTTTTAAGGGTCTTTTCTTTTATAAAATAAAATATTTCGATTTTAATAAAAAAATGATTTAAAAAATATCCGCTTAAATTAATTTATAATTTATATTGATCAAAATAATAAAATAAATAAAAATACATTATAGGAATTTTAAAATCAAAGATAAAAAACGATTATATTTATACTTTTACTCCTTAACTAACCATTTCTTTTAATTAACGCTTAAAAGTCAGAATCATTATTAAATACTTTAGCTTACGGCCACCCGTAAAACTTTAGCTACCTCCGAATGTTTTTAATTTATTATTTCCTAAATCCGCTTTTATCTTTCGAATATAATATTAACCCGTAATAAGCTAGCTATTATATGCTCTATTATATAGGCTTTGACCGAATTTCTTATTTTTAAAGCTCTTTTTAACCTAATCAATATAAGCCATGAAATCGTCTGATTTTATTAAAAGAATCTTAAATATATCTGATTAAAATATCTCGCGAATCTTATAAAAGCCGAATATATTGTTATATATCTTTTTCCTTTAGAGGTTTATTGGCGATTTTAACGCTTATAAAGATAGCATATAAGTATATAATAATTAAACGAATAAGGTCTTATTCAATATTAGCATAATATAGATCCAAATTGAAATCGCTTTATGAGTTTTTATTAAAATATTCGTTTAAATAGCTATTATATTTATTTAAGCTAAATATTATAAGTAGAAAAGGCAAAAGCCGAGTAAATATAAATAGTGTTTTGCTATATAATGATCAAAACTAAAGGATAGCTATAATAGGCGGCCTTAATTAGCAAATGAATATATCTTTTAATAATAAAGAAATCGAAAAGAAAACTAAAACTAGGATCGATATTAGCGTTTTAAAATCCCCAAATAAGCTAATATTAATAAAGCCCTCTAATTAAAAGCCTTCTTTACTTTAAAAACGATCCTTTTAGCTTTATCTTAGCGTTTTAGCCGCGTAATATTATATATACCTCGGCGGGCAAATAAAGAAGGTTAACGTCGGTGCCGATATTAACTATAAGGTTATCATTAAATATCTCGATATTATAAATATTTTTAAAATAATCGTATATATTAATATACCGGTTTCTTTCAACGCCAACGGATATAATAATAAAGAAATCAAAAGGAAATTAAAATTAGGCTTAATATTGGCCTTTTAAATTCCATAAACGGGCTAAAATCAACAAGATTCCTTGATCCAAGGCCTTGTTTGCTTTAAAAATAATCCTGATATACCTATATTTAGCAAAAAAAAAAGGGGGAATTAATTTAGCAAGCTAAGATCGCTGAAAAGGGTAAATTTAATAATGCTTTATAATAACTAAAGTTATCTTTTATCGGAGCGAACCGAATATAATAATGCTTCTAAATAAATAGTATTTAGCTTTATCGGAACGAATCGAATTTAATAATGCTTTTAAAAAGGGTAAATCGCATAGAGAAATTAAGCTAAAAAATTGAAATCATTAAGGCGCTGGCTAACGCTCTCCTCCTACCTCCGAAATAATAATTAGCAAAGAAATTATAGCGGAACGAAGCTATTAACTCGCCGTATAAAAATAACTACCGAAACACTTTACCGAAAAAATATAAAAGGTTTAAGGTAAAAAGCATTAATTTCTATTTAATCATTTTTAATCAGAAATTCATTTTCGAAAGAATTTTATATATTTACCTAAAATGATTAAATAGCTTAAATTTCTTCCTTTTTATTTATATTTCCTTATTAAATTTTTATTTTTATCAAATAAATAGGTTCCGATTTATCTTTATTTTAATTAGAATTTTTTTTATTAAATGTATTTTTTAGAAAAGATAAGAGTTAATATTAATGCCGGCGGTATATTAACGAGGATTAACCGTACAAACCAAATTTCCTTTAAAACCAAAATAAGACTTTCTAAACGCTCCTAAACTTCTTTTTTTTCTTTATTAAAATCTTTTTCTTATAATATTAAAAACTTTAATTACTAAATTCTTTAATTATCTAATGTAAACTTTTTTAATTTTGTAATTAAAAACGTTCCTACGATTAAATAGCTTTTTATTATTTCTAAACGGTAAATTTATTCCGGAAAGATCTCCGCTATTTCGAAAAAATTAAATTAACGATATTCTAATTTCCAATTTATTTTATAATTGATATTACAAATATCGTTTTATCTTAAAACAATATTATCGATTTTTAACCGCTTTTTCTTTAAATATTGATTTAGATTGCGGCGGTAAGCTACTACTATCCGTCGTTTATATACTTTTTTACAAGCTTTTCTTACGATTTCCTTATATTTTAGGAATATTTTAATTCGATTATTTAAGATATTTAAAAGATTTCGGTTATATTCTTAAATTAGAATTCGCCAAATCAAAAAATCAACTTTATAAGAATAACAAGCTTAAACCTATGTATTAAAAAAACGATATATACCCGTAATTAAAATAATAAATAATATAATCGATAAAAAGCGCTATATTTAGAATTTTCTAATTAATCTTTATTTTATAACCTAATATCTTAAAAAAGATCGTAATAAAATAAATATACCCTCTTTCTATAATACTATTAGCCCGAATATTATATACTAAAACCACCATTTTCTATATTCCGAAACGACGAAATATAATAACGAATTTAGCTATAAAGGCTTAATAGCCGTTAATTACTACTACCAAAAAAGCCCTATAGCGGTATAAAACAAAATTAATAAAGAAATCTATAATTTCTTTAACGGTTAGGCTAAGCTTTACGGTAGCTTTAATCTAACCCGTTAAATCGTCTCTAGCCTTAAATAAAAAGTAAATCCTTTTTCTTAAATGCGTAATATATTATTAATCTATATAAATCTTTATTTAAAACTAATTAAAGAAAATAAGAATTACTTTTTCGCTAAAAATCCTATTATCGATCTAAAAGCAAATAGGATATATGCAATATATATTTTCGATCTTAATATACTAGCTTTTCTAATAATACAATATCTTTATTCGATAATAAATCGCTTCTCGGCTACAATGCCTAAATTAGCTATAATATTTACGAATAATCTAACGTTGTAATTTCAGGTTATCTATTATACGTCTTTTTTGAAAATCCCGTTATAAATTTAATCGTTACCGTAAATAGCCATCAATAACCTAATATTTAATTATTATTGATCGGAAGCGTGCTTTTTACGAAAGATTTATTTTAAAGCTTAAAAGAATATAGCTAATTTTCGATGTATAAGCCAGCCTTTTTAAATCTTTAATCTAAAAAAGCATTGGATTTAAAAATATATCGTATAAAGTTTTAGTAATAGGTGTAATCAGAATATTGAATTAAACATTAACCTAATTTTTAATATCTTCTTTAGCTTCTTTTTTATCAATATCGGCTTAAATAATAGGTTTGCGAAAAGAAAATCATTTATCGAATTCTTTTTATTTAAAATATAGCGGATTACAAAATTAAATACTTGGATTACGCCTAATTAACGGGTAATTAAAGCTTTTAATATATCAATATTAAACTTTTTCAATTATTAAATAAGAATATTATTATCAATTTTTAAAAGAAAATATATATTATATAATTAATAACGAAATTTCCAGATATAATAAAGAATATTTTTAGCTTTTTTTTATTTAATTATAGGTTTTCTGGGCTTTTAATTATATACCATTTTCGTATCGAATTAAATATCGTTATTTTTTAATATAATAGAAAAACACTTTACCCTATCTTTTAAATTTAACGCTAAATATTAAAATGATCTTTTTTACCGAATAATCGATATTTATCAAAATTAGCTTCGAAATAATTAAAGCTTTAATCTTATTCATAACGGCTTATTGATTAGGGTCTTATTAAATTTTAGCATCTTTTTTCATCAAATCTATAAAAAAGCGCTTAATAATGGCTAACTTTTTATACCATCCGCAATAAAAATTGCATAAATTTTAAAAACGCTTGATTGCGTTAATATTAGCATAAAAAGCCTATTAAATAATCTTTTTAACTGTATCGTTTATCGGTATTCGCTTAATTAAATTGTAAATATAATCTAAAATATCCACCTTTTTATAGCATTATTAAGATTTAACGGCAACAATAATCTTATTAATTAATTTAATATTATATAAGATTTTATTAATATTGATCAGATATTCTAAAATAAATCGACGAATATCAAATAATTTAGCATTCCTTTAACCGCCGTAATTGGTTTTAAAGCCCTTAATTGATATATTATCAATAAAAGGCCGGTATATTACTAAAATCAGGTTATAAAGCGACCTATTAACGATTCTTTAGAATTAAGCTATTAAATTAATAATATCTTAAAAAAGCGTATATATTCGAATAAGGCCCAATAGATTTAAAATCGTTATTAAATCTTTATTGACTAAATATAATATTATTTAATTATACCCCGAGAAAAAATCCAAAAACGAAAGAATCTTATATATACTAAATTCTTTAGCGAATTCGTCGATATTTAAAGAGATTTAAGCATTTTTAATCATTATACGATTATAATTTTAGCTACTATTAATAAAACGATATTTAACTTTTTTTTATAAAATATTAGCGATTTTTATAAACGCTATACGATTCTTTTAAAATACCTTATTTAATATATATACGAAATATATCGTTGACTATCGTCTTTAAAGCTTTTAAAATAGTAATATTTCGATTTTAAAAAGCGTTATAATCAATAATATAAATTTTCTAAAGCGGTACGATATTTTTATTAAATATACCGATATATTACCACTTTTACCCTAGCGATGCCTTATAACAAAAAATAATACACCTAAATAGCTAACGTTCTTAATTAAATAAAGTTAAGCAATTATCGACTATTATTATAACCAAACGATCTTTTATAAACCTTTCGCCTATAAGCATAGCTAAAAACCTTAGCTTAACGAAGCGGTTATAAACGCTAGGTAGAAAAATCTAAAATAGATTTATAAAAGAAATTTACAGCGTTATTTGTAATTAATATTTCTTTTTAGAATAAATTTATCGAAATAAGCATTATCGTTTAAATGCACTTTGTTGGCCATTTTCTTATATATACTGTTTAATTAAGGAAAAATATAACTTGGCTTTTCCTTACCTTTTCCCGGGGTTTGAATTAAAAAAGGCTAGGCTTAGCCTGTTTATTTCGGTATAGATAGATTATAAAGGCGGGTTTAACGGAATATCTATAAAAATTGGTTTATCTTACCTTTTATCTTTAATAATTAATTCTTAATATATATCGTTTATTAAAAAGAAATCTAAATATATTATTATTTTCTTTCTATTTTAGAGCTATTTAAAAATATTTTTCGGAATTTAAAATTATAGCAAATCCTGAAATTATCTTAGCGGCATAAAATCGATTATCTTTAGATTCTAATATGCTTGATCAAAACCTAAATTTAATTTCGCGATATTTTGAACATAAAAATATATTAGCTTTTATTACTTAAAGCATAAACGAATCGATCAATGCTAAATGATAATCTAGCCACCAGCCTATTTTCTTTTTTCTCAAATTAACAGCTTATTATCAAGAAACAAAGCATGCCGAGAATGATATTAGACGTAATGCTATTAATATTATCGTTAATAACGAATATAATAAATAAGACATTAATGCCGTTAATATAAGTCGGGCATTTTATTATCCCGACGATCTTAACAACACCACTATTAAAAAAATAGAATTAACACCTTTAACATTAATTATTTAAAGTTAGTCCTTTCTAATATATGATAAAAGAATAATATTAAATTTAGCCCTAATATCCATCAAAACATTAAAAAGCTTATTTGTCGGGGCTCTTATATAAATATTAAAGTATAACGACGAGCTTATGCCTCGCTTTATAATGCTAAACGCTTAAATATTTAATTCAATATTATTTAAATTCAAATAACTACCGAATATAAAGATTTAAAGAGGATTATTATAGGTGCATATTATGAAAATGCACCATTACGTAATCATCAGGATTACATAATCATATATATATATAAACTATAATAAATACTAAGTGCAAAAATAACGATAAAATATAAAGAATTGCCTGAGATATAATAAAGTGCACAAAATATAATTAAAATAAAATAATTATTTAAAATTCAATAATCAGCCAGCCAAATCAGGTTTAGACTATATATCTATAACTTACAAGCACTATACTATAATAAAACTATGACTTATATTTAGGTCTGATTACGTAAGCAGGTCCCGTGACAGAACATTCTAGAAACTACCAGAATCGCTATTACCGGAAATACGTAATTACGATTATAAATCAGTTATTTCTGGAAGATTCTGTGTGAGTCATCACATGATACGATTATGACTCATCGTTAATAATATAATGAAGCTATTCCCAAAGAAGCTTAGCTATCAGGTTTATCGGGCTAAAGATATAACCCGAAAAGCCGAAATCAAAAACTATATATATCACGGTTCTC
>PYFS01002426.1:0-18150 GCA_003671545.1 Ophiognomonia clavigignenti-juglandacearum | reverse complement strand
AATTTCACGAATTTCACGAATTTCACGAATTTCACGAATTTCACGAATTTCACGAATTTCACGAATTTCACGAATTTTGTGTAAAGGGCGAATTTCACGTAGAGGGCGATTTTGTGTGTGGAGGGCTAAATTTTGTATAAAGGGCTAATTTCACGTGAAGGGCGATTTTTCGTGTGGAGGGCTAATTTTTGTATGGAGGGCTAATTTCACGTAGAGGGCGATTTTTCGTGTAGAGGGCTAATTTTACTTGGAGGGCGATTTTTTATATAGAGGGCTAATTTTCACGTGGAGGGCTTTTTTTTTATGAAATTATGAAATCTAATTTTGGTGACATCCCTAATTTGGTGATATCCCTAAAAGTGGGGCTACAGTGCGAGAAACCAAGGGTGTGCCCTGTTAGCAATTTAGCTATGCCTTAATAGATGATCTCTTAAATATAATATAAAAAGGTAGAAAATAAAATATAAAGAATTATACGAAATATACGAAAATAATGTTTTTAATATTAAAGCTTTTTTAAACGAAAGATATTCGAATAAAAGAATAAGCAAAAACCCAATAAGTAAATAAAGTTTATAAGAATCGATATATAAATATGTTTAATTAGCGAAAATATAAAATCGAATTATTAAATATATAAAAAGGGTTATTAACGATATAACATTATAATCTTCCGAAAATAGTAAAAAAAAAAAAAATTCCTCGAAGAATAATCTAATACTTAATCCTCTCTTACACTACCTTAATCAAAATCGCAGTTAATTGCTAATTTCTATATCTTTATTATTTCAACATTCCGTAAAATCCCAAAATAACAATTCTCCTCCTTTTATATACAAAAGTTCCTTAATTCAAAAGCCTTATATAGCTTTGAATTTTAATAAGGTTTCCGTAAAGCTTATATTCCTCGATATATTACACCCGTAATAAATATAAAAAGCAAACCCGGAATTCGCTTATTTCCGATCAAAAGGATTAAATTTACTAAGATTTATACCCAACCTCCCTTTTGCCCGTTAAATCGACGGCGTAGCCTTTATAGCCTATACCTTTATAATCCTCCAAAATCCATCCTATATTGCAGCAAGCACACACTGTATCCTTAAATTATCTCGATAAATAATGCTATATTAAATATACTCCTTAATCTATAAAAACCATCCTAAACCATAATATATCCACGCTATATTCCTAAACCACCAGAAACAATATGTCTATCCCGTATATCAGATAATTATCGTTATATATATATCATTCTAATCAAATACAAGTTTATGCCGGAAAGCTACTAAAGCGCCGAAAAAAACCGAAATAAATATAATACAAAAAAAGAACTATTACGAAAATAATAAATTAAAAAAAGCATCAAACGCCAACTTAAAAAAAAAGATATCCACAAAGCCTAATATAAAAACATAGCTACCGAACTATCAAAAGAAGCTTTATAAGAAACTATATCTTAATAACCATTAAGAAAAGAAAATGTAAATTATAAATCCACAAAATAACTATATAATTCGAAGTACCAATAAACCAAAATATAGCCAATAGGGCTTATACAATAGATTCGCTAAAAGATATTATTAACATCTAACTTAACGGCGCTCCTGAAGCCGGTAGAGAAAATCGGAATCGGGGTACATACAAATTAAAGAGCATATAAAAATCGTAATGTAAAATAATCACGTTCTAATTAGAGTTAAAGGCATCAAAATCAAATTATATAAAACGAAAGGAAGAAAGCAGATACCAAACTTAAAACTAAAGCTCAAAAAGAAAATCATCGTCCTGACCACTTTATACCCATAATTCTACTCTAATCAGGGCCCAAGATATGTCAACCCCACCCCCAGATACCCCTATCGCACCTCGCCCCAGCACACCGTTATTATCGTTATTTAACATAATACGGATTTGTAATAATTTTTTTTCATATTATATAATATATAATATAATCGGTCTTAAATCGTTTAAATATTTTTAATGCTAAATTCGTTTCGAATTTTTTTTTGATAATATATAAATTAAAGAAATGGCTTTTTTTTTTCCCGTATATAAAATAGCGGTTATATTAATTAATATCGTTAATTCGATAGTTTCGGCTATAATAGAAGGTTTTAGTAGAAGTCGAAAAAGTCTTGGCGAATATATTTAATTTTAACGAAATCTTATTTTTTTTTGGCGAAGTTATTATTTTTTCGATTTTTCTGAATTTTTTTAAATATCGGGGTTTTCCGGGGTCCTTAAAGGTTTGGTCGATAAAAATATATCCTCTATATAATTATACGAGTTAGTATAGATATATTTATTATAATTAGGCGTTTAATAAAAAAGGCTTAACAAATTATTTGTCGTTATTTAATTAAGACGATGTTAAGAAAGGAGGGTAATTTATTAAAAAAGTCTTTCGATAATCGGGTATAGTTTTTAAAGCGTATATTCGAATTCCGAAAGGTTTGTTATAGCGGTTTAGATTTATGATTTAAATAAGATCTCGTCGGTATAATTTTGTCCGAAAGCTTGTTGGTTCAGCTAGAATTTATTTAATATTTAATTAAAGATATTTATATAAATGTCGCTTTTTTTTTTCGTAGAGCTTAGAGTAGGTTATAATGGATTAATCGGTATAGTATATTATATGGGTGATCTTTTGTTCGAAATATTGCTTTAATTTAATATAAATATCGTAGAAAAATTTATATTTTATAAAATAATCGAGGTAGAATTTCTCTGCTTTGCCGTATAAGGTTAAAAGGAAGATTTCGTAATATTAATCCGGTTTCATTTTTAGAATCTTATATATAATATAAAATATTTGTATATAATTATTTGATCAATCGTATATATTTTCTAAAATATTTCTTTGTATCGAAAGGGCCGAAAATTTTAAAAAATAAATCTATAATTCTTTTATAATTAAGGTTTCTAAAAAGAATAATTTTTGAAGGGAGCGTATATTTTTTTTAGTAGGGGTTATAGCGGTATAAAAGTAACGTCCCGGTTAATTCAAGAGAATTTAGCGTTTCTCCGTTTAAAGGCTTAATCTTAGTTATTATTTTCACGGATTGGAATCTGGCGAAGAGGTATTGTAGACCTTTTCCCGCTATATCTATATATTTGTATTTCGTTGATATTACGTTACAATTAGGCGATCATAGTTATCTAATTATTTAGGATTAGAATTTAAGGGTTATTATTACCGGAAATATCCCGTTAAAATAAGTCGTCGTTATTTTCGATAATTGGGATTATTGTATTTTTTTTTATATTAACGGAGTTATTCGTATTATTAGTTTAACGGATCTAGCTATTTAGTAGCTGGGCCGGTATAGTTTAAGCATAAGTAGTTTTGGCAATGTTAGTTGTGATGAATTAATTAGCAAAAAAGCGTTATAGGAGCTTATATTAGTAGGAGCTTCGTTCGATTGCGATAAATTGTTGAAACTTTTCGAATAGCTATTTCGGAGGTATTTCCGTTTAAATTAGATTATAAAGAAATTATTTAAAGTTTTCTTTTCGCCTAAATACAGCGGGGATATAGATATTTTGGTGGCGTAGCTGGTTTTTAATATATAGTCTGATTTATAAGTAAACGTTTTTTTCTATATCGAGGGTCTAGTTTTTGAAAGCTTTATAGTAAAGCTTTTAGAGAAAATTATTATATTCGTTATTCGTTATTTCGAATAAAAAGCGGGTAATATACGTTATAAATTGGTTAGATATGGCGTTTAAAGGAAGATTATTGTCGTCCGAATAGTTGTCTTTAATAAAATGGTTAAAGATTTATCCGAATAACGCTTTTTCGGTATAGGATTAATTGGGCAGATTTGCTTTTTTAAAGGTATCGTTATTATCATTTCTAGATATCTTTGAAATAGTAGTTATTACGGGGAAGGTTAAGTTAAGAAATAAAATTTAGCTTTAACACCTAATTTTAATATATAATAGCGTTATTAATGTATAGTCGGTGCAGATGGCCTTCCGTTTAGAGTATTTATCGTTACCGAAAATTAATAAAAACGGTGTTATCTAGTCGTTAAAATATAAGCGGTATTTAAATAAGCGAATGTTTAGTATTTAATAACGGTTTATCGTTCTTATTATTTATAGCAGCGTATCTTTTTATTTAACGTTTAAGCGTTAAATGGAGTATTTATTAATGAGGGCTAATTAGCAATCTCCGTAAGAGGGCTAATCAGTAGGGTTTGTTAATGATAGCGTTTCTCAAGAAATATAGCTATTTTGCGAGTTTGTAGTATATATAATAACCATTAATCAATGTTGATAAGGTAGGGTACCGGTATAAATAAAATGTATATGTAGTCAAATAAATATTAATGGAGTAAGTGAATTGTGTAGGTCTAAGTGGGAAGATTAAAACAGGTAGCTAGCTATTTAAGGTAGAAAACGGTTCCATAAACCCCAATTCAGCCAGCCGAGGAAATAGTGACTCGTGCGTCTGAAGCCCTCGTCACTATTATCGGGCTGGTCCAACAGATTTGTAGTCAGAACGGCCACATGCGACCACTCTATTGAGCTTGGAACGGATGAGAAGAGTAAGGAGGCCCGGAGAGATCCACAGATTCTGTAATGGAAGATCGGGTTCTCTTTCATTTATGATAGACCAAGCTACCTACTTTACCGCAGTGTCTAGCTGAGCGCGCCACAGATAGTAGGTGACACTGAAGGAGAAGCCATGCATCACAACCTGAGATGACAGACTTCCCACACGGCCCATTGACCAGAACTTCGACAGAAGGGGTCTACAAGTAATAAAGTTCAAGAGCAGTCAACTATAAGGTTACTACTTCAACGTGAAGCCAACATACCCTTTGTCAGCTTCGTCGTTCAAGGTTTTGTAGTAGCTCGGCACGCCTCCAAGATAAATGAGAGGCTCTCTCGGCTTGCCAGGAATGTTGGTGCCCATGTACCACTACAAGGAGAAGTTAGGGATCTTCGTATAGAAAGAGTGGATAGGCGGCCGGAGATGAGTGGTCATTATCACAACTTACTGATTTTGTCGATGTCAGAAGGCTGGATTCTGCGATCTTAATGACAGCCTGTCGCCATTTCGCCTCGCTTTCTCGATCCGCTTCAATGGATTTCAAACCATTGGCACTCATGTGGTTCATGAGGCGGAGAATCCAGTCACCCTGGAGCTGAGCGCAGGTCGGGCCATTGCAGAAGGCTGTGGGTGCTTGTGGGCCATATGTGCTACACGATATCAGAGTCAGCAGGCCCCTTACGCTCCTAGACTTGGGGCCAGTTGACTTGCCACACTTACAAGAACATATTGGGAAACCCCGAAACCGACATCCCCAAATAGGTGTAGACACCAGTCTTCCAGTGGTCCTTCAGAGACTGCTCAGACGTCCCACGAATGTCAATCTGCTTCAATCCGCCAGTGACGGCGTCGTAGCCAGTCGCGCAGACGACATAGTCGAACTCCCACTCCTTCTCCGACGTCTTGATGCCATCCTCGGAAACCTCTTCGATCGGCGTCGCGTTGACGTCAACGAGATGCACATTCTCCTGGTTGTAGATCTCAAAGTACCCCTTCTCCAGCGAGATGCGCTTCGTGCCGAACGCATACGGCGTCTCCACGGGCGCCAGCAGGTCGCGGGCTCGCGGGTCCTGGATCCGCGCGCGCGTCTTGTCGCGCCAGAAGCGGTACGCCTCGTCGTTGGCCGCCTTGTCGAAGAGCATGTCCTGGTAGTTCGCGAGCCAGAACTTGAAGTCGCCCGCCTTCCAGAGCTGCTCGTAGACTTGTTGACGAACCTGCGGGGAGTCGTCAAAGGTGTTGCGGGCGATGAAGCTGAAGTCGAAGCCGCCGTAGCTGCTGTTGCGGCCGCGGAAGAGCTCGGGGTAGTCGTCCCGGGTGATGGTCTGCTCGCCGTCGGTGAAGTCGATTTGTTTCATGGGGAGAGAGGTGTTGGGGGTTCGCTGGAAGACGACCAGGTCCTTGACGACGGGCGCGATGGCGTGGGCAAGCTGGATGCCTGTGGACCCGGTGCCGATGACAGCTACGCGTTTTCCTGCCAGGTCCAGTCCTTCACTGGGCCAGTAGCCCGGGTGGAGAAAGGTGCCCTTGAACTTCTCGATTCCCTTCCAGTCGGGGATGTACTTCTTGGCGGCGAATCCAGTGTTCAGAAGGAAGTACTTGGCCTTGAAGACCTCCCCATCTTCAGCTGTGATAGTCCACCGAGAATCTTCCTGGCTCCAGGTGGCTGATTTCACCGTGGTGTTGAAATGCGTGTCCTTCAGCAAGTCCCATCTGGAATCACACGTCAGTGTCTGTGTGGTCTCAAGAACAATTCGACCGAGGAGACTGGACGCTCACTTCTTCGCAACGTGCGCAAAGTACGCTCGAAGCTCATCCGATCCAGGGAATCTCTGCTTCCATGTCCAATCCTTCCACAGAGCCGGATCGGAAAACTCGTAGAGGGGTGTCGAGCTGTCGGTACGCGCACCAGGATACCGATTCCAGTACCATACACCACCGTAGTCGCTCCCCTTCTCGACAAGCTTGACGTTGTACCCTTGATCACGGAGCCGCTTGAGTTGGTACACGCCACCGAAACCAGCCCCGACTATGAGAGCATCAAGCTCGGTGGTAGACTTGGCGGGCCAAGATCCCATGGTGGTGACTGAAGTCAAACAAGAGGAAGGATGTCTTGTATACTGAGCGAAATCGCGATATGAAGTGAAGAAGGGCGAATGGCCGAGTGCAACCAGACAAAAAAAACTCGAACATGCTGCTCGACCCTTCGGTTTATATAGCAATACACACCCTCACAAAGCCCCCGCAGAATGCCAGATTCCCGTTTTTGTGCGGCCCCAATTACGTGCCAAGCTGCATGGCTATTCTATCTAGCCGCGGTACTAAAGTCTGAAGCTTCACCCACCTACACGACGTATACAGTCACCGGTACCTAATGTAGGTATTCCACACACCCCTCTCACCGGGAAGTGCGGCAAGGGGAAGGGCACCAGCCTCCCACCGTTGTGGGCGCATGCGGCTGGAGGCGGGGCTTGGACAAGCACCAGAGGTCGGCATGTTGTACTTCTGGGGACATTTATCGGGTTCCTCGGTCTCCCGTGATACAAGAGGGTAGATCGTCGACGGTATCGAATCAGGAAAGAGTGGTGGTGCTGACACAGGGTCTCTGCCGGAAACGCACATCACGATCGAGGACATGTGACATTGTGACGAAGGATGACCTGCATCTAAGTAAGTTCAACTAAGACATTGCTGACATGGTGTCATGAATCCTCCACGTATTTTGGACAAGAAAACAGCTGAGCACAAAAGTAGAGCATGACAAGGCATTGGGTACTGCAAAAGCACGTACGTGACGCACCAAAATCAACATAGGCCCATAACCGCGGGCTGAACAATGAACAGCGTATCTCCAACACCGCACGGGCAATTAGCGACCATACTGGGCATATTGGGGCAATGAAAAGAAAATATTAGACCACACCGGCCGCGTCATGCCTGGTCATCCGTCCCGGTCCGGGAAGGACAGCAGTCGTCGGTACCAAGTCATCGATCAACTTGCTGCAGGCTGACTGTCGATCTGCAAAGTACTATCCTAGACCCGATGAGGCACCGGGTATTGTGGATAA
This sequence comes from Ophiognomonia clavigignenti-juglandacearum, assembly GCA_003671545.1. NCBI lineage: Eukaryota > Fungi > Ascomycota > Sordariomycetes > Diaporthales > Gnomoniaceae > Ophiognomonia > Ophiognomonia clavigignenti-juglandacearum. Next base: position 10,521 of record PYFS01002426.1, on the reverse strand, counting down.
GTTGTTGGAACTAAGGATTGTTTGCTTCTTAATCCTCAAGTATTATCAATCTGACCCGACTATCTACACACTAAACTGCCCTTGGTGCAGGTAGCAAGGGCCTTTCTGTACTTCTGATGCCGCCACATGTTTGTGCCCACCATTGGCATAGCGCATTTTTAGAAAATTTGAGATTGTGTAAAAGTCTTTATCCGAGAAGTCGAAGTATGGTTGTATGCGAATCAAGAAGTGATTAGCTGCCGTTCGCTAACTCTGGATAGGTACTTGCGTGCGAGTTGCGGGAAAGTAGCGTTGACAGAATCAAGCATACAACGTCTCATCAAACTCTGAAGTTGGCATGTTGTGTGAGAGTCGCTCAGAAAGGATCACTTGTATCCATGCTTTCACCCTGCCCATGCATACTTAGTATGCGAGATCCGCGCCTCGAAGATCGGACAATCCAGATCGAGCCGAAGGAGGGTGACGGGCAAGTCCCGAGGCCTGCAGGAAGACAATGCAGAACCGGTGAAGGGCCAAAGCAACTCCAGCCTTGAGCACGGAAAACACCGGGATCATGCAAACCAATGCTGGGCCTCAAGGTATGTACGCATGTATGTTGACGCTGTGGTCTTGATAGCCAGTCAACCTGTGGGACGACCTCTCAAATTACCTATCGTGGCCTCTCTGTACCCTCAGGCTCGGAACAAAGCTCTCATTCCCGAGGGTTTATCTCCTCTCCATATCCTACGAATCCACAATCAGCCCTGAAGTCAACCTCTTCACAGCATCGCAACCCCCATCCCCATAGCCCCCAGCACCAAAACCCGAAGCCCAACCACTCCCGACCCGCCCACACGCCCAGCCCCAGCCGCCGACACAGCCGCCGTTCCTGTGGCAGTAGTACTTCCTCCCACAGCAGTACTCGTAGCAGTAATCATACTCACATGCCCACTCCCACTTCCACTCCCGGTCGAAGCCGTCGTGGTCCTGTTGCTGCCAGCCGCACCAGTCTCGACCAGCACCGACGCAGAGCTCGTGTACGGCGTGCAGGCCTGTAGCAAGCTCATGGTGCTGAACATAGTAGACGCCGCGGCTGCGAGCTCGTACGGCGTGCCGGCGGCAGTTTCATAGGAGGAGAGGCAGGACTGCACTTGGGAGATGTCGGCGGAGTTGTTGGACCAGCCCGTCAATAGTGACGAGGGCTTCAGATGCACGAGTCACTATTTACTCGGCTGGCTGACTTGGGGATTTGTGGAACCGTTTCCCACCTTAAATAGCTGGCTACCTGTTTTAGTCTTCCCACTTAGACCTAGACAATTCACTCACTCCACCAGTATTTATTTGACTACGTATACGTTTTATCTGTACCGGTACCCCTACCCTATCAACAGGAGTAAACATTCTAGGTTTTCGCCTTCAGCCATTAGCAAGACCTTGTCCCCTCTTTTCCCCCCTTCCACCACAAACAAGGCTTGGGAATTCCGTCGCAACTTACAATAATAGCATCAATAGAAGAAAACCTCACTCCGCCACTCAGCCGACACCACCGCCGGCGCGTCCGTGGGCTCGCAGTAGTTCGTGATACCCCGACGACACCACCGTGGCGAGGGAGGACTGGAGGGCCGGCGCGACGGAGTTGGTGGCGATGGCCTCGAGCTCGAGGATGAAAGACTCTACGGCTGCTTGGCACTCGTCGGACCATGTGCCGGCCGATGTGCTGGTAGCGGCGGCTTGTCGGGGTTGGGAGTTGGTCGCGAGGGTGGCGAGAAGCGAGCTTAGCCCGGCGAGCAGGAGCATGGCGGGGCGGTACATCTTTGAATGAGATGAGTGTGGTGTGGGAAGGGGATAAAAGGGAGTGAGAAGGGAGTAGGGGTGCAGATGCGAGATGGACGCTCATACTCACTAGGAGCGGTGTGCAGGAGAAGGTATGTAGCGCTCAGTCGTCTGCCTGTCACGATCCCCATCAGCACGCTGACTGTACGCGAAAACCCACAGACTTCAACCATCGTCGACTGCTCATCACACGCACCACGTGCAGCCAGGCGCTCCATGGGAGTTCCCGAGCCTCGCCGCCTCCAGCACCATGCAAACTCAATCCCACGAAGCTCGACGATGGAGTCTGTCCCGATCCCTCGACATCGGCAACGGAAGATCCTACCTGCATCGGGGCTCCCAAATTCACCCAGCGGAGTAAGCAACGAGATTGCTTCACGCGCCTAGGCGCCAATCTTTCGATCCTTCAGGACGCGCGCATGGGCAACAGCCTTGTGGGGCTCTGACTTCGCGCGCTAGCTGGACGTATGGGCGCGGAGTGTCGGAAGAGTTCCTCTAAAATTTGAACGCCAGCAGTGATCGTTGAAGGCGATTGCCGCAGAGCATACTGGGTGTAGGTTCGAGAGCTCTCGAAATGCTGCTGATGCGCGACACTCACCTTCGCGTACTCTGATGCCCATCGGAACCGCAGGCGTATATAAGGACATCATGCGTACCCGTGCGAAAGCCCTGGATCACCAAAAAAAACATCGATATGAAAGGATGTACAAAGTTCTGAAGTAAATTCACCTCCTGTCCTGACGACAGGAAGGCTTGTGATTGCGTCTTATGATACGTCTACTTTATGCAGGCTTGCACCTGCCCCACCAGCTCTTTCTTATCTCAGACAAAACATGGTCTTGAGGCGCAGCCCTTTCCCGTGAAACTCCTTGAAATGCTGTGTCGTTGAATTGCAGCCAAAGAGACGGTCTACCGTCATCATGGAAAACGCCACGCTATGTATCAAGATACTCCAAAGTAAATGCAAAGTACTCTCCTTTGCTTGCGCTGAGTGATGTCGCCACCACGGTCGAGCGCGCAAAATGGCCCGCAAAGGTTGCAGGTGAGTGAACCCGATGGGTTAAAATCATGAAGTGGTATATGATGAGGGGAAAAAAAAAAAAAAGATATGATGAGTAAATGGCTTGGAGAGTTGTGCAATATTTGCAGACAAGCGAAAATGGTGCTGGTGCCGAATTCGCAGACATCTCCGCGGATCGCACCAACAATCATGACGATCTCCTGACAAGCCTCAAACAATGCAGCCCCGAGGTCATGCATCAGGAGTTGGCCGTCCGCAACCCTGGCAGCCTGGCTGTGGTCTAAGTCTAGAGTAGGCTGAGTAGCCGGCCAGCCGGCCAATCTGGTGTTTGAGGTGATGCAACGTAACGATGAGGTCCTTCGGGTGGAGAGAGGGGAAAATCCTGTATCAGACGAGGGAATCCACTCCGCGAAAACGATACCCGGATCTCAACCGGGACGGACTGCGTCTTCACGGGGGCTGGAGCGGAGCGGAACCGCAGAAGTGCTCGCTGACCCACTGCGCCAATCCGCCCACCGCAGATTGCCGCAGAGGAGCCAGGAGATGCTTGGCAACCCGGCTGTCTGCCAACAGGCCATTTGAAAAATTCTGCTTCCAGCGACCATTCAGAAATTTACTAATGACCCCCGGCCGGCAGTCAATGACCCCCTACCCAGCATCCACCTACTTGCAGGCCGGTCGGGTGCGGTGGGTACACGAAGCGTGGGTAGTGGAGTCGCATTCACATCCCTGCATCAAATGCAAGATGATGTGTTGACACGAGTCAAATCCCATGGCAGTCGTGTCGCTTGGTGGTGTGGTTCTTCACGTCGCAATCGCTACCAGCACGAAAAAATTGTTGAGATGCGATCGAGGGTCGTTAGGTCGGTGGCTGGAGGGGAAGTTCGTTGACGCGACGGTATACGCGCTGGTTGGGGTTGTGCTTCGCGTACCGGCGTTCATGGTGTCACTGGAATCCATCGGGTCGGGATGCCATCAGCACCGATCTCGTAAGGCTTCGCACTCGGCTTCCTCGGGGCGAGTGCGAACCGGGCTCGACCGGGCCGTTGCTCGTCCAGCTTGCCGTTCTTGCGCATGGCCATTTCCATGACGGCTACCCGGATGAAGTCGGAATTCTCGCGCATTTCCCGTTGACGGGGTCCGGAGGGCCCAAACACAGCCTCTTTGCCACGCGAAGACTGGTCTCCGTAAGATCGAGAAGTTCGCGCACTTGGCGATGAGCTGCGTGACCTTTGGACCTTGTAGGTCTGCATCTGTATGGACGCCGTAAATGAGCTTTGCGGAGAGGCCGGTTTGGAGGCTCTTTGTGATTCAAGTCTCGATGTCTGCGTTGGATTCAAGTACCTGCGCATAGCTGCAGATGGTTCTTCGTCCAATGTAGGAGGCATGCGCTCGTCAGTGAAGGGCACAGTCGGCTGCAATGTGAAGATCGATCGAGTCAGAAAGTCGTCGGCCGGAACGGAGGGCATGTTCATGGCCGAAAAAGAGCGTGCCGCATTTCGCAGTGCCCGCAAACTGGCAGTAAGATTGGACTTGAAGGCGGATCTGAATGGCCCAAACATTTTGGCCGCCGTTTTCTCCTCGTCGTCCGGTGAGGCGTCAAATGCTGCCAGCGACAGGTCGTCCAGATCGGTATCGTCTCGATAAAGTGGGTGCTCTTCATGCTTGCCGGGTGGTGAGCACACCGGGGTAAGGAAACTTCTCGTGGGCCGCACCCTCCGACCTCGAGATGTGCTGTAGGGGGTTTCAAGAGGCGACAGGGAATCAGTGGAGAAAGAGTCGGTAAGAGAGGGTACGGACTCGCACGACACGGCTCGCGATGTTGACAAGGGCGACGCGATGGTGCTCTCACCAATAGAGCAGCCATCATCCTCTAGGTCCTCGGGCGGACTGAGGAGAACGTCGAGAGGTCCTTTGATGAAGTTGAGACTGAGCTCCTTTTCTGAGGTTTGGCCTTGTAATATGGACTCGATCGTCATGCGCTTGTCGCGAGGCTTGACTGAACGCTGTCGCGTGCCCCGTCTTGGCGGTGGTATCGAAGTGACAGCCAGGAGAGCGGCGACAGATGCTGGTATGGCGTCTGGGGAGGAGATGTCTCGCCACCTTGGAGAGTTCGATCGAGGCCTGCGTTCGTCATGGTGTCGATAATCGCGCTGCAATGGAGAAAGTGGTGCACTTCTTTTTGATTTGGTAGGTATGCGCACAGGACTCGTGGGTGTAGTCGGTCGCGTGTCGGTTGGAGGAGAATTGGGCGGACTCGGAAGTTGCGACTCGTGCGCGCGCTTTACTGGCCTCGCGCTAGCAGCCATCTTGGTGGTAGTGGAACTTGTATGTGTGAGAGTATTGCGGAAGAGCTGAGAAGGCAAAGAACCATCGTTTCTCCAAGCTGAGGTGGTCGAGGTGGAGGGCGTGAGCGGTGGCGACGAGAGTGCTGATGTGTAAGCAGAAGCGGAGGGCGAAGCGTGAGGACTTTTCTGGTTTTGTCGAGAGACCAGGAAAGACCTCGGCGACATCATTGTGGGCGGAGGCCAGCAATTTAGTCGCGGCTGGACAGTGCAAGGCTTGGTATGATGGTAATAATAGCTCGGGTCTGCTTTAACTCGGGGACAGCGGTGGACATTTCCGGTTGGCTATTTCTTTGGTACGGTGTACAACTCTGTCAGGCACAACTCTGCCAGGGTTCGTTCTCGGCGGCAGCTTTGTGTGTGGTGATGCCGGAAAGGGCTCTGAAAGGCTGGCAGTCGGAGTCAGTGGGTCTGACTGACGTGTGGCCAACTGGAAGAGGTTGAATTACCCAATGGACTATGCGTGCATGCCGTTGCAGACGACAAAGACGCGAAGGTTCCGGGGACGTGGACCGACGTTGCAAAATCGCAGTTGTCAGTACGTAACAGTACGTAATGGCAAGGATGCGGTGATGCAGGTCCGGGAGTTGTGAGTTCAACCAGCGTGTCGGTAATTGGCTGGGCGGGTTCGAGAAAGATCGTGAAAAGTAGGGACCTGTAGGGCTGGAACTCGTGTAGTCGTCAGGCGGTGCAAATGGCAATCGGAACTGTTCGCAAATGCTGATGTTGCAGCCGTTATGAAAAGGCGAGGCCGAGGCGAGATGGCAGATTACTTGAAAGAAATAGACGCCGCTCGGGTTTTCGCCCTTTTAGACCGAACAGTCCAAGATGCCTGAATGCACGACCTGACAATGTTTGAGACCCTGAAAATCCACAGCAGCGCAGCCAAGGCTTGCGGGAGGGGCGAGAATTGCGGGGATGATTGGAATGATTGGGATGGCTGGTTGAGGTCGGGCTTGGTGTTCCTCGAGTCGTCAAAAAGTGCAAATGTCTTTTGTTGGTCGCAGGAAGAAGTGAGGCTGCTGTGCTCCGTACGGTAGGCAGATAGATGATGTATAATGCTGTATGCTGTACAGCACGGAGCAAGTCGCGTGAGGTTCCGAGGCAGCCAAGACTCTACTACTTATGGACAAGACGCACGTCGGCGACTGATCCCAGTGTTTCTTCCCTTGCGGCAATGACCTGTTTTCCCAAGCGTGTTGGTGCAGATGCTAGTTGGCAAATGAATTGTGTGACCTCATTCCTTCCGTTGTCGCCGTTGCTTATCTTCGTGCGGGAGGTTGGAAGTGGTGACTGTGGCTCCAGTGGTTCCAGTGCGCGATTCAGTTGCTGAAATGCGACGCTGCAGTTATTTGTGGTGGTCGCGTGTGGGGAGGAAGGATAGTAACGTGGGATTGATACGGCGACGGTGATGGCGATGGCGATGGCGATGACAAGGCTGAGGATTACCGGATGAAGGACGAGGACGACGAGGTTGAGTTGATGTTGATCAGTAGCGGAAGAGAAAGAGGAGAGCGGGCAGAAGCTTCGACACTGTATGTACTCCGTATCAGCTTTGTTAGTACTAGGTATTCCGTACTCTGCCGCCTGTCAGTGGTCACTGATAGGGAAGTTGCTGCGGTCATGTCAGAGCTCCCGTTCTCAGCGCTGCTCTCCCGAGCGCATTGATGCCTGCGCCAGATAAGAAACAGGGAGGTGCCGAGCGAGGGTTCAAACATGGATTAGGCTCCAAACTAGCATATGTACCGGGTACCTGAGTCTGGGCAGGTCTCTCCACCCCCGCAAAAGTATTTGCGTCTTGCCCACTACGGGAAACTAGAACTGACAAGAGTGACACGGCGATAGCAACCTGCAATGGGACTGGCTCCCAGGCTTCATCTCAATCATCACTGCATCATACAAGATCGCCTTGTCCCAGCGCACAATTGACGAAGTTGCATACATCCGTACGACCTTGTTTAGTGCCTTGCAGTACCAAAACATCCCGAGCACTTGATTGCGCACCTGAACGCACATCTTGAGCACGAGCCGTCGGGAGGCATCACCACCACGCAGCACCTGCCACCTCACCTCAGCGTGCCCCCCACCCCCACCGCGCCCCATCGTGAGACGGTGGTCTCGTGACATGCAGAGACAATACACAGTCACAAAGTGCTGCGTAAATGGAGGGCGCAGTGCATTATCCCTCTTCCCTCGCTTGTGCAGAGATTATCAACACCAAGCCGGTATTTGCCTTCACAAACCTTGGAAGTCAACAAGTCATCTCCGCACCAGTCAAGTCAGAAGCAATACGGACAATGACCAGTCAGCCAGTCAGCCCCCCACCCAAAGCGGGATGCTTATTTCCCACAGCCGAGCGTACCGCTCCATTCTTCTAGAAGCCCCTTCCATTCCGATTTCCGATAGCAAGGTTTGCTTGAGCGCAACCTTCCTGTCGTGGGTGGTCGCTGCGGATATAGCAAAGGAACATCAACCGACTTTGATTGATTTATCCCTTCGGACTTTATTTTTTTCCTTTCACCGCCCCCGTATTCATTTCAGCGATCGCGACGCAGACCAAGTCGCAAGCCAAGCCGAGCGGACGAACGATTATATCTCGTGTGCGCTATTGGGCCGGCGTGACTTCCAGAGTATCTAGCTGCTTGGCGGCCCGTCGCCGACGGCGATGGATCCACTACTGCACCAAGTGCACTAGAAGCCTACGGTTACAGCAGCTCATGCGACCCCTTGGACACTGGTGATTCGCGGATAAAGCAGTGGACATATCGAAATACAACCTCAACCACGGATATCATGGATGTCGGTCGGAGATCGATTACACCTCGGCTTGTCACCATCATCCAGTCTTCGGGGCCCACCGTCGAGGAGTCATCACCCGGATCAATCGGAAAGGGCTTGATCAGCAGTTATTTAAGAACCTCCCTGCTTCCTAAGCCGTCAATTGCCACGTTGAGGTACATCCGTGGTGGACTCTGATATCAGATACCGACGCATTTCTGCCCAACTCAAGGCAAGGTTTCTCTGGACGCCCGCCTTCTTCATTTGTGCTGCGTGCTGCAGCCGCGGCGGATGATTACATGGGGCAAGGCAAGGCATAGCTTTTTATCCAGTCGTGGCCTGCAGCGGCTCGCAACAAAAGCAGCTGGCCAGATCTGTGCAGATCAGGCTGAGATGAGTGGCCGAGTGGCTGCACATCCACGCTTCGAGCCATTTCTTATCAGCCAGCCCTCATTCGCCATCTCCAAGAGCCCGGGGTGAGTGGCCATGTCCCAATGTGCTGCGGGGTGCAGCAGTGGCGTTTCTTGGATCGGATGCAAGACGAAGACGATGCATCCCACTGCGGCTCTACCCGCTCTTCCGTCGCAAAAGTGATGCAGCCGCTCAATGAAGGTCGTTATAACGTGGCCAAGTGGCCGCGACGTCATCAAACGGGCCACGTTGCGCGGACTGATCGAAGAAAAACGTCTGCGTCTAGTGCGCTTGACGAGCAAGCAGAAAACTTGAGTCAGAAACGCCACACAGAGGAGTCATCGGTCAGGAACACGCCACAGAAGAGAAAATCAGCAGTTCCAGGATCTTGGTGGTACCACGTGCCTCGATCGGCCAACCCGTGCCGGCATGAACGGTAACAGAGGCGGTGCCTGACAGGTGGACGGTGTATATCTCATCCCGCGGGGGCTACATGGTTGCTGGCGGAGCAAAAACCCCGAGTCCGTTGACACGGAGGCCTGCCCGTTGCGACGGGAGAAGGAGCCCGGGCACAAATCTGACGAGTGGCGGCTTTGGCCTGACGCCTCCGGTTTCACACGGCCTGGCAAAACTCGAGAGATTCTCGTCCGGCGACCCAGCACTCGTCAATCATATTCGCAGGGCGGACTGGACGAGTGTCACAATCATGGAAGGCTTCCCGTCTGGTCAGTCCTATTGCACTGGGCACGCTGACCCAGAGCTGAGAAGACAGCACTAGTGAAATCGCCGGGACGCAGAACGCTCTACTCAACAGGTCGAAGTTTGAATTTGATCATATCCCGAGGTAGGAAAGCTCTTATTACATGTAAGCTACTAGTCTTTACGTAGTCTTCCCTTTTTTTTTCCTTTTTTTTTTTTTTTTTCTTTGGCTCAACTTTAATAGCATTGATTTCACGCCTTGTTTGGCGACTATCCCGACCTCACCTCATAGTATTGGCGCCTCCTGAAGTCCATATCGTTGTGTGGATCTTAGCCTGGCATTCCAACCATGGCGGTCGCTCGAGCTCATATACTGCGCTGCCTGGAGGTATCAAAAGGTCTCTGTCATCTCTGGCCTTCAGCGCTATGCAAGCGCTATGCAAGTTCAACCTCGATCAAACTCTCCACCCCGTGGCCCCCTTCCCAGATCTTGACGATCTTGAGTCCAGCCATCTTCTCAATGAGGTGATACCAGTCTGCCTCTGTGCGCTCCTTGGCCGAGAACCCGGCCAACATGACCATATCTAGGGCCGTCGTCTCCCAGTACGCGTTGCGCGTAGGAATCACGTTTTCGTTGATCAGGATCTTGCTGTACCCCGGTGTCATGGCCTCTGCAAGGCGTTGCAAGATCTGGGTGCAGACAGCGTCGGGCCAGTCGTGCAGGACAGAGTGCATGTAGTATGCTCTTGCTCCTAGGTAAGTGTCAGCTTGTCGTTTCGGAACGTGTTGCTTCTTCAGCGTGAGCTGGAACTCTGTTGTTGTCAGGGGCGGACTTACCCTTCACAGGCTGCTCGGTCAGGAAGTCGTGCGCCATGGGCGTGACGGCCTTGTCGAGATTCTCAAGCTGCCCGATAACCACCGGCAGTTCCTGCAGAACGAGCTTGCCCGGGTGGCCTGGGTTCAGCTCGTGGAACTGCATCACATCGTGGCCCAGACTGCCCCCGACGTCGACCAGCATCACGGCGTCGGGCTCGGTGCTGAAGCCGTCGATGAGCTTTGCCTGGACGGGGAAGAAGTCGGGCCCGCACCATGGCGGCCGGCCTTGCCGGTACCCGCTCATGTGGTGGTTGAAGTGGGTGCCGTAGCCGAGCGACTGCTGCCACGAGAACATGTCCTTGTCCATGTTGTAGGAGTACATGAGGGACGTGTCTGTGGCGTCCGTGGGCTCATTGGCCCAGCCTCGCTTGCGGGAGAACTCGTGGAACTTCAGCTGGCCGTGGGTTGTGCATGAGGTCCTGCGAGGGTTCTTAGCATATGAAGAGATGGGCCGGGGGGGGGGGGGGGGGAGGAAGTCCTCACATGGCAAGAAAGCCATCCCCAATGATGGGTATGCTGGGGGACTTTTTGAAGTTGGTTGGCTTGTACCCATTTACGCCAACATCCTCGAGGTAGCCC
>PYFS01002425.1:0-18385 GCA_003671545.1 Ophiognomonia clavigignenti-juglandacearum | reverse complement strand
GCTCGGCCCCAAAAACCCCCTTTTTTTTTTTGGTGTTTTTTTTTTTCAAAAGGGGGGAGGGGGGGGGGGGGCGGGGGGGGGGCCCATCAAAAAGGGGGGGGGGGGGGGGGGGGGGGGGGGTGGAGAAGATTGAGCCCAGCCCGACAAGATCTCGGCAGCGTTGGCAGGTTGGCGCCCCTCCTTCGAACAAGGAAAAAAAAAAGAAAGCTCCGTTGGGTGTGCTGCGACTGGCTCTCGCCGCCGAAGACCTGCAGGCACACACACACACCAGTGAGTAATGCTCGGGACCTGCAGCTGAAGGTTTGTTCCCCTGCAGTAACGCCAAAGTACAATGTGACCCCTGGCTCAAAGGACAAGGCCGCCTCTCTCGACTCTGTCCCGTGAACTTGACCAAAATCCAAAGCAGGCATGTCATCACTGGACAACTTGCAGAGCTTGTTGGGCCAAGAGAATTTAATGAAGCACCTGGTGTTGGCGGTGTGCTGTCACTCTGTGCGCGGACCTGCGCGAGGCAGTGACAATGTCAATGTAAAAAGTGACCCACCATTACGGCATCAGTCACGGCAAACGAGCATGTGAACGGCCTCTCTTCGAATGAGGCTCTTTCGGCAGCCACGCCGGCGGAAGGATGACCCTCCGGTGTCAATAAAATTGGCCTTTCAAATTAAGAAAACAGGAGTAAAGGTGGTGACGAGGAAGCGGCTGTGGCGTCCAATCCCGCGAGTTCCGCCGCTCGAGCGCGAAACGTGAAAAGGGGGTAGGCCTTGTAGCAGACCTCTTGCAAGGGGCCAGAAAAGCACGCCGGCGGCATCTTGTCAAACAAGCCACAGCAAGACTCTCGTTCATCAGCAGTCAGATTCGCGGAAGGTCTGTGGACTGTTTAAGTTCTAACCTCTGCTGGATGGGCATCGTCTCGCTTGCGAAAGCGCGCACGGAATGCAGAAGGATCTGCAGCGGCTGCACTTCCCCCAAGAGTCCTCCAAGAGTAACTTTGCATCGTTTGGGTCGGCATTTGTTGCAACTCGTTGAAGAAGGATGGCGGCGAACGCTGATGATGATGTCGACAAAGTTTGCAAGTAGCACCCGGATAGAGGGGGAAATATTGAACATCTGTGTACGGGGTATGTATACTATGGTAGAATGTTTTCATCTGATGATCTGTTCATCCCGTCTCCTCCGCAGTCAGCAAGCCTATCGGGTCATTTCTTGGCGGACGATCCCCTCGATGAAACATCTTTATTTGGACGTCAACCCATCCACCCACTGTCCCATCATTCATTCATTTTGACAGCGGCGTTGGTTGCTGCTTCCAGTCATCGTCTGGTGCATAGTCGCTTGATGCAGCACCAACGAAACAAGCTGCCGCCTGACGCTCTCAACAGCCCCGAAAACCACGCGCTGACCAAATCAAGACACGCGCGCGGCTGAAAAACAAAAACAGAAAACCCCGCCCGCCGCTGTCACAGGCCACTGCAAGCCAGAATAGCCAGGATGTGTAGAGAGGCTGTCGACGACCAAGGGCCACTCGCCCCTTTCGGCCTCGTTTCGAACTTCAATAGACCAGAGAGTCGGGAAGCAGCGACCCAATCCCCACCCCGCGATAAAGCATGTAGCCGGCGCCCCCACTTGGTGGTTGGCCTGGGACGGGGGGCACGGGTTACACAGCCAGATCCTTAGTGAAAACATGGAATCCTCCTGGACGCGACCCCCTCCCCCACTTGATTCAAAGTTGCGATGGAAAATGGCTTCATGCGAGTGAGCGGAGCAGAGAACTCGACTACCATGCAGGCTAGGCTGCCACACAACACAATTAACCCCGTCATAGCGGAGAATAGGCCCCTGCACCAAGCGCCAGCTTGCTATCCGAACAACAACAACAACAACGGTCACACAGAGATGCGCCACACAGCGCGGGAGTTCTCGACCTCTGGCTGAGGCCAGATGGTGACACCCGTTGGCCCTTCGTCCCACGGGACAAGAAGCTGTCAACGAACCAGTGCGACGTGTCAGACGCAGGACCCTGACATCGCGCCAAGCGTGTGTGTATGTATATGTATGTATGGGAGTGTGTGTCTGACTCTCTCTAGCATTTGGCTCAAGCCCAACGTAGCCTGCCGTGGGATTTGGAAGGCTGCCTGCCCGGCGAAATGAGTGGTGTTTCGGGGCAGCAACCTGTACGGACCGCCGCTAATTCGAAGAAGCGCGTTGGTGCAGATTTTTGTGCGCTGTGCTCACAAATCACAAAACTCGAACATAGACATACATGGTCTTTGCAGATTGCTTCGCCCTGAGCCTTGCGCCAATGTATCTGGAAGAGTTGGGATATCATATCACGCCCTTGGGCTTGAATCGCCGGATACCGTCCGCAAAGGGCTGTGGAACGAAAGCCGCGGAACATGTCGAGGGATGCTAAGTGAAAGTGGGAGACCCCTCCGTTCGTCCATGTCGTTCGGCCAGTAGCTGCTTAGATGCACCTTCCCATTCTGTCGCTGAACAGACAGGACCGATGTTGTAGACAGGAGTGAATTGCCCCCCCCCCCCTTTTCCCATACCACAGTGCCCCTGTTCTCTTCCAACCCGACAATTTCTTCGAAGTTGCCATAGACAAGCCAGCGCTTTGCTCACACTCGAGCCCGCGTAGTCATCCACCCACGAGGCCTCGAGATCTAGTGGCGACATGTAGGAATTACCCACAGGAACGTGTGCGCTTGGATAGCTTGTTATCATGTGTGCAATTCCACAGCCGTAAAGCGTTGGGGATGTCCAAGTACACTTGCTCAAATTCCAACAATGGGAATCACGGTTGCTCACGTGCCTCGTCTAGAGGCCAGTGGCTGAAAGGGTAATCGTGATGTATTCGTAACTCCTTACCATCCTTTCGCAAGGACCATGGACCATTCTATCCAACCCCAGCCTTTCTTCAAGCCCAGAACAACCAGCCTGGTCAAGTTTTCCTTTTTGTAGACTTGCAGGCTCATTATCTCTTCCCCCCGATAGACGCAGACACGCCCGCCCCCCCCCCCCCCCCAACCTTCTCACATAACCAACCACTGCTCGGTAATCGCCACCGCGCCCTCCATATCCCCATTCACAAGACTATACGTCCGCATATTCATCGCGCTCTCCAACACAAACTCCCGTATCTCGCCCGCCTTCTCATCATTCGCCTCGCGCCACCTCCGCCAGCCCTCCGCCTCCGCCAGCACCCGCGCATAGTACTCCGCGGCCAGGTGGAACAGCCCCAGCAGATGATACGCGCGGCCCACATTGTAGTGCGCCTCCAGCCGCTCCGTGATCTCGAGCGACGTGCGCCGCAGGCCGTAGTACTCGTGGATGTAGTGCAAGCCCTGCGTGATGATGAACTGCCGGTTGTCGGCCTGCCGCTTCATCGCGTAGTGGATGTACGCGATGCCCGTGCTCAGATTGACCATGGGGTTGGCGGGGTCGAGCGCCGCGGCGCGCAGGAAGTAGTTGAGCGCGTACGTGTAGCTGGTCGACGTCAGCAGGATGTGGCCGTAGAGCATGAGCAGCGCGACGTCGAGGTGCGTGTGCCGCGTGCCGTCGTCCTGCGGCACCGCCGTGTCCCACGCCATCATGGACTTCTCGGCCAGCTCCGGCGGCAGCAGCGCGCGGTCCATGGCTTTGATCTGCCGCAGGATGTACTTTTGCGCGGGGCCCGAGGCGTACCACGACACGGGGGACTGGCAGGCCCGGCACAGGGCGCTGAACATGCGGTAGCTGTCGGTGGAGGTGTGGCAGAAGCGCATGAAGAAGCGGGCTACGGCGACGCAGGTCTCTTCGTCCGAGGCGTAGATGGCGCAGGCCGCCCAGGCCACGTGGATGAGGAAGGTGTTGTTTTGGGATTTGTAGACGATGGAGTCGCGGGCCGATTGGCAGACGATGTAGGCTTCTTGGGCTTGTTGCCTCAGGGCGAGACTGACGGCGTATTCGAGGAAGAGGTCGAGCCATTGGTCGAAGGGAATGCCACGATGCTCGTGTTGGAGGAGAACAGGCTCGGCCGTGGCATCTCCTTCCTCTCGCGGAGCGAGGTCTGGTTTGATTGTCAGCATGAATGCCTCAACAAATGCACATGATGAACTGGGCAAAAAACTCACTCTTCTGTAACCGCTCAGCCATAGCAGCAAGCTCCTCTTGGCCTTGCGGTGCCACCGTTTCAGCCCGAGTACCCTCCCTCGTCCTAGCATCAGCTTGTGCCTCATCTCCCTTCGCCGAGTCAGGCCTCTTATTCTCCTTGAAGAAGGACCCATACCCCATATAACTGAGGTACTTGTCCCACGGATAGAAATTCCTGAACGACCTAAAGTCATCCACAAGATCACCCGCCGCCGTCATCCACTCATCCTCAACATCGAGATCACCCTCAGCCATCCTTGTGCGCAGTTCCTGCACCTTCTGGTACTTGGCCCGAAAACTCTCTGTGACGTTGCGCTCGTAGATCTCGCGCTTCTTCGCCCCCACCATGCGCCGCACATACTGCCTCCCGCGCTTGGGCCGCTCGCCCGCTCTCTTGTCGCGCATAATCTTGCGGCGGATGCGGCGCCGGTGCAGTGCCTTTGCCTGGGCGGGGTCGAGCTCCTCAAAAACGCCTGCGTTCCAATCCTCGTCCAGCTTGTCCTCCTCCTCGAGGTTGTGGGCGAGTCGCAGCGCCTCATTAACGAGAACGAAGGCCTCGTCTTTCTCCTGGTGCATCTCATACAGCTGCGCAAGCTCGTAGCGGGCTTCGATATTATCGTCGTCCGCTTCCAGAGCCTGGATGAAGAGATCCTCTGCCGTAACCCGGTCAGCCAGCTCGAGATGACATCTGCCCTTTTGGATGAGGACCTCTGCGTCGACTTGTCCAGGCTGTAGGCGGCCGTAGAATTCGTAAGTGTCCAGAGCTTTCTGAGCTTGCCTATTCTCCAGCAGTTGGTCCGCGAGCTCTTTGATGACGAAAGGACTGTCCTCAAAGTACTCGTGTACGTGCAAATTGCCTAGTCCCGTCATGGGAAGCCAAGTAAGATGCCGCATGGCCTCGTCGTTCTGCATCAGCTTCAGTCGGTAGATAGCCAACTTTGCGCGCAGATCGAGGGGCAGTGCCGGGCCGTACATGTCGTCGGGATACCTGTTAGGGTCGTATTGCTCACACTCCAACTTGCGGTCCTCCTGTTCATCCCATTCACGATCATCGTGGATGTAGTTGTCCCAGAAAGTCTCCTTCTGGCGTCCGATCATCAACCGAGCCAACGACCGCAGCGCGCGCGCCGCATCCTCATACCTCTCTAGGAAGGAGCACATCTCGACGTACATCAAGACGTCCGACCACTCAAAGGTGCCCCGATGCAATTGTCCACCCTGCCGCACATGGGCAATGACCTTTTCGTAAAACTCGCTTGCCTTCGCGACGTGCTTGCGCGCATTGCGCGTATCAAAGGCCGCCTCGGCAAAGTTCCGCAGCACCTGAATATGGTAGGGCCGCTTCTGCAGGATCTTGGTGTACTCCGCCGCCGCCGCGCTCGACTGCCCGATCTCGAGAGCGCAATTGGCCTTTCCCAGGCGCGCCTTCAGACTCTTTGGCCGCGCCTGGATCGCCGCGCCGAAGCACGTCATCGCCAGGCCGACGTTGTGCTCGCGCTGGCCCTCTGTCTCGTCGGAGAGGGCAAAGTTGGCGCACGTGATCCAGCCGTCGTAGTCGCGGGGCTTGAGGTGGGCGGCAAAGCACATGCACATGAGGGCCTCGGCGCTGTTGCCGCGGCGCTGCTGGATGGTAGACAGCAGCATCCAGGCATCGTAGACCTCGGCGTTCTGGCGGATGACCTCTTCGACGAGTTCTTGGGCCTCGTCGAGCTCGTACTTGGCCATGGCGTCGGTGGCTTCGGAGAGGGTGACCTTGATCTCGAGGGAGGGCACGAACTCGTGACTGCCGGCGCCGAGCTTGCGCCTCTTGCGCCTGGTGCGTTGTTTGCGCGGGCGCTTGCGGCCTCGGAGGATGGGGTCAAGGTTGTCTTCTGGCTCGGATTCGGAATCCATCATGGTCGCGCGGAATGCGTCAACATCGCGATCCAGTTTCCTGATGTCGGCAAGAAGGCGCTCGTCGTCCGAGTCGCCGTCATCAGCCGCGTCTGGTATGGTCTCCTCCAAGTCTCCGGCCTCGTAGTCGTCCACATCATCGTCGATGAGACTGCGCGTAGAGTCAGCAGGTGAGTTCCGAAAAATGGGCGAAAGAGCCGGACGTACTCATATTTCAAGGAGTGACGCTCCTCGACTGTGTATACGGGATCCAAAGACAGGACATTGTCAATGGTGGATGGAGGCTCAGGATCAGGGTCCATGAGCCCCCTAAAGTCTGCCTCCATGTTGTGTATGAAGAGGTTTGCTGTTCTGAAAATGATGGCTGGCTGTCAGTGATGAACACTACCTAGGTAGTGATGTTAAGCCTGGGCCATCTTCTCACATTGGCTGGTCTTCTGCGTCTATTGGAGTAGAGAATGGTGAACCTGTCTTTGTTTTTGTTCTTGTTTTAGAATTTGCCTGAAGAATTGAAGGATTGAAGAACGAAGAATTGAAAAGTAAGGCGTTATGGGTCTTTGAAAGATGATCAGCAGGTGGTGGTCAATGGTTGAAGACGAGGGTGTGAACGAGGAGGTCAGGGCCCACTAAAAAGTTGCGAAGTGCTCAAGTGAAGACCAGGGCTGGGTGACAGGGGTCCAGAGCAGGGATGTGCCCAGGTTTTCAGAGGACTCGGCCATTAGGACACACAATCAATATCCATCCACACACTCAGTAGGAATAGTAAATCTGTATGCAAGTTGTGGCAGTTTTGCAATAGTCTATTACACCTTTTTTGTACTTATCCAGCCTATTCTCAAGGTGGGACGCTACCTTTGGGCTCATTCACAGATCCTACAGTCTGTCCTTCCTTCACAATACCACCACCACCAAAGCATACGGAGTAGATGCCACACAAAATGCCATCCTGATCTGCTCCTCTCCAAAAGATTTTCATGGCCACGATAACTTCCCATATGGTACAGACACCCAATGCGATACCTGGGAAGATTGGCAAAGGCCACAGGTTCACGTGTAAGCGCGCGCCTCCACTCCTTGCAACCTCCAACAGACGTTCTATATACCAAGCTGTGTCCAAAAAAAAGAATAGGACAATAGCTGAAACCAATACCAGTCAGGAATGCTGCGCCCTTTGCCATCCATATAGACATGGCTATGCTAAGATGAAACAACACAACTTTTTTGTGTCCAAGGTCTTTAGACCAACGCACGCACATCCTGGTGGTGTTTGAATATAGAGGGTATCAGTTGCACTCAATTTCTTGCTCACGGAGCAAGCTTGCCCGCAGACTTGGCCTCTGTAAGGAATTGTTAGTGGCAGCAAACCAATCCTTGAAGAGCACGTCTACTCACCCTTGACCTGCTCGAAGACCTTGAGCATCTTCCGGCGAGCTCCTAGAGCATTCACACCGCGCTTCTCGAGGGCTTCATCGTCGAGCTCGACCAGCTCACTCCACTTGAGGTCCTTCAAGTTGTCCGTGTACTTGTGCAGGCGGAGACTGCGCAGCCAAGACGGAATATCTTGGAGCAGGGCCGGGTCAGTCGGGTCTTCTGGCGGCTTGCTAGTGCCCCGACGACCACGTGGAGAACGACCCCGGTTCATGTCCGAGTGGTCCGACAGGTAGCCGCCACCCTCCCCGTGGTGACCGAGGCCCATGCCACCCATGCCAATACTGCCCATGCCTAAGTTCATGCCATTGTTCAACAGAGGAGAAGATCCGTAGGGGTTCAGGAAACCGTTGGCTTGAGGGGAAGCGAAAGAACCCATGGGCTGGAAGCCAGCAGACAATTGAGCTTGCATCGCAAAGCCAGGCGAAGTAGGTCGGGAACCGCTGCCTTGCAGCTGCGTGTGCTGCAGAGCCAGCATTTGCTCGGTGCTGAGGGCCTGTCCACGCTCATTGGTCATAACAATGTTCAGAGGCTGATTACCCATACCCATGCCCATGCCAGGAGGAAGCGGCGAGCCAGGCGCTTCGTTGGAGCGAGCGCGGCGGTAGCGACGAGGGTCGTCGAGCGCAAGGCGGTTGTTGACAGTGGAGAAGGCGGCAAGCTTCATCGCAGTGGCGTTGGCGACCATATCTGCCTGAGTGTTGCCTTGCTGCTGAAGGTTGAAATTAGGCGCCATGGGGGTATTGACCATGGAAGCCCAGTTACCACCTCCACCATAAGGCGAGAGGATGGGCAGATCGGACTTGTCTCCGGCGTTGATGGTCGTGCTCTTGATTTGCTGGTTTCCAGAGATTTGAGGCCGAGGAGGCTGCAGACCAGCCGAGGGTGGAGGCTGCTGGAACTGGCCCATTGGAGTCTGTCCAGCGGACGACTTGGGTCTCTCAGACCGCCAGGGTGACGAGATGCCCTGGCCATTTCCTTCGGGCATCGTCAGGGTAGCACCCACGAGAGAGTTCCGGTCGATGGTGCTGTTTCGGTTCGAGGGAAGTGGCGCACCCGTCTTCTGCGTGAACTGCGCCTTCTGGGTAGCGATAGCCGCGGCTGCATCGGGGAACATGGCGTTGATGACAGACGAATCGAGACCAGACTGGCGCTTTCCGGCTGTAGAGCCACGAGCCATGGAGTTTCTGGCAGACTCGTTGACGCCGAGCTTCCCCATAGCGTCAGTCATGCGCTCTGTCATGGGATCTGCAGGGTCAAAATTGTCAGTAAGATCACGACCGCTAGGACAAAGACGGATGCTTTTCTTACCCTTGTCAAAGTTCGCTGGGGACATGACGCTGGACATGGGGTGCTTCTTGGCCATCTCTTGCAGAACCTGGATGAAGAACCGAATCTGAACCTGGGTCGTCTGCTGCAGCAACTGATAGAGGGCGGCAGTACGTTCGGCTTCGCTAAGGACCTTGAACCATTGTTCGATAGCAAACAGTTCGTCTTTGAAGTCCTGGTCCAGTGTTGCCGTTGCCATCTCTTCCAAAGTATCCTCGTACTGATCAATGTCCGCGACCCATTGCTGAGCCATTTTATCCTGGGGGTCGAGTCCACCGGCAGCATGAGCCTGCCCTCCATAAAAGTCCGAGCTAGGACGAATATTTTTGGACTGCGGGGTGCCGGTCAGGCTCGACATGTCGGCTGAGGCGCGAAGCTGAGTGCCGGAGCCAATCGCTCTCGAGGAGGGCGGGCGCAGAGAGGAAATACTGCCGGCCTCAGGGGTGCTATTGCGGTTGCTCATGATGTTGGACGAGGACGACATGTTGAGCGGAGGCGCCGGCAAGGATTCGAAGTCGAGGTCGGGTACGAGGTCGAGTACGAGATCGAGGTCGAGGCCGCGGTGGGTATTGTGATAGGTAACCGAGACACGCAGTCTGGACCGGGATGGAGAAAGGTGGAGGGAGGGTCGGTAGGCGATGATCTATTAAAAGTGAATAATGAACGCTGTATGCAAGGGCACAGGGCCGCGGTGCATGGAACCTGAAACAGCCTCGAGGAGGTGGATGCCGTCGCTGTCAGGACCGATCGGTGGTCCCAGCGTTCCGTGGAATGACCCGAAAAACGTGAGGATTTGATGCTGATGCGCGAACGGGCGCCTTCCGGTCGGGCTGTCGTCTAGATATCAACGATGGACAGACGAAGGCTACTTTGTACTGGTTTTGTTGGAGGAGAGTGCTGTCTTCGCTTGTTGAAGGGGATCAAAGGCATGCGTCGAGTCGGAACAGGCGGCAAAAGGTTGGGCCGTGCGAAACCTTGATCGTGACCGGAGTATCGAGTACCTGAGTAAAGTCTTCCAAGCTGTGCTCCTGCAGTAACCTGCTGACCTCAAAGGAGATTTGGCGAATTGACTGGGAAGTCGACAGGTGAGAGCAAAAAAAGCGCTGGATAAAAGAAAGAGAAGAGTGCACCGAAATAGGGGCCACAGCCAAGGTTCTAATACCTTCACTTTTCAGGTAGGTAGTGCGTGTGTTGGAGCTGCACTGCTGCAGGGCCAGGAGCAAGAAGCCCTTGTGTCAGCAGCGACCGGGGTCTAACCAGATCGAGTTCCTTGTGGGGGCTTTGGCTTTGCAAGACCGCGTGTTTAAGTTGGTGGAGCCAAAAAGTGCAGGCCTGGCCCCAACGATAAACGAGACCGAGACCATAAATATCAACAAGATTCCCGTATTTATAACTTGATACGAAGTCCTTGCTGTTCACTATTCAGTCTCAACGAACTTCGAGAAATGCTTGTGTACTCCGGTCCATGGGGATGTTCGGGCTTGCCGTTGATCTGCAAGCGCATTGCACGAGTGACAGCACGATGCTTCGACGAAATTACTTTAGGATTGCCCGGATCAACGGCACAGAAGATGAAGTAGGCAACCCTATCGCGACGAAGGAGAAACATTTACGCCTAATGAGAAGATGACTTCCCCAGGCTTCACGATGTGTCCCACAGATAACTTTTGGCAGTCGTCATGAGATATAAGACACAACACATCCAGCCTACTGTAGATGTTCCAATGCTCGACACATTCATCGGGCGTACGACAAACAGTGTAATCTCGATGGATCAGCCAAAGTCGGCTACTATTGAGACAATCCACTCAATACTCGCTTGAGTAGTCTTCCTGTGTCCAGCTGCCTAAGCAAGTTGCGTATCTGCATGTATTTTGATATTCAGAGCTACCTGAAGAATATGTGTCCCACTCTTTGGCTTTGATACACCGAGGCAGATCCAATGACTCGGAGATCGAACTCTAGTCATCACGATCAGTGCTGTTGTACGGAGTACGGGATCCTTCATGCTCTGTGTCCGTACCTGCATATCAACACGTGGCTCCCCAAAAATCACAGCATATCCGTACATCTGGGACATACCTTGGTATGTCTGTGCTTGAAGCCATACTTGAGTACTTCCTTCAATGTGATGTTGATGAGAAGCAGAACCTTGAGTCTGTTCTGGCCCAATCCCGTACTTAGGTTATATAGGTACCTACCTAGGTAGCTGAAGGTGCCGGATCATTTGCTCCATTCGATGGACAGCTGTGCTATGGGATGTCTTCCCCGTGGGAGGCGATCATTCGCCAAGAACTTGACCTTCCGTATCGACGCACTAACCAAAGTACACACAGCGTCCTCAAAATAGAAACTCGGTTTCAAGGTTTGTCCTTTGTCTGCCCTACGGCCCTGGGTTCCACCTCCCGCAAATGTAAAGGCAAGTTGGCCTCATTGGCGGACTACTGCTCATTTCAAACGCTCACTGCTCAGACGCAGACACTAATTAGAGCTCAACATCTACTAGTGCCTAATGCACAGATGTCATTCCTAGTACCTACTTAGGTACTTACATCACAAGAGACAGACAAATCAACAAAGCAAACTGTGCACTGCTCGCTTGTAATACTACCAACTCAACCATCCCATACTTTCCCACCCTCACCACGTGTCCCCCGCCCATGAAACGGGACGAGCGATCCAACAACCCACATTCATAACAATAAGCTTCACCAATACTAAGTGGGGAAGCGAGGCGCCTCGCTTGCCCCAGCAGAACAAGACTGTCATGCCGAGAGGGAAGCAATTGCTCCTCGACCGCGCGCGCCCGGCGCCCAATTGTGGGACACCGAGGATCCATCCCCACAGGGTTCGTGACCCCCCCCCCCCCATGACCAATAAAGCATACTGTCAGCATGAGAGGCTTGCTTGCCCTGTCATTTAGGGACATGCGGCCCGCATGGGGATGGATCTTACTGTATCCTCGGCTGACGACCCAAAAGCTCAGCTGATGTATTATACCAGCGTCCAGCGTCGTATGTTGCACTGAGAGGGGGAGCGAGCCCAGTACAGTGAACCATGTAAGCAAGCCAACTACAGCAGCAGTATGGCCCACATGTACGCCACCACGTCTCCCAAAGCCTCCCCCTTCCCAGCTGGTGACGATGACAGCGAACGCAACTTTGAAGACATCCAAATATCCACCGGAACAAGTCAGGAACATGCAAGGCACGTAAGCACTATAGCAACCCACTCACCGTGGTATCAAGGTCAGCAAACGTGGTACAGGATGTGGCCTGTCTTTCATGCACCCCAAACCGGAGAGGTAAGTAGAGACTGAGGCGTTTGGTAATAGACAGGCGAAGATGGGGTTCATCTTGGCACGCGAAGAAAATCCTTCAGCATTTGGACATGGAGAGTAGTCCAACGCTGTACACACTAATGCCGTTGTCACTTCAGATGTGCGATGTGATTTCTGGGCGGAGGGGGAAAATGGGGTGTAGTCGAGACGAATGTATCAGCATCGCGGGCAAACCACCAAGCGGAAACGGGCGATGTCGGGCCACCGCGGGTGTGTTCATGATTGTTCCCACGCGGAAGTTGTCGCGCAGCCTCCATCTGCATTGTCCAGGAGAAGGGCGGGGAGCATGTCACTCAAGCTCAGCAGCATCACTCGGGGACGCGCAAGGAAGGTGGAACAAGCAGGAGCTGTGGGTTTTTGGTCGTGTTTCCATTGTCCGATGCTTTGCTCTATTCCATCCACAGTGGTCATAGTCCTTCCCGACCCGTGAGAGACACCCCAGCACCGCCTCAGTGCCCGGTCGTCATGATGATATGAGACACGCACTTCTGCCGTAGCCGCCCAAAAGTATGTTCCCCGTGGTGTCGGTGAATCGTCGGTAGGCCTGATGGTGGTGGTGTAATTTCGGTCGGCTTTCGATCGCTCGGTCCGGTCTTGCTTGCTCGTGGTCGAGTTTACACCTTCTCGCGCTTGCCCTCCTTCTTCTCCTTCTGCAGTGGGTGTCAGCGTCGTCGCCTGGGATGGCAATCTTGACCTCGTCCAGAGGAGCGTGGGCCATCAAAAGGAAGAGCCGCCTACCAGAGCCTTCATGGTTCCGTGCAGCACATATCTGTGGTTGCGGCGGAACTTGGGGTCGGTGCCGTTGAGCGAAGGGTAACGGGAAGTCTTGGGCTTCTTGATTCTGTGGCGCGCAAACACAAAGATCGTCAGCCCAATTGCTCCGAGCCATCTCTATCCTCCAAGCCCTTTCTCAATTCCATCCATAGCAAGACACCGCGACCGCGGTCTTTCGTCGCCAGCGGGCAGTGTCGGCGGCAAGGGAGGGGTTCGTCGGTCGAAACGTACCCGTTACGGTGAGCCTTCTTGCTCTGGTTGTGCTGAGACGAGTTCTTGGACTCTATTTGCGTAAGAAAAAGGTTAGCCAGCGCTCAATCCAGCATGGGAGACGGCCTTGCGAGAGCGGTTGCACGTACTGGCCATTGTGACTGCGGTTTGCGGGGGTAACAAGGGTGGTTGTCGGAGTCGTCGTTTGATGCGAGAGAGGGCCAATTTCAGAAAGCCGTGTGGTTTTTCCCAGATTTTCGTGCGGGAAGGCGCTAGGTGGGGCCTGCGTTATGTAAGCGGAGTGACTTGACCCGTGTTGTTAAGCTGTAAGCACTAAAAGGACCGGGGCCCCTAGTGAAAACTGCAAACTCATGAGGCAAGTGAATACAATTTACGGAGTAAGTACTTTGACAAATGAATAACTAGACTTGGAATTTCCTAGGAAAAGTAAAAGGAATCGTGTTGCCAAGTGTCTCCTATGAATAAATACTGTATACCAAACTATGCGATCAAGTATCAAGACACAAATCCAACCCTGCGTTTCTCCTCCTCCTCCTCCTCCTTCTCCCTCCCCAATTCCCCCCTTTCAATCATCGACAACCTCCCACTCTCCTACAGCAACCCGCCCATCACTCAGCACATCCACCTGAATCCCCTGCGCACCACCACTACCCCCCGCCATTCCCAACCCAGACCCCATCTGCTCCACCACCAACCACAGCCCGCCCATCCTCCTTGCCGCATCCGCATCCAAATCCACCTCCGCCGTCCGCAACCCCATATTCGCATCCGCAAACTCCCCGTCCGTCCCGCCCGTCACCGCCACCGTCTGCGCGTGCGCCCCGCTCCCAAGCTCAATACTGACCCTCACACTCACCGGCGTCGGCCCTCCGCCTCCCTCAGACAAAGCAGGGCTCTCACTACCCCCACCTCCACCTCCACCTCCTCCTCCTACCCCCGTGGCAATCGTCCGCGCCACGACACTCGCCCGCGTCAACCGCGCCACCCCGATTGCCGCGCGCTGCTTCTGCCGCTGCTCGTACCAGCTCTCGCGATCAAACACCACGGGCGCCAGTTCCGTGCGCAGCCGCCCCGCCGCATCTGCCGGGATCGGCACCAGCGTGACGGGGACGTCGGCGCCGACGCGCAGCACAAAGTCCGCCAGCTGGCCCGGCTCGAACGTCGACGCCACGAGCGTGTATGTCCCCGCGTTGACGGTCGCCGCCTCCGCGAGCGCGCAGCCGCGGCGGTATTCGCCCGACGAGACGACGATGTCGCGGCCCGTGAGGGCGGTAACGCGCTGCGTGGCGGAGGAGGAGGAGGAGGAGGAGGTGGTGGTGGTGGTGGCTGAGGAAGAAGGGGACCAGACGAGGTCGAGGTGCACGGGGACGTCGTCGGCCGCGGAGGCTAGCAGCAGCGAGATGGGCGTCGCCCGGGGGATGGTGAGCGCGTACTGCGGGTTCGTGAAGAACGTCGGCGTGCGCGCGTTGCCGCCGGCCGTGCGCCGCGTCCAGGCGCCCGGCATCTCGGTGTAGTGGGCCAGCGGCGCCTGCGCGCGGGACACGCGGAGGGGCGCGCGCGAGAAGAACGACAGGGTGAAGGTGTAGTGCGGCAGCGGGAGGGCCTCCTGCGCGACGACGACGGTGTACGGGGTGTCGGGCTTGGCGTCGAAGCGCAGCAGCGTCTGCGGCGAGTCGACGAACGGCGACTGCGCCGTGGGCTGCGCGGGCAGCTGCACGCGGTGGCCCGCGGCGGTGCTGAAGAGGTAGATGGACATGAAGCCCAGGCTGTTGGAGACCTCGGCGAGGCTGGACGCGCGCGGCTGGCGCGCGGCGCGCGAGCGCGCGATGGGCAGCTCGCCGTTCTGGAAGTGGCGGGACAGCAGCACCCAGATGGCGCCGGCGCTCGGGGCGGTGAAGGCGTACTGGGGGTTGTGTGCGAAGGAGCGCTGCATGGCGCGGCTGGGGAGGTCCCAGGTGAAGTGGTGGTCCTGGCGGTCGGTGAAGAGGGAGGGGTTCCAGTTGAGGTAGAGCGACTCGAAGTTCTGCACTACGTCGGAGAAGGAGATCCAGAACGTGCCCGTCATGTCCTCGTAGGGCGATGCCTTGCTCTCGGTCTCGGACCGGTGAATACTGAGCCGCGACAGGGTGGGCGATGGCGGTGGATATGCCTCTGCGTCAATGGTGGTAGACGATCCGAGGCCTTTCCATACGAGTCCGTCGCACCACGGGTTCTTCAGGAGCATGCGCTGGTCGCCTGTCTCGGAGACATTGAGATCCATCACGGCGTAATCGTGCTCCCCGGCAAGACCTAGGGTCTCTTCCTCTTGTCGGGAGAGACGTCCTGTGCCCAGTGTGACGACCACATCGCCGTATTCAAATGCGTTCTTGACGCGCTTCCAAGACTGGTCCAGCTCAGTATTGTCGCTTTGGCTGTGTCAGCACAACGCCATCTTGGATTAGAGAGAGAGAAAGAAATGCTTACCTCTGGAGAAATATCTGCTCCGGAATCCACCCAGTAAGAACCCAGAGATCTGTCCCAGAATTACTCCCCGGGAAGTCATATCCACCACGGATCTTGAGGTACGCCTTTTCCATAAGCGCCGGCCAGATGAGTTCTGGATTCCTGCGGTCCACCACGAAGAAGGTGCGCGATGTCTTGGAAGCTGGTAGCCGGTCATCGACGACTACTTGTCTGAAGCAGCCGTTGAAGTTGAGCCGGAACATGTACTTTCCATTCTGAGAGGCCACTGGCCTGTCTCTATCGTGATCGAAGGGGTAGATCAGTGTTGGTAGTAGCTGTGAATGGTTAGCTTTTGACGAGCCTTTCTTCCCACTGCAAAGACTCACAGAAGTCTTCTTCCCCGGCTTCAAGTGACGCATAACAGCACACAGGCTTGCGACAACGGAACAGTCCGTCGTGATATCCTGCACGAGGTCACAATCCGTCTTCGCAACCATGATATTCTCAAACAGCTCCGGTCCGGAGTCGTTGAAGATCTCGGCAGGACGCTTCCACCCGGCAAAGATCTCAGTTTGCTTCCGAGAGAAGGAGAATGTGGAGGTATCACTACACATCGTTTTAGCGTGTGCGCCATGCTGGGGAAAGCCAGGCCACAGAATGTGTCTCACGTGAAAGGAGGGTCGTCGAGCCTCTTGCTCCGGAAGGCGGCCGGATCTGGGTCCTGCTCCCAAGGCGGGAATATGCTGCCATGAAGCCTGGAGGAGCGCAACAGAATGGTCTTCTCGCTGGTCGGCAGCTCTCGCGTCTGCCGCGGGCCTCGCAGCTTCGGCGTCTTTGCAGATGAGGATGATGCCGCCGGTGGTGGAGGTCTGGCAGGCTCACCACCGGAGCCAGGCGTCTTGATGGTCTCGGCCAGCGCTATCAGCTCCTGGCACTTGCGCTTCAAGCGCGATTTGTGCGCAGCAGTTGGCGCCTCCTTGACGGCCTTCATGTACAGCTCGGCGGCCTGGATGGCGTGGTTGAGGGCCTCCTGGCCGGTGGTCTTGCTGATCTTGGCCTCATGTTCCTGCTGAATCATTAGTATGTTGTGTGTTGATGTGGTGGCGACGATACGGCCACAAGGGTAGCGAAGCAGTAACTACGGACTCTGGCCTTGGTTTCCATGGCGGCGACGGCCCTGGCAGGTTGAGGTGGGATGTTTCAAGTTTTCTGTTGTATTCCGCCGTCATCGTCAACAAGAGAGATGAGCTCGGGACACCTTCATCTGGCGTATAAGCTTCACTGAGTATTTAAAGGCAGCCGAAATGGCAGTCACATCGCGGCAGAAATTAAGCTCCAAGTCGCATACGCATAGGCGCGGGCAAAACCTAGATGTGTGGGTCCAGTCTGTTCGCAGACGTTTGAGCGGAAAAAGACAAGCAAGAGAGCGATAGAAGCTCGTGTCCGGGAGCGAACATGACAGATTATTCTCAGTGCCAGTCAGTCTTGGGCAGCAACTTTGAAGTTGATATTCGAAGGCGGATCGTAGGGCTGAGCCTGCTTGGTGGCGGATGTTGCACCGCAATGACAAGCGAGGGAAATGGTCAAGACTTTGCACAGCCGCAAAAACAAGATCAAGCTTTCTTTCTCGGCCCGCTACTTCATCTTATCAGGCACCGTAATAGCATATAACCACGTATTTCTCAATTACAATCCAAAGCTCAAGATACGAATGGTTCCCAATGCGCGAAAGACTTGGGAAGTGCGCCTGCTGCATAGTTGAATCTTGGATTGTATCTTTTTCCTGCACGCCAAGAATTGTTCATGAGGCTGTGTTGGTTGATCATCTCTTGACTGAGAAGATGGTGGATATCATATGTAAATGGACACTACATGCCGAGTACACTGACACAGTACTGTATGTACTCTATAATTCCCAGTGCGCCAAAGCCTCCTCGAGATCTTTACTCGATATAATCTCGGCAGAATAGACACGAAGTGCTCAGGTATACTAGTACTTTCGCTTCATCAACTGCTTTCTACTCCGTGCAAGAAGGCATCCATCTACATGTAATAATGATGGCAAGCGGTGTACGGCAAGGATCCCCTCCACAGCACGGAACGGGCCACTGCAAATGACGTGCCGGGTCACTTCGGCTGCATTTGCGGGAGCCGAGGTTGAAATAATTAAAGGTTATCACCGCATCTCCCACTATCTATTCAACCCTCCTCCGCCAACATTTCTTTCAGTATGATAGTAGCCATTTCTTCATGAATTACTGTAATAGATACTTCTTATCCTCAATTTCGACCCAGTAGCCTCTGCCTCGGAAGACCCACGAATTGCGACAGTGAAGTGCCCCACTACCACCTCCCACCGTCGCCGGTGATCGGCGCGCGAAGCGACTTCGAAAACTGCTCCTGGTCGGGGAACCACCATCAAGTACGATTAGCCCACATCGCAAGGAGCCGTTAGCAGCGTATATCCTCTAGAAATATCCCACAATGGCCATCCAGTCCAAATCCGCCCCAATCGGGCCCTGGGGCAAGGCCGCAGCAGGCGCCGCAGGAGCAGTCCTTGCCAACACTCTAGTCTATCCTCTTGACATGTGCGTATATGCCCATCATCACCCAGTCCCCCGTTCCCTCTCCTCGAAAAAAAAAAAAAAAAAAAAAAAACCCCCACAAAAACCACCCCCCCCCCCCCCCCCCCCCCCACAACCCCACCCCCCCCCCCCCCCCCCCCCCCCCCCCCCGCTTTGCCCGCCCCGCGGGGGGGCCCCGCCCGCCGGGGGGGGCGGGGGGGGGGGGGGGGCCCCCGGGGCGGGGGGGGGT
>PYFS01002424.1:0-18385 GCA_003671545.1 Ophiognomonia clavigignenti-juglandacearum | reverse complement strand
CACCGCCCACGGAGCCGCAGAGCTGTGCACAAGTGCGTGGTCCGTGGGGGTTGGACTGACAACACACAAGTAACTGGGGGCTGTTGTTGAGAGCTGAAGCACAGCGCAGCAATGCCCTGCGGGGGGTGGGAGAAGTGGCAGGGTATGGTGTGGGAACGGCCAAGGTGCTCAAGTGGTCGATCTCCAGAAGTGGGTTTTTTCTTGATGCCTTTTGAATGCTTCGATGCTCATCAAGAAGTCAAGAAGTTCCAAAACCTCTGCTTGCCAAAAAAGACCTGACATTTTCCTGTCCTTCGCCAGATTCTACCAGCACAGCTTCGTGTTCCCGGTCGCTATCAGCTGCCAGGCATCGTTGAACAACATGCAGCTCGAGGAAATAAAAGGATATGGTCCGGAGATTTATCGACTAGAGTTAAAAGGGTCCAAAACATCAAGAAAGGATACTCCCAGTACGGGCAGTAAGTACAAAGTACCGTACAGGCGAGCGTGTGCCTTGCACTAGGCCTGTCCGGGACTTCGCACTTTGACTGCATACTGTACATCTAGATGCCAGAAAGACAGCAGCAACAATCTCGTTCATGTCTCTCGGCTGCTGCAGTGTGACACCATGGGCCCTTGCCTTTGCGCGGAGATAATAAATCAGAGTACCACGGTACGAAGAACAGTCCTACAGTCAATGTCATACGCAGCCAGCTTCTCGAGACGCAGCAACGGGAGTCGTCGGATGTGAGATGTGACAGGGCGAGACGAGAGAGACGAGAGCCCCATGCCCCAATGTTTGACTTTGAGACTTTGACACCTTCGCACCTTCGCCAGTCCAACCCACCATGGCATCGCCTCATCTCGCCTCACTGGGAGGGGGGGGGGGCACTGGGGGAGCACTCGCTGGACAGCCAATCGACGACGAACGATGGCTTCTGCTGGGGGTGTACATACTCGTCAGCTGGTGCAGCGAGAGGTTGTGGTGAAGGGCGGAGTACAACAGGTACAAGAATACCAATCTGACATCTCTGGCGTGACCCGAGAATAGATTGCGCAGGACCAGCTGCCAACGTCCCGCGAAACATGGCAAATCTTTATTACGGTAGTGGTAGATGATCTACAGAGTACTCCGTACGGAGTACAGATTTGAGATATTCAGCCAGGCTCACCTGCCCGGCAGCCGCAGCTACAGTTCAATACGTCTGTATGTACTCCGTCCTCCGTCCAGCCATGCAATGTAGCATCCGTCATCAATCCCTCGTGTCGTGCCACTGCAGCTCTCCCAAATAGGCAACACACCTAAGCTGGATTTGAGTTGCACGGGTGTCATGTTGGTTGCCACAAGATCATGCTATAACTCTCCCACAAGAGATGCAAAGAAGCAATATTTGGTGCAGCACCATTGTTCGAGCCGATGTTTCTGCAGCACCAGCGGATCGTGTACCGAGATCCCGCAAGGTTTGGTTGATCCCACACAGCAATCGCAATCGGTCTCTAATTATAAACAAGGCTCGCGGCGTAGCCGTTGAAATATGCAGCTACCCACGTTCGTTCAAAATGCACGCCGACAAGGTCCAACTGCAAGTGTTTGAGGCTTGTGCCCGGCAACAGGCATGCGCGTCAGCTCGAAGGCGGGCGAACAGGTCCCCCCGCTCCCCACCACCCCCAGCTCATCGGCATCCTTCATTAGCATCGCGTTTTCAGGGGTGCATGCTGGCAATTTTGTGTCGGACGTCTCCGCTGCAGTGCCGCCTTCAACCCTGCCGCTCTCAATTCCAGGTGCCTTCCACAGAGCTTCGTCCTTCTAGAAGCCTTCCATGGGATTGCCGGAATCGGGTCATGTTTCCAATTTATGCCTGCTTGAGCCCTTGACGCTGTCGGATGATTTGTGAACCCTTCCCTCGTATCAGCCCTACCATGGCATCGTACAATACAAACTTTTCTTTCTCCGATCCCTCCCATCCCAGCTTCAGCTCGGGGAGAAGAGATTACCCCTCTCACTTCCCAATTTCATGCGCGCATGCGGCGACGTGGAAGATCTTTTCCCACCTGCAACCCGCGGCGCGGCGGGTGGGCGGAACAAATGTGCCTCGACATTGTTGTTGGGAAACGAGCTTGACGATCATGCCCCCATGGCTATCGTCGGCCTGTAGCAAGCACCAAACAAACGGGGATCTGCCCGGCAACCCCGGGGCTCGGTGTGAAGCACCGAGGAAGGACCTGAACGGTTGTTGTCCTGTTTTTCCTGGCGGTCAGGCCACCAGGGCCACTCGATGAGGCGTGGCTTGGAGAAAAGACACACGAACGGGCTCACCGAGGATTCGAGCGGTCGTGTGCAAGGTGACGAAAACGTCCTTCCGCTTGCGGTGGGTTTAGCTGGAGAGGGCTCGTCCGGGCGTGCAGATGAGGCTGCGGGTCCCGTGAGAAGCCTCATGCAGGTGCGTATGACCATTTCCTGAGGTACAGTATGTACTACGCGTTTTCTTCGGCCAGTGCTTTTGGCTTTCCCTTAATCAACAAGAACACGTGTTGTGCTGTATCATATGAGTTATTTATCCTGGCCAAGGTCGTTCTGCTCTCGGAGACTTGTTGAGCTTGGTCATTCTTAGACCGCATACCGGCCGACTGGCCTCGCCAAACTTGGTCTCGAACTTCACCTAGAGAGTCACGGACTTACTGTCGCTTCACAACAAGGTCAACGGGTCAACAACTTACAGGCGTTCTGGACGGAGTGCTATCTAGCTTCTATCTCAGGACGCAATCCCTTGCATCAACCAGTGTTGAGAACGTCGAGATGGAGAGGGAAAAAGGGAGGTGCGGAAGAACAGGCAATTCAAAAAAGGCCAAGGCCCAAAAAGGGCTCGAATCTCGCGATTCGAATCGGGCACGAACGGCGATCGTCGTGATCAAATCGTAAAATAGACCCCCGAAGCAAGTCTACGGCTCCACGCCTTGACCACTACGCCACGTTGCCCTGTTGAATATTGAGGCGATTGAAGCATACATCAACCCACACGCGGTCTAGATTCTTCCAAAGTTTGGATGCAGATAAGCATGCGATGCAGCAAACGAAGACTGTAGAACGAGCCTCATCACATCACACTCGCACACATCCATTCCCAGAAGGCCCTACCACTGTCAGGAGCTACATCAAAGAAGGCCACGACAGAGAAGGGTGCATCCTCCCAAAGACTGGAAGCGAATCGACAGCCAGCGATCACTGCATGTGTTTCGGGCCATTTGCGTGATCATGATGGACCGACAAGTGCTGCATGCATATGGAGGACAAGTAGCTGTCATGATCAAGCGTCATCCGATGAACGTCGCGTGTCGCATGCATATGGAGTACAAGTGGCTGTCATGATCAAGCGTCATCCGACGAACGTCGCGTGCCCTACGTCCCTGCTTCCGAAGGACACGGAGGACGATAGGGGCGTATCGAATGTCATGACCAGAGTTGGGGCGCTTTGGCCTGCGATATCACGAAGCGCATGCGCCCAGTTGCTTTTCCTAGGCATGTGAAACCCATACTCTAAAAGTTTAATAAGAAGATTGTCGACAGCGATAAACTATAAAGAACATTTACCGACCTTAAGCCTTCGCTTTCCGAGTCTCTCTGAGAATGCAGTTTCTATTATGTGCGCTTAGTACGGGAGCAGGTCATCAAGCTTTCGGCAAAAACCTGCCATCATCCGGAAGAAAGGCAACAAGCTACACCGAAGCTGTGTCGGATTCGCGGATAGTAGACGAGCAGCGACTGTTGAGCCTATACCATGTCAGACAGCCGGCCAGCCAGCTCGCTGCCCAACGGTCAGACGTCCATCTATGCGGCAGACCACGTGGAAGGGAAGGGCTATGGGGAAACGGAAACAGGCAAAGAATAGGAATCTCGTCTGCTCAAGCAGCCGTGTAGCACAAAACGCCGTTTCATGTCTATCGTTCATCTCCGTGTAGGGCATGATGTGCCACACTCACACAGCACGCAGGTCCCTGTGCTCCCGCTGACCAAACCCAAACAAACAAAAAAGAGTCAATATGCCTCGCATGAGATGAGCAGATCCTGCAGTCAGACGCCATGTCGTAGAATAATAACCGAAAGATGGGCGCGCGCAGGAAGGCTGGTTCCCACATTTCCCACCCCTCCCTCAGCGCATCCATATACAGACACAACAGCGTTTACCTCCGCATGCTCCCGATAATCTCCCGCTGCGCATCACGATCCCTCTGGCCCTCACTGAGGCTGCCTACGCTCCGCAGGTCGCCCACGACGTCCTTGGCTTTGCCAAAGTACACCTCCTGCAGCAGGTTGCGCATCTTGAGCTCCATGTCCTCGACCAGCTTGCCGATGTTCGCGATGTGGCTCTCGTCCGCGTCCACGGGAAGCTCCTGCTCGATCTGCCGCGTCATGTTGCCGCTCAGGTCCATGTCGCCGAGGGCGGTGCTGTTGGCCGCGGCCAGCGAGAGCATCACGGTCGACGTCATGCGGTAGTTGGTCGTGCGGCCGCGCTCGCTTGCCTCGAACACGTGGATCGAGTCCCACACGCCGGAGGAGCTGCCGCCTGAGGGGGAGGCTGAGACCCCGGGCGGAAGACGGGTGTGTTAGCTTTCGTGCGCATGCTCGTGATTCTACCTGTGTGTTTTCAACGGTTCGCGCCTCAAGCGAGCGAGAGACGTGTCTCGCTTGCTTACTACTTCGCTCGCTTGGGCGGCTCGTACTCGGCTCGGGGCGAAAGGAGAGGTATGGAGGGGGGAGGGAAAGGTGACGGTCTTACACTTCTTCAGCAGCACTACGCCTGCAAAGCCATCGTCCAGATTCCACAGGTACACCGACGACACACCACCCTCGTAGTACAGCTCGCGGTAGATATCAAAGGCCTCGTTGGCCTGGACCTCCATTTTCCGCACACGCTCACCGGGCACCGCGCCCTCGCCGGCGCCCTCGTTGCCATCAGCGCCAACGCCACCGGGCCCGGCCTCGTCGAGCGGCGGGTCGAACTGGTTCGACCAGGGCGAGCGGTACGAGTCGCCGTCGCGGTTGTAGTCGCACAGCAGGTAGTCGCGGCCGGAGTGCTTGCAGCGCTTGACGACGAGCGGCTGGTCGACGGACGAGAGGAGGTCTTCTGTGAGGTCGGGCGCGAGGCGGATGATGTAGTCGAGGTTTTGTTGGGTGTGCTTGGGGTTGAGGCGGCGGAGGAGGTCGCTGGAGGGAGCTGTTAACTCGGAGTTGGGTCCGTAGGATGGTTAAGGGGTAGTTGGGAGCTTACAGCGCCGAGTCGAAGGGGTCGGCTGAGGACATCTTGGGCGGATTTGAGAGGAGCTCAGTGTAGTGGGAGGATGGGAGCTAGCAATTGGGTTGGGAAGAAGGTATTCGCAAATGAATTGACTTCCAAGGTTGTTGTTGTTCAAAAGTGTTCCGGGTTAGATGCAGGAGTTGTCGTTGCGCTGCACAGGCTCACCGACGTGCCCCTCCACACCAGAAAGCTTGGGCCTGAGCAAGCTGGAGTCCGGGGAGGGCAACCCCTGTCAGGCGCTGTGGCTGCTGACGAGAAAGTACCCAGGTATCTCATACCTGCGGAATATGACTTCCGCAGTAAATACATACAATGAGCCCTTGGTACCAGACTCTTGTGCTGTCGAGGATACTTCGCGGATTTCTGAAGCAGAATCATACCACTACGCAAAGCCTATTCATGTTTTATGAAATTACTAAATAGCCTTCTCAGTTTACCAGTACAGCTGACCATCGAAATCTGAGGCCCATCCATGTATCCTATGCAAGACCGGGTACAAGCGGTAGAGCGCTAAGGGCACTGCGGGCCAGGTACCGGGTACTTCTCCCACCTGCCACTCTGGGACTCATTATTCAACGTCTGATGACCCGACCCGTGGACGGTTCGAAACCGTTGACACTTTGTTTTGGAGAGCAAAGGGAGGGCTCCGACACTAATAAATGTATCGTCTTCCGCTGCCTACCGCCAGGAATACTACCGGTAGACTTGTCTCGAGATCCCAAGTTTCGAACTCTCTTTCCATTCCTTCCTTGTCGTCTCTCAAGCAGTCGCAGTCGCCCTGGTCGCGTGTCTCGTTTGTCCCGAAGCTCTCACAGCGGTACATCAACATGGATGCTAAGGAACTCAAATCATTCCTCGCTGACGCCCCTCCGAGCGTTGTGAGGCTCGAGATCGCCAAACACTTCGACGCCCTCAACGATAAGCAGAAGCGCTACGCTCACTACATCGCCAAGTGAGTTGAAGAGTACATGCAATTGCCGCACGGCGTTGGAGAGTTGCATGCCCAGGTGGTCCCTGAGATACCAAGCCCCACTAACGCGCATCCAGAGCCTCTTTCGCTGGCCAGCGCATCACCATCCGACAAGTGTCTCCCGAGGCTGAGCCCATCTATGACCTGATCCTCACTCTGCACAAGAGCGCAAATGGAGACTGGAAGGCGCTCGGCCAGAAGGCTGGCGTCACCGAAGAGAACATCACCTACTTCCTTCAGTACGCCGCTCAGGTCTTAGGCAACGGCGGCAACTACAAGAGCTTTGGAGATTCAAAGTTCATTCCAAGATGCTCGGAAAGCGATGTCGAGAAGCTGGCTGCGACCTCGCCCGAGGCCGAGAAGTTCTACAAGGCTACCAAGGGTGGCATCTTCTCCTCTAGCAACTCCGGTCTCATGCACCTAGGATACCCGGACGAGGGCCACCTCACAACGTACTACGTCGACTCTCCTGACATCACCAAGGCCGAGGTGACTGCGATCGCAAAGTTTATGGAGGACAACAAGCTGCTCCCCGAGAACACTCGACTGCAAAAGAAGGGAGACGTATTTGAGATCCTGATCGCATCTGCTCAGACCAGCGTTCCTAGCGAGGGTGGCGACATTGGCAAGCAGACCGAGTTCAAGGTGGATGATGGTGTCCTAGCAGGCAAGACTGTCAAGCTGGTTTACGGCGACCACGCAAAGGAAATGGCCATCATCGCAGCCAACATAGCAAAGGCTGCTGAGAACGCGGACAACGAGAACCAGCAGAAGATGCACACCAAGTACGCCGAGTCCTTTGACAACGGGTCTCTCCTTGCATTCAAGGACAGCCAGCGTCACTGGATTCGGGACAAGGGCCCAGATGTGGAGTGCAACATCGGATTCATTGAGACCTACCGCGACCCTGCTGGCATCCGTGGCGAGTGGGAGGGCTTTGCTGCAGTCGTGAACAAGGAACGGACGAGGGCATTCGGCGAGCTTGTGAGCTCTGCGCCAAAGCTGATTCCACTCCTGCCTTGGGCGGCCGACTTTGAGAAGGACAAATTCCTGGCTCCTGACTTCACCTCCCTGGAGGTCCTCGCGTTCGCTGGCTCCGGCATTCCGGCTGGAATCAACATCCCCAACTACGATGACATTCGCCAGAGTGAAGGATTCAAGAATGTGTCGCTTGGAAACGTTCTTGGTGCTAAGGCACCCAACGAGAAGATCCCATTCATCCGTGACGATGACCTCGAGATATACACAAAGTATCGTGACGGCGCATTTGAGGTCCAAGTGGGCCTTCACGAACTCACAGGCCATGGATGTGGCAAGCTCCTTCAGGAGACCTCACCAGGCGTGTTCAACTTTGATAAGGGTACGTTGTACTATGCTTGCATCGAAATTCCATCCCATTCACTACTCAGACTGTCAAAACGCCTTATTTGCCCGTCCTCCTCCTCCTAAAAAGAAGCCCATCCGTTCTCCTCCTCGGCTGCATTCTGACACTCAGCAGAGAACCCGCCCATCAGCCCACTGACCAACAAGCCTGTGACCACCTGGTACAAGCCCGGCCAAACCTGGGGCAGCGTCTTTGGTGGCCTCGCGGGTGCTTACGAGGAGTGCCGCGCCGAGCTGGTGGCTATGTTCTTGAGCTGCGAGTTCCCCGTGCTGAAGATCTTCGGCTATGGTGACGGCTCCAACGCCATCGACGGTGAGGCGGGCGACGTGTTATACGCCTCATACTTGTCGATGGCGCGTGCTGGTCTGGCAGCGCTGGAGTTCTGGGATCCCAAGGCGCAAAAGTGGGGCCAGCCGCACTGCCAGGCGCGTTTTGCTATCTTGAAGAGCTTCCTGCAGGCTGGCGAGGACTTTTGCAAGCTCGAATACACCAAGGATGATCTGTCGGACCTGACTATCAAGCTTGACCGAAACCTGATTCTGACCAAGGGTCGTAAGGGTAGGCGTTCTCTCTGACTCAATAGAGTCATTATCAGTTTTGTGGTTATGCTGACCATATTCCAGCCGTCGGCGATTTCCTTCAGAAGATTCACATCTACAAGTCCACCGCGGACGTCGAGACCGGCACCAAATTCTTTGGTGAAGAAATGTCCGGCGTCGGCCTTGAATTCTGGGGCAGCAACGTCCGGAATGTCGTTCTATCTAAAACCCAACCCCGCAAGGTCTTCGTGCAGGCCAACACATACCTCGATGAGAGCACCGGAAAGGTGACTTGCAAGCAGTACGAACCTACCCTCGAAGGTGTCATCCAGAGCTGGGTCGACAGGGAGGAATAGGAACACGGTCATAAGACACGGGCTCACTTGTGATCCGGGTGCCTGTCCATGCAGACAGGACAAAGCGTCCCGAATTTGCTGGTGACGATACGAGTCTTTTAGTAAGGAGGCACTGTCGAACGCCATGGCACGAAAAGTAGTCGAAATAGGTATCAATCTGTGACTAGAACTACAAAACTTCAACCAAACTTCATTCTGCTTTAAATACGCCAAAGTCTCCTAACATCATCATGATTGCTTGCAAACTTCCTCCACTGCTGCGTTACAAATATCCTCGGCCTTTCAGGGCCCCCAGAGTATGCCGACACCGATGGCGACAAAGTCTATCTTCCTTTCACTCCCCAAGAGAGTGGATGTTTCCTGTGGCGTTAGGGCCCAATAGTTGAGGATTGTGAGAACTCACAACAGTCCAAAAGTCATGAAATGTGTGGTTATGATTGCAGGTGCTTCTTTATTGGCATCGAAGAGACCACATCTCAGCTGAATCTAGAGATGAGTTCCCTTGAGAAGGCTGTGCGCTCCGCGTCAGTCTTCCGCCCGTGGATTTTGGGTGGGTGTGTGTAGGAGTTTTCCTGCCATCGAGGACTGTCTTGTCTTTCTTGTCTTGCCCCTCCCCTATACCCAAGCTTACTGAGTTCACTGCGCTGTTAGCAGGGACTCGAGGTCGACACGTTCCTCGACCGTGTACCAGATTGCGGCTTCAATGATTTTGCAAACTACACGAAGGTCGCTCTCATCTGTACATCTTCTAAGTCAGCGTGGCCACTTACCTCATGACCGGACTGTCACGCAAGAGCGGAAAGCAGCAGGAGAAAGGGAAAAAAGGACACTCACCCCGCGGCGCATAGATGAGCACGAAAGTTTCGGGCTGTCAGACCTCCTTGTCAGCCAAACAGACAAATTCGCATACCCAATATACGGACACCAAGCCCAGACTACAATTTCCAGGAACCAGAATGAATTGGCAAAACTCACCAACGGACTCGTAACCCTGGGCACCCACCCCCACCACCACCTCGCGCCCTTCGCTCCCGCCGCCTCCCTCCGCCTGCCCCACGCCAGCGGATGGCGCTGGCCCCAGCCCAGCTTCAGCACCTCGGCGATGTCCTCGGGGTGCAGGTTCATGTGCATGCTGCGGTCCGAGCTGTGCACGTGGCACACCTCGCCGTTGCCGCACACGTTGACCGGGTGGCGCGCGAACAGCGCGAAGCCGTGCTTCTCGAGGCAGCTCGTCGCGGCGCCGAAACGCGCCGGGTGGCGGCGCGCGAGGCGCGCCAGCGCGCCGGTCAGGCGCGCGAAGGCGGCCGCGGAGCCGTGCTGGTTGAGCTGGCGCTGGGGCGCGAGGCCGGCGACGGTCGGCGTCGGGCCGGGCCGGTAGGGGAGGCGCTGCGTGGGCAGGATGCCGGCGGCCGGGGTGGAGGCGCAGCTGCTGGAGGCGTTGTGCGACGAGCCTGCGGAGCCGCTGCGGATGGGCAGCGGCGAGAAGGGGTCGCGGAGGGCGAAGAGGCGGAACCAGGTGAGGCGCGCGTAGCCGGCGACGGTCGGGGGCGTGCCGCCGGGCCCCAGGGCGAGGAAGTTGCGGTAGTCGTTGTGGATGAGGAGGCAGCAGGGCAGGGCGAGGATGGTGGATTCGAGGAGGGCGCGGGGCAGGGAGTGCATGGCGAGGAGGAGGAGGAAGGAGATGACGAGGAGGGCGGGGGCGTCGAGGGTGAGGGAGAAGGGGTTTTGGCGGATGACCATGTTGGGGAGGGTGGCGGCGGTGGGCGGGGGCGGCTGGTGATGATGGAGGAGGAGGGGATCGGTGTCAAGGAGCTCTAGGGTGCTCGCGGTGTCGCTGCCGATGAAAGACGGGGTGGGCGAGAACTCTGTGGCGAAGGGCTCGCTTGCTGCTGTGAGAGGCACGGTTTGGGAGGTTGCGAGGAGGGCCATTGTAAGAGGTGATGGCCTAATGGTCCTTTCTGGGCGTGGGAAGTATGGATGTATGAGCGTGCTGAGGACTTTCAAGTTGGTGAGTACCGCAACTTTCTTCACAGTATCTCCTTTTGAAATCGTGAATGTGGCAGTCTTATAACTGCGTCGAACTTAATCCCGATAGTTTCTTGGTCTGTCGGCGAGAACCAGCTCTCCGTATGCGAGGTAATCGTATGCGAGGTAATCATATGCGAAGTAAATAAGCGAATATGACTTAGAGTCAAGAGATAAGGTAAAGCTTTTATACGGCTATCTGTGAGAGTTTCCTCAGAGGAGTTTGTGTGGGCTGAGGCGAGTTTGTGTGGGCTGAGGCGAGAATGTGCAGGTAGCCGTATGACGCCCGGGCGGTGAGCTTGTCTGGACAGGTATTCTCGTTGAATTCTAGCGTTTGCGTGGGAGGCATCCGCTGGCGAAGTTCAGATCGCAGAGACACGCACTTCATTCGGCGGTGATCAACACTGTTGTGAGGCGGATGACCGTGGGTGTTTGTATTGGCTCGTTCGCAAGGGATGGCGTTGAGACGATGGGCCTGCAACTAATAAGAGACGGCGAAGATGGACATGTACCGGAGGCTCTTGTTTGATGTGTGCGATGCTCGTCGTGAAACCGTGATTGGAGTTTTGTGAGAGTTGCTTGTTGTGGCTTACCCTCGGGTCACAATCAGTGTCCTCGTGCCCATTTTATTCAAAGGTTCAGAGAGGGGGGTCAGGTTTGCTGGTTCGACATCCGGGCGATCAGGTCCCAACTTGGAGCAATGGGTCAGCTGTCACGAACACGGGCGTGCAGTCCGAGCACGCAGTACGGTAGGTTTACGTGGTTTACGTTTAACCTAACGGCCTTATTGGTAGATTGCTTTCCTTGTCCTTGTATTCATATGCTTGTGAGGACGAAGTCGGAAGCACCATGTGAGGCAGTACTTTGTACGCAATACTACCGTACAGTCCGGAACCAAAGCATCCTTAGCACAACAGATACGGTTTGGGGATGAGAAGGTCCGATTTACGGGACACCGATGTATGAAGTATACTCCATATATACAACTACTACTCTTGGCTCGATTCAGTTCGGTCAGGCCAAGGTTTCCTGCAACGATGCTCCAACTATTACCTTAGTACTTACCTGGGCAGTGCCCAGGAATAGTCGACGTTCTGGTAGGTGACTTGCTGAACACAACGCAGCTACAAAGGTAATACGAAGCAGACTGCACATGTCATGCCTCACAAGTAACAACAGCAGCAAGAACAACGAATTTCATAGACTCTCAACGCAGCATCAGGATTCTGTCGCCTGTACAGATGGCAAATCTCGAAATAGTGTCTAGGGACTGTGCATTCAGGAGTTTGCTTCCGGCTTCCCGGGGGTTCGCAGGCGACATCGGAGGCTGGCCGCACTCTGGCATGCATGGTGCTACTGTACGGACCTGACGGAGTACCATAGGACACCAGACAGTATCGTGGGCATGACGTCGAGGGCGTCTCGACCCGTGACAGGAGACATGCCCGCCGGTGACGAGCGGCATTCTGTGGAGCCGAAGGACCGGCGGCACGGCTCCGGATGTCGGCCGATGCATTGGTGGACATGCGGCCATTACGGCGGGTGAATAGGACAGGAAGGGAGTAGCCCATCAGGGTGCATACATCGCGTTTGATCTCTGTCATGCATACTGTCACATCCGCCAATGCAGGATTTCAGTGCGTTATTTCATGTTTGCGGAATAGCGCCCAAAACAACAGACTCGTGTTGGAGGGCCGCCGCACATGCCGCCGGGCACCACTTGTCTTGGAGTTTTGAATCAGGCTGGTGCTCTCTTATAAGATACCTGATTACTCGATGAAAGGGACGTTCTCGTGGGCGTTCCGATTTGATATTTTGAGGCTGTAAGGATTGCAGAGGACCAGGTCTCGAAACCCAAGCAATGATAATAGGGTCTCCACCAAATGTTGTGTTAGTACTGTGTAGGGATCATCGACGCCATTCTGGCAGTATGGCGGCGAGGCGTACTATGGTACAGTACAGAACACAGATTGTGGGCCAGCAGGTCGGGGGAGTGGCCAAAAATAGAAACACAATTTTGAGATCGTTAGCTGTGGAGAGGAAACAGATGGCCCGAGATACCAGTCGGGACTCTTCTATTATGACAATTGAAACGAAATCCAGGAGAGGTCCATATTTTGTCAAACCAAGCCGCGGGGGGACTCGTGGCATTTTGCTATAAACTGTGGACAGTCTACTCCGTAGATGAATCAATCACCGGAAGCTCCACAAGGCACAGCAGCAGCCGTCACTCAAAATTTTGAACGTGTTGCAAAGGTCTACCTAGGTACCTACCTAGGTAGGTACTGCAGAAGTGTCGGGCTCGACCAAAATGATAGGACATCGATGGCGTGTATCCTCCGAAAAGTGTGTACTCCGTAACACACTTGATACCTAGGTACCTAGGTAAGTACTAAGTATATGCAGTATGCAAGCCAGGCGGTTGCTCAGCCAACTTTTCACTATTCCATTTTTGTACTTTGTACCTGCGCAATTCAGCCACAATTCTCGTCAAGAAGGCTGGTTCAAGCCTGTCAACATTGAACAATCGATCTGGTATCCTTCCAATTCATTCAGAACTCCACTTTGACAACTTGGACGTGTTCATGGAATTCGGGAGGGTCATGTCAGGTACCCGGTACGGACCTTCAATCCACATGGGATACGGGAGCCCTGTGATGATCCATGCATGATTTGTATACTGTAGTACGCAGGTCTGCAGGAGCAATTGCTCAGGTGCTAAGGTACCTAAGTATCTTGCATTCGTACGGAGTACCTTCCAGCCTCTCCTTTTTCCAACTTCGATCCTATCTCTTGTGTCCGTCTCACATCCCAACAGCACAAGTAAACAAAACAACAGACACAATCCTCACTAAAATAGCACCTCCACTTCAGTGCTTCAATAGGCTGCCATTTTCCAGTCCAGCGCCTGGCTCAACCACGATTCTATCCAGGACGGCTCAGTAAACAAAGCCGGTACCCTAATCACTTGCTCTAGACCTATCCCGTCGCGCCGCAGATCCCACTCCTCCCCCGGCCCCCCTGCCCTTGGCGCTTGATCGCCTGTCCAACAGGTTCCTCTACCTATCTTGACGACCAACACTACCTAGGTATCGTCTCCATATTTTCGCCAACCTCCCTTTCTGCTTGACTACCTCACTTCCAAGGCGACATCCCACTATTCCAACTCTGCACTTCTACATCATCAAAGAACGACCTCCCGAGTCGACTTCGAGGGCGAACTCTAAACTTTCTCTCCAACCCAGAACAACAAAGAAGTCTCACTCGTCTTCCCGCTATAGTCTGTCTCCCTTACTTTACCATTTGGCGGGACCCCAATCTCCACTGGAACGCAAGATCGCGCGGCAAGCCGTCCTATGTCCCGCGTCCACCGTGTGCAGCAGAGCTTCCTGACCGCCTGCCCCCGCGCGGTGCGCCCTCCCCCCTCGACTCGACGTCACCATGGGCGTCAGAAACCCCCTCCGCCATCGCCAGGGGCCTTCTTCATTACCAGTCTACGAGAAAGTCTCAAAGGACCAGCAATCCTCACAAGAAGACGACGACTACG
The DNA here is from genome assembly GCA_003671545.1 of Ophiognomonia clavigignenti-juglandacearum. Classification (NCBI taxonomy): domain Eukaryota; kingdom Fungi; phylum Ascomycota; class Sordariomycetes; order Diaporthales; family Gnomoniaceae; genus Ophiognomonia; species Ophiognomonia clavigignenti-juglandacearum. The sequence goes on along the minus strand of PYFS01002424.1, from coordinate 4,291 downwards.
ATCTCACAGATGACGACCGCGACGACTCGTCCACCGAATCCTCCCCTAGCCGCGACTCGAGGTCTTGGTCCTCGAAGACCGCGATGCTACGGAAGAAGCTCGGCGTCAACCTCAACACCCAATTAGCTCCTCCCACCAACAGCGTCAACAGCACAAACAACAACAGCATGTTGAGCCCCATGCTCACCCCAAAGCGACACACCCTCACCCTCTCTCGCAGTCACACCGGCTCCAGCCTCTACAGACTACCCAACAAAGTCACAAGATTCCTCTGCATCGGCCTGCTGGTCGGTATAGTGTTATTCATCTCGGCACTGGTCCATGCCGGTGTCGCAGAGAACCACAGAATATTAAAGGGCACTATGCCCACGAGACCTCAGTCACCAAATGTCTGGGAGTCCTTCAACTTCCTCACCCGCTACTATGGTGGAGTTAAGACGCTGGTACCCTACTCAGAAAATATCCCGCAATATCCCAGAGTCGAAGACGAGGTCCCCTTCAATGACGAACAGCAGGAGCGCGGTCCCGATTTCTACAGTGGCTCGCGCGAGCCCTCCCCGGATCCTTTGCCCCCGAGCAAGTCGTTCACGACTGACTACCAGAAGTCTGTCTTTGCGTCGCAAAAGATCAACGACTGTTTCTTGGACCAAGCGAACAACGTCAAGGTCCCACACCTGCGCTACTACGATGGACGTACTGCTGGTTTCCCCGATCCTGTTTTGGGCTCCCACGAACTTTTGTCTCTGCCAGACGATATCTGCTTCGAACGACATGGCAGATTTGGCCCCTATGGATTCGGATATTCGCAGCGATCTGGAGGTCTCGGCGTGGGTGAGCATGGTGATCGGGAAGGAGCCGAGCTTGTGTGGAAGAGCACCCACCAAGTAGATTGGCGAAACATGGACTGGTCGCAAGTGCAGCGCGAATGCTACCAGTCTAACGCAGACCGTTTCAAGCCCCTCACTGCCAGACACCACGCTCCTCGCGGCTTCTACATCAACGAAAAGCTCGAGAATACCACACTTTTCAGGAGAGCCGACGGACTTCCCGAGGTGGGAGAAGCGCATCCACCAAAGCCAGCTCAGGACGCTGCAACTTCTCCCGAGGCCGATGTGGACAGTCCTCAGACCTCTGGTAGACCCGCCCAGGTTTCGCCTGTCGAATCAGAACAGCTGGAGGCAAAGTTGCCCAGGACTGCTGTGGTGATTCGCTGCTGGGATGAATACGATTGGCGAACGGAGGATATCCTCTACCTGCGATCAATCATCAGCGAGCTGTCTCTTGCCTCAGGCGGCCGGTACGACGTCCACCTTCTTGTCCAGGTCAAGAACGACGCCATGCACCCGATTTGGGCCGACGACGAAGTCTACCAACAAAGGATCAGGGATACGGTACCGGAGGAATTGCGAAGCATTGTGACGCTGTGGACCGAAACACAGATGCTGTCTCTGTACCAGGGAATTCACGACTTGTGGACGCGTGGAAGAGACCTGCCTGTACACGGCGTGTACCGTGGACTGCAGATGGCTATGCAGTACTTTGCGTACAACCACCCGGAGTACGACTACTTCTGGCAGTGGGAAATGGACATCCGGTACACCGGCCACTATCTTGACCTCTTTACTAAAATGGAGGACTGGGCAAAGAAGCAGCCACGCAAAGGTCTGTGGGAGCGTAACGCACGTTTCTATCTGCCCGCTGAGCACGACTCCTGGGAAGACTTCAGCCAGATGGCACGTGTCCAGTCTGAGATGGGCACTCCCGGTCCTGACAACATGTGGAATGGTCTTGATGGCAAGAAGAAGCCGTCAACAATGACCAGGGGCGAGAAGATGGTCTGGGGCCCATTGCGACCAATGGACGAGAACGACTGGTTTGAGTATGAAAACGACCCGGTCCCACCCACCACTTATGAGCACGACAAGTATCAGTGGGGCGTTGGGGAAGAAGCCGATTTGATCACGCTGAACCCAATGTTCGATCCTGAAGGCACTACTTGGGGCCTAGCTGATGACATTACCGGATACAACGAAACCGAAGGCATCGGCAAGCCACCACGTCGTGCACAGATCATCACTGCCAGCCGCATGTCCCGCAAGCTCCTGATGACCATGCACCGCGAGACAGCCTTCAAGAAGCACCATGCCTTCCCAGAGATGTGGCCTGGCACCGTGGCCCTCCAACACGGCTACAAGGGTGTCTTTGTCCCCCACCCCATCTACGTGGACCGCGAATGGCCCACGCAATACATGGCGCACATCTTCAATGGCGGACGCAACGGCGCCTCGGGCGGCGCTCGGACGAGCGTGTTCGGGCAGCGCGAGCACAACCTGCAGGGCCTGACGTGGTTCTACAACTCGGGCTTCGCGCCGAACCTGTACCGGCGGTGGCTGGGCCTCAAGGTGAACAACGACGGCGGCGAGGAGTTCGAGCTCAACCGCGACATGAGCAAGGACGAGACGTCGGTCGGGACGATGCGCGGCGGCGAGGGCCGCATGTGCGTGCCGCCGATGCTGATCCACCCGGTCAAGGGCGTGGATCTGCCGGTCGAGCAGTATGATGAGTTGGAAGTGCCTGAGTCGGACCCGGGTGCGTGAGGGCAGAGGGACCCCAAATAGGGCAGGCAGGCATATTTATATAACGCTGTTTTCCCGAAGGGCAACGGACAGCATGGGAGCAGACGGAATCGCCGCCGGGTGCGGCCACACGAAAACGGCGCTTACTACTTATCACCACATTACACAGCATAGCGCGTGCGACCTCCGACGGAGAGGTTTTTTACACCATAGAGCCTTCACACACCAAACCACCCACGGGCAGCACATGGGGACTTGTGCGTTGAGGGAGTTTCGTGGCGTCGGTCCAGCGCGTGCGGTCCGGTGGAAATACTTACCCACTTGGCAGGCCAGTTGGCCGAGGAATGTTGTCTCGTGTGCAGACATACAGCTCAGAGATGCAGGGCGTGTTGGAACTAGCATCGGCCTTCTGGGCAATACTACTGGGAATGGCTGGGTGATTGGATCGGTACCGCAATTGGTGGTGCTGTACGGAGGATGTATATATATAATCCGCGTGGGTACGTGGATGTGTTAGATGCAGATAGCAGCCTGTGGCTTAATGATACGTCATGAATGAAATAATAGATATCTGAACTCATTGGCTGTTGTCTACGTGACTGTGGGCTTCTATGTGCTGGCGGGAATGCCGTACTGCGCGAGTAAATTCGTTCGTAGGGAAAGTCTATTACGCATGTGTATAGCTGGCCCAACAGTGAAGCCAGCTGCTGTGTATAACGCAACTACCTTTTTGAGGTTTTTCATCGTCGCTATGCTATGAAAATCCCTACCTCGTAACCATAATGCACGAGCTGTGGAATGTTGCTGCGGATGGTGAGGCAGCTTTTGGCCTCTCTCGCTGTGTCTCGCGTAGGAGATGGTTGTCTCGCAGGTTGCTGATGATGGCACGAAAACGATCGGCGAGTTGACCGTGTTGGCGAGGTCATTGTACATTTTGGTGTGAACCATGTCCAGGGTATTGGCTGGATCTGTGTTGAAGATGTGGGAGAATATGTGGTGGAGGTGCAACATGTGAGTTTGAGAAAGTCGATGTGCTCGCTGATCGCCATCACACTTCACATTGTTCGGACCTCCACCTCTACCCTGCAGGACCTCTTCATCCGCGTGATAGAACAGCCAGTTTAGCATGCATTTCATACATCTTCCGCAATCTTCCGACCTCTGCTGTCCTTACACTGAGTACCACCTAGAAGAGAAAGAAATGCTGGCATTCTTCGAGAACATTGTCTGGGTATTGAAGTAAAGAGTCCCTTTTCTCCGCCTGCTAGTGCTCTCTGATGCAAAATGTCGTCCCCTTTCTATAGCATCCTCTATTGAATATTGACCTACACCACCCTCTTCACCTCGAAGAACCTCCTCAGCCACCAGACCTGGAAAACAGACTCGCCAATGACCACGCCCAGAATAAAGACGTTCCACCACTTGACGCGGCTGTTTGTGCTCTCGGCGGTGTTGCGGTGGGTGCGCTCGCGCACGACGATGTACGACTGCTCGTCCTTGACTTGGGCGAGAAGTTCAGAGAGTTTCTTGACTGTTGGTGTCGTGATTGATTGTCAGCATCTGCCTCTCTCTCTCTCACAAACTCCCTCCTGCCCCCCCCCCCCCAGAGTTGAGTTCGATGTGACATCCCCCCCCCCCCCCCCGGACCGGGGGGATCGCCCGCCCCGGACCCAAAAACTATCCCGGGCCCGTTGAAGGAGACTTCTTTGCTCCTG
>PYFS01002423.1:0-18956 GCA_003671545.1 Ophiognomonia clavigignenti-juglandacearum | reverse complement strand
ATAATAATAATAATAATAATAATAATAATAATAATAATAATAATAATAATAATAATAATAATAATAATAATAATAATCATAATCATAATCATAATAATAATAATAATAATAATAATAATAATAATAATAATAATAATCATAATCATAATAATAATAATAATAATAATAACTCATTTAAAAGCAATAGCAATAGCTTACTTGATATAATAAGCTTGAGGATAATGTTTAATAAAGCTCGAAGGTTTTGATTAAATTCATATAATAATAGGCGGTGAAAAAGAGTGGTTGAAATAAATATCAAATATAAAATAGAGAGAAAGGTAAACGAAAGAATAGCGAAACGGATTATTTAGATAGATGTTTTATATAGATATATTTCATGGATACAAATCATATAAGTGCTTATTTAACCAAAATTTTAAAAGGTATCCTTTTAAAAAGAAGATTGCTATATTATAGCTATTGATCGTGAGGATACGAGTTTAAACCGCTTTATAAAGATTTAGTAAAGGGGTATTTCAATACTCTAATTTATTAAATATTCGCACTATAATTGAAAAATATATTAATAAATATGCATCATTATTAGTTTATCGATTTATAAGAAATATATGGAATTTTAATAATATCCCGTTGTATTAAAGTTAATGGGCAGATCTATCTTTTATATATTAGGCATTTCTAGGCCTTACTATGGAATCAATCCGTTATATTTAACGTTTCTTTATTGATTATTTTTAAGCTTATTTTTAATAGATGATTAACTGGGGCCGTTGTTCATTAACCGGCGCCGCTACTATCGCCCGTAAGCTATTGATTATTATTCGTATCGTAACTACTCTTATTCATAAGCTAATCTAAAGATTTTTATAATTTGATTCATATGTCTTTTTCTTTAATTTATTTAATTTTGATTTAAGATTAGCGGACAAACGCTATGGGCAAGAAGATATATTTTAAAGCTTTAAGGTTTATATAGATAGAGATATATTAATTTCTTCTAAGCTTTTTTTTTCTTTTCTCTACCTTCTATTCTTGTATATAAAGCTATAAAATATAATATCGTAATATATATTATGACCTTTTATTTAATAGCTTTAGAGATTTTTTGGAATCGATATAGAAATATTGATAAAGGTGCTTAAGAAAATATAGGTAAATATATTATATAAAGCTATTTTACGAGGATTCGATTTAAAAAAACGATCTATTAAGATTCTCGATATTTATATATAAGATATATTACGGGACAGTCGGCTATATTTTATCGACGATAAGGTAGACGAAGTCTTTGGGATTGTTAAGAAAGATCGAAACGGTTATGAATATAATATATAATATTTTTAGACCGCTTAGACAATAGAATTTCAGCCAAAAGCGTATAACGTATCTTTTATAAAATTAGACATAAGAGCGTTAAAATTTTAATAAAACTAAGTTTGATATTAGAGATGCGAGCCTAACGATTTATTTAGTATTTTAAATAGGAATATTATATTTTTAAGGATTAGGATAAGGTGATTTAAATTAATAGGATTTCGGTTATTTTATATATTCGCCGTAATAATTATAAATTTAGAGAATAGTTATAAAGAAATATAATAAAACAATGATTTAAAAGAAATGCAATTATTAATTTTCGGGTGTTTTCTTTTTTTTTCTATTCTCCTTCTTTTCTTTTTCCCTTTACTAGCTTATTTCTTTAAATTAATTTGTTTATTTTTATATCTTTTTATATAGCTTTTTCCGAATTTACATTTTAATTTTTATATAATAAAAAAGGGCTTTATTATATTTCGACGACCGAAATTATTATTAAAAAAGTATCAATTAAATACGAAATCGATTAATTCAATATTAAAATCGAAAGGTTTGCTAAAGTTATATAAAGGATATAAGAAATCATATGTTATATAAAGGCTAAAAAAAGCAATTATATATAATACCGCAAATGGATTTTTAATATCAATTAAGGTTTAATTAAATATATTAAAGGTATAGGCGGCATTAATTAGTAGTAGTACTAGAAATAAAGTTTTATTCCGAAGTCTATTCCTATTACCCAAAGTTTTAGTTTAAAAGCCTTTCTTTAAAACGATGAAGCGCTTAGCTATATTCATAAAGCTTAATAAATAAATTTCGATTTTATAAAGGTTAAACGATTTATTTAATATAATAATTTATTCGATTTAAATATTATCGAGCTTATGTAGCTAGAGATAGAGTAAAATAATAAAAAAGGAGTATTATAATTACGGCCGGCCGCCGAGAAAATTGAGATATTATATTAAGCGAATTTCGAATAGAATTATTTATAAAGTTTTGTAAAAAAGATGCTATGGTATATCAAAAAGATCATTTTTTATAACGGAGGTAATGAATATATAAAGGGCAAGGTAAAGAATAATATTATAAATAGCTTATATAATCTTTATAATAATTTATATGATAAATAGGGCTAGGTAAACATAGACTTTATTAAAGAGTGGAAATGTTTAAGACGGTTATACGTTATAGCGTTTACATAAAGTCTTGTGCGATGGTATTTTATACGGTAGTATTTTGTATATTAATTGTTTTGCTTTATGCGAGCGTAATTAATTGATTTAATTATCGGAATAATTTCTTCATTCTATATATAGGAATAATCGGATGGCGGTGTAGCTCTTGAAATACCCATTAATAAAGGTATAAAAACTTGGGAAAAGACTTTTGATACCGACTTCTGTATTTATTAAAGATTTCTTTCGGATTTTATTCGACGAATTCGCGGAAAATATCAAAAGAAAAATAGTACGATCATTATAAATGCTAATAAAAATCGATTTAGGCGAGGAAAAAAGGAATGCTATTTTCCAAAACTATAACGATTTTACGCTAATTTGGTGAACTTTATCAAATCTATTTTAAAGTAGCGGAAATTATCATAAAGAAGCAAGCTAATGATATACTTTAAAAACGTTGATTAAAACTATGCTGTTATCGTCAAAATACGCGTTCGCTTTTATATGCTCCTTCGCGATAACCTCTTACTTTTGAATTTTTAAAAAGGCGATTTTAGATATTCATTTAAAGAGAAGCTTATAAATATCAGGATTTAAGTAATTACTAAAACACTTTCGTCGCTCAATACCCATTTTATCTTTGAAGACTTTGTAAATCCAACGGGTTAATTTAATAATACGATCATAAAGCTAGTTAAAATTTATACGCCGATTTTTTCAAGATTCTTTTAAGAACGGCGTGATAACCTTCGCAATACGAAATAGCCTTAATACCGGAATTACGATTCTGAGATTTATAATATATATAGATTTCTTCTTTAAACGGTATATAGATTTATTTCCGATATAATAGAGTTTTTAGCTAATTTGAGAACTATTTTTAACTCCCTTTTATATTATTTCGTAGTCCTCGGTAAGTAGGTAAATATTATTTCGAATCGTGTATATAATGCCGTTAATATTGTTAATATAATCACGTTCTAATTTATTTAGCGCGCGGCCGAGCTTTCGAAGAGGTTTTTGATAAAGATGTTTATAAGCGTTTTAGCTATTCTAAATGCGATCCCTGGTAATAAGAAGTTATATAATTATAATTGCCGCATTTAAGTCAATGACGTTTCTAAAATTTCACAACTTTGTAAAAAAAAAGCCCTCCACGTGAAAATTAGCCCTCTTTACCAAAAATCGCCCTTTACGTAAATTCGTGAAATTCGTGAAATTAGCCCTCCATACGAAAAATCTCCCATTACGTAAAAACTAGCCCTTTATATAAAAATTAGCCTTCTATACGAAAAATCGCCCTCTACGTGAAAATTAGTCCTTTATACGAAAACCGATTTTAGTGAGATCTCTAAAAGTGGAACCTAGGAATACTATACAAATTTTTGGTGATATCCCTAAAAGTAGGGCCCCAGTGCGAGAAACCAGGGGTATGCCCTTTTAGCGATTTAGGTGTGCCTTGATAGATGATCTCTTTTTTTAATAAAAGTAATATAATTTAGATCGGTCGATTTACAGAAAAAGCCGATATAGCACTTATAATAAGAAATGAAAATATTTTCAATTAATTAAAAAAACAAGCTCTTTTAAAAGAGATATAGGTGAAATAAAAAAAAAAGCGTTATAATATAGGTATAGAAACGTAAAGGAAAGGGGATAGAAAGGAATGACTTAAATTCGCCTTTGAAGCTTTAGCTATTTCTTTGCCTTTATTTTTAAATATAAGCGTAGGAACAGCTTAATAGAAGCGATATAAAATTTAGGAAAAAGACTTATTTTTTGCCTTTGCCTTTAGCCTTATTAATAGCCGTAAAGTAAGATATAGTCGAAGATTAATAAGGATAGCTTTAATTAAAATTCAATCAGAGAGTAAGAACAAAAATGAAAATAGTTAAAGGAAGTTTCAAAACGTTATTATTAATTACTAGCTAAAAGAGACAAGATAAAAAAGGTTATCGTTTAAAGAAAAAGAGACGGATAAATTTAATTACTAATAATAAAGCGTTTTATAACACTTTAACCAAATTTATAAATTAAATTTAATCACGCTATTGCTTTCCTATCTCTCTTTATCAATAGCTATACAGAACCATTACTAATAATTAAAAACAAATCAAAAATTATGATTAAATTAAAGCGGGCTTATTTCTAATTAGGCCTTTTATATTTATAGCGAAAGAATAATTCTTATTGTAATTATTTTTTATTCAAAAAGTGAATAAAGATTAGATCTAATTTAAAAAAAGGGTTCTCCTTTTATTTATTAATATTTATATTTCCCCTTTTATATATTTTCTTTTCTATAATTTACCTTTATCTTCAGTTTTAATCTCTCCCCTATATTTATAATTGTCAATATCAATAATAATAATAATAATTTCGATTTTCTAACTAATGCCTAAATATTCTCTGTTTCTTGATTTTTTTTTCTTTCTCCTTTTCTAATTAAATAAAATATTTAAATGATATATAAATATCCCTTTTCGAAAAGCCTTTTTTCTTTTTTCGCGTAATTATATTATTATAAATACCTCTCTTTTTACAAGAAATTAAAATATAAGATTATATTCTTTAAACTCGTCTATATTTTCTTCTTATTCTTATTAATCGGCGGTTATTTAATCCTTAGCCTCCGTAACTTCTTATATATCCTTCTTTCCAATTTAGCTAAAATAACAATAAAATATAAACAGTAAATAACCTTTTTTTGAATAAGATAAAGATATATAAGAAATAGATATTAAAAATAAAATAATGTAAAAAGTAATTGAAGCTTTTTATAATAAATCATCGGATTAAATTAATATTCTTTCGTATATAAGATTTTTCCGCTTTAATTAAAGCATTAACGATCGCCTTTTTATTTTACTTCTAATCCTTGGGTTTAAATAAAATACTTTCTATTATACTAACCCTCTTTTGCTAACACCGAAATCTAACGTTAATTAATCCTTATCTTCGGTAAAAGCTAAAACCTCTAAGTACCTTAAATTTTATATCCAATTAACCGATTATCTTCGAATACGATCTTCGAATCTTTTCCGCCGAATCAATGCCGAACTTAACTATCTAATACTTATTATCACTGAAGCTAAAAGCCAATATCAGCTCTTTTCCGCCTATATAGAAAGTATAATAATAACGCGTATTAAAATTATATTTCCAAACTCACCTAATTCGCGAAAATCTACTTACGTTAATACATTTAAATTTAACAAAAAGTCTGATTGTATATAATATTTAAATAAATAAGGCTTTGCTAAGCCGATATTCGGATCGGATATTATTTAAAAATGTATTAAATTTAGATATTCCGTCGAAATACGCTCGATTTATATTAAAAATATAACTTTAAAATAATGTTCTCTTTTCCGCTTATATCTTTTCCCATTAATCATTTAATTTTATCGTAAACATTAAAGAAAAAGCTATATTTTAGGGGTATTTATTGCTTTGTATATAAGCAATTTTCATGATGCCGAAGTAGCGATTAGCGAAAAGGAATTTATATCTAAGTTCGATTTAGTCAGTTTAGCTAATTAGTACCTTATAGAATTGATCGAAAATAGAATCATAATGTTTTATTAAGCTCCTTTCGATTTAAATAAAGAAAGAATTTCAAGTTCTCCGATCTCTATAGCTTATAATAATCCAAGAATTCGTTAAATTGCTTTCATTATCTATTAGCAATAATATTTTCAAATATTAATTTATAATAAAGAGCTAAAGATACTTAAATTAGCCGAATCCGCTTTTAGAAAAAAGGAAATAAAGATTTTAGAATTTTTGTTAGACCGCTATTTAGATTTTAGGTTTAATTCAAAAAGTAAATTAAAATAAATCTTTATGATTATACAAATTAATAGCATAAGCTATAGGTTTTATATAATCAATAACCTAAGATTACTTTCCCAAGAACTAAACCATATTATTATAAAATATAACGATTAGATTTTAAATATTATGCATAAAGGAATATTTAATAAAAAAGACAACAAAAAATATGCTAATATAGCGGCTATACTTCGTAGAATCCGATTAAAATTCTAAAAGTTTAATATTTCCTTTTACAACCCTCAAAAATATTCTACTAACTAAACTAAATTCTTCTACAAATTCGCTATTTAAACGCTAATAGAAAGCTTTAACGATTAAAGTAGCGAATTTTTAAAAAAACAAGAGCTTTACTTTTAATACGCTTAAGTTCGCTGATTACTAGCTAAATAGCCGCCATTACCTTACTCATAAAGAAGACATAATTTCAATATAAGTTATTTATAAAGAAAAAAACCGGAAAAAAGGAATATTAGCTTAAATAATGATTTAAATAAAATTATCTTAATAGAACGCCTATTAGATCAACCAAAGTCTCTTAAATATAAATCATTCCGACAACGATCGATTACTATTGAGCTTAATAAGCCTATTATTCGGCTTCTAGTTAACATTACCGCGGGTAAAAATTATACTATATTTCTTCCTTATAATACCTATAATTTCTAAAGATAAGAGAAATTATTAGATACTTTTGCTATCGATAAGCTTGTTTTAGAAAAATAGAGGAAAGAAAAGGTTGAAAGGGCTACTGAAAAAGCGGTATATAAAGAAAGATAAATTATAGATAAAGCAGAAAATTAGGTTTAATTCGAAATTCTTTGATAAAAGCTCTGAATCTCGAAAAATGGTATATATTGAGGTAAGATATAATAGGTATATTTAAAGATAAAATTAAGATTTCTTACACTTTAATTCAAGTATAATTGTAGATATAAAGCAATTAAAACGGTGATTTTCTTTTTAAACCTAAATTTTAATTTTTAGCATTTAGTTTCTTCTTTTCGTTTTCATAATCTAATTTGTAATGCCCCCAACTCTAATCAGAACGTAATCATTATAAATTACGAATTTTGTATGCTTTCAAGCTTATATGCACTCCAATTCCAATTCTTCCTACCGGCTTCAACAGCGTCGTCAAATCAGATTTTACACATCTTTTGGCGAATCCATTGTATAGGCTCTCCTAGCCATGCTCTATTTAAATAAAACCAATATTAAAAATAAACCTTTATTTATATATAATTTGATTAAATTGAATTTGACTCGACTTTATTCGAACTCAAATTTATATTAATAAAATTATCCGATTTAAAAAAACAATATTAAGAAATTAAATTCCTTGTTAATTTAAAAGATTTTAATCAATATTATTTATTTAAATAATATGAATATATATTAGATCGGCTATAAAGTGTAACTTATATTCCTTTTAAATATAGTTTGTTAATTATAATAAAAATATTATCTTTTATTCAAATAATTTATCATATTTTAATAATTATTTATACGATACGCCGAATTTGCTTTTGAAGCGTTTATGGAAAGAGTTAGTTATATTTAATATAGTAATTAATATTCGCGGCGTATATATTTATTGTAAATATATTTTCGTTGATTACGTAAATTAGAGAAATAAAAAAGGCGATATAAATAACGCTATATATCTAACGCTTTTATTTTGTTAGTTAATCCCCGATATGTTTTTAATTTTAACGAGGACAAAAGCTTTCAAAAAATATTGAAAAATTCCGAAAGAGTAATTGATTTATTTCCATTTCCGCCGGCTATAACAAATTATTAATTTAAGCTAATTTCATTTTGAAGCGAATTAAAACATATTGCAAATAATTCGATTTCGTTTATTTAAATTTATTTTAATTCGATTGAAGCTTTTTCATAATATAAAATCATGGAAATAAATTTCGAAATTAGAAAATTAAACCGGGCTATATATATTTTGATTTTTTCCCGATAATATATTAACTATTTGATAATAATTATATAAATTCGATATAATACTTCTAATCATAAAAGAATATACACCATTTTCCCCTAATCTATATTTTACCTATTTTTGAAGAAATAAAAACTCGATTATTTCATATCCTGTTATTTAAATGAGATCAACTATCAGGGCATACCTAAATTGCTAACCGGGCACACCCGTGGTTTCTCGCACTGTGGATCCACTTTTAAGGATGTCACCAAATTAGAGATGTCACCAAAACTAGATTTCACAGTTTCACAAAAGAAAAAGCCCTTCACACAAAAATTCGTGAAATTAGCCTTTTATACAAAAAATCGCCTTCTACGTGAAAATTAGCCCTCTATACGAAAAATCGTCTTTTATATAAAATTTGTGAAATTAGCCCTTTATACGAAAAATCGCCCTCTATGTGAAAATTAGCCCTTCATACAAAAATTAGCCCTCTATACAAAAAATCGATTTTAGTGATATCCCTAAAAATAGAGACTAGGGATATCATATAATTTTTGGTGATATCTCTAAAAGTGGAGCTTAGGGATATTATACAATTTTTTGGTGATATTTTTAAAAGTGGGGCTATAGTGCGAGAAATTAGAAGTGTGCCCTATTAACGATTTAGGTGTGCCCTGATAGATGATCTCTTTGAAAATAGTTGTCAATATTAAATATAAAACGAATATATTTTAATTTTATATATTATAAATTCGGATATTTTATTTTAAATATGCTTTTTCTTAAAATAAAGCATTTCTCCGTAAAATATTTAATATTCTTTTCGGAATTTAGAAGTATATTTACTTCATATTTCCTAATATTATAATTTATAATATAAAGCTTAATGTAATTTCTAAATATTCTTATTTAAACGTCAATATATGGAATATCTATTGGAAAGAATTATCTATAAAGTCTTATTATTTTATTAATAAATAGAAATGCTATTATAAGGTATTATTATATGTTTATAATGTTTTATAATAAGACAAAGCAATATAATATTGAAATATATTAATAATAAATAACATTCAAAGATTTAATAATAATATTGATTTAAATACTTCAATTATTAATAATCGTATATATATAAATATAATTCTTTTTCAATTTAAAAGATTTATCATATCGAAATAATAAGTAAAGCTATAAAATAGTTCTTTCAACTCTAAGCGATAAATCTAATCGCTAATATATTTTATTTACTGATTATTCTTTAATGAATTAAAATACTTCTCTCTATAATATATATTTATATATATTATTAGAATATTGATTGAATTGGATTGTATATAATTGCTTTTATTGAAAATGAAACCACTATTCTAAATATATAAACTAGATTCAATCTATTCTATTTTTACGCAAATTTAGTTTAATTATTATAGAGAATACCAAAACTTTAATGTTAAAAGATTTATGATTATAAATATAACGATTAATTATTGCCCTATATTTTAAAGTTAAATTGAAAGCCGATTTTAAATTATTCATTCGCTATATTTAAAACCTGTTAAGAGATAGCTAAAGTGAAGTTAAAGTTTATATTATGTATTTTAATCGAATTAATAATTAACAGAAAAGCTATCGGTAGCTTACATTTTATAAATGATAAAAATAATATATATATTAGGATGAGTCGTTTGTATTATTATAGTAGCGATAAAAAGAGTAAACAGTAGCTGCAAAAGCTGCCGTTAATTAAGTCTAAATGCGGCCCCGAAGAGCGCTAGTCTCGATTAGGACTAATATCGGCATTGCAGCTAATTACAAAGCTAATGGATTCGATAAGTCTATTGCTACCTAGCATTACCCGATTAGGCAAAGTTGATTAAAAAGGTATAGATCTTTATGAATCCGGTTAAATTTATATTATAATTTCTATATTAATTATTCTCCTTTTAAATTTAGAGAAAGACTATATATATAATTAGCATTTAATATATATATATATATATATATTAAGTTTTTATCGGATTGAGCATTAATTAATGCTAATTTTCATAAATTTATATAATCTTCTAATTCCTTTATATCCCTCTTCTTAATCTTTGTCCCAGCGGATATAGCCGTGCACCAATATAATGATTCTATTAATTAATAAAAAGCGCTTAAATCTTTCGTTTAATACGCCTTTCGTAAATACGTTTATTATATTATCTTCTCTATAAATCTAATAGATTTCTATAATTTCCCTCTTTTCGTATATTTACTTTAGCGCTATTGTATTTATTATTCAATTCTTTTTAAAATATAATGCCTAATTTCATTAAGCATTTATTAAAATTGAAGGAATTCTTATTAATTATTAGCGATATTAAGGGAAGCTTAAAGCGGTTTATAATATAGGGTAAAATAATTAATATATAAATGGTGATATCGATGCTAGTTATAGCTTTATATATCTTTAAAACAAGTATTAAGCGAATTATCTATTTAGCCTTATAAATTTGGTATATAAAGGAATTGCCGCGAATTATAAACTCCGTATATATATATACGGTTTATTAAAACTAGCGTATAGCCGATCTAATTAAAGAAATCCTTATTATTATTAGCAAGAAAACTATTATAAAACAGCATTAATTTAATTTTACTAAGATTGAAAAGAATGTAACGCAGGCTACGATTTGAATATTTTATTTGCTATTAAAAGCGTTTAGTTTAATTCTTATATGCTTTTTATATTTAGATTTATATATTAGGCCGCTATGGCTATATTAAATTCAGCTTTTGGTTAATGGAGAAAAATTAGATAAACGTTATAAACGCGTTAAATTAGGTATTATAAAGCGTAGTTATCGGCTTTAATATTAATAAAAGCTAGTTTTTTGCTTTATTTTTTCTAGCGTATAATAATATTTTCGGTCTAAAAAAAATATAGGCATTATTGAATTCGAAAGGCATTATAATATTTGGATTAATTATAAATTCTATTTTAAATTTTATTTATTTTTTTATTTTTTATATAAACGGAAATGTATAAAAAATATTATTAATTTATATTGTATAGAAGCTAAACTTTTAATCCTACTATAAAACGAATAGATATAGTTATATATAGAGGCTTTTATTTTGAATCGGATAATATAAGAATTAAAATGAATAAAATATTAATAAATATTAAATTCGAGGGTATTATAAAAAGGTTAAAAAAAAATGCGTTTTAAAAGGTCGGCGTATGTTTTTGTAAAAGAAAATAAAATAATTATACGATATAATTAGTATTTAATTTAAATATATACCTATATAAGACCGCCGATCTATATAAAGGGACTGATCCGTAGCTAATGCTCAAAAGAGTCGGTTACTATCTAAAATCCTCGATGAAGAGAGAAGAGAAGAGAAGTCCCTGCTATGTGGCTGCGCAGTAGCAGATAAGTATCGCATGTAGCCGATCACGTGATAGTAGGGCTTATGCGCCGTCGGCATATCAGTCGCTAGGGCTAGTCTCTAGCAACAATCAAGCAGGCACTAGCCTAAGACAATCTAGGGCAATAAGCCCTTTTTAAAAAGTGCAGGAGTGAAAATAAAGATAAAATGCTAGCCAATATGTTAAATAATAGGAGATTATATTAAAATCGTTATTTTACTAGTATCGCTATAACTTTAAACTATAAAGCTTAATTTTCGTAGAGTTTGATCTGTTTTCTTTGGATTTTATATATAAAACGCGTTGTAAAAATACGATAACCGCTATATATAGCTTTATTATAAATCTTAAAATAAAACGTTTCTATATTAATTAAATTAATTAGTTCGGTAATTTTGATTCTTCGAATACAGCGTTAGATATAATGATTATATTATCGGTTTATCGAAATCCCGTTTCTTCTTTTTGGGAAAATAAATATATATCGGTTAATTCTCTTTTCTATATTACTACCGATATTTTCGGCAAAAGTTTACATATTTTCTATAAAAGCCTTAGTATATTCCGTAAAAACCTAAATATATTCCCTAATAATATTATATATTTCGTCGTCCTTTTTTTCTCTTTTTTCGTAAAGTTTTTAAAGCGTTCTTATATATAAAAGGCAGGCTTATTTTCGTATAAATTAGTGGCATCTGAATAAAATATATATGAGCAATAAATAATAAATCGGAAAAAAATCAATTCGTCTAATAAATTGAAAATAAAGTTATAATCGTTACGTAATAATAGTTTATAAAAGCCTATCTATTTATCCTTCTTTCGCTATATATAGGTATCGCTTTAAAATGCAAATAATACTCTATCGTCTATATTAAAGCCGTTATAGGTATAGAAAGCATTATTAATAAGGCAGGATTTTATATATTCGGCGGAAAAAAATATAATACCGCTCTATTTTACCGATAAACAAATAAACTTTAGTAAAGATTTGTTTATATTCAATATCTATAATTTTAGCTTCGGATTAAACTTCTTTAACTACGAAATTCGTGCTAGCGTTACAACTAAGCTTTTTTTAACACTCTTTAATATATATTTACTTATAAATAGGAGAATAGCTTTAATGTAGCTTTCGCATCTATAAATAGGAAAAAGCTAATTTAATAAGAGCTTATACTCTTGTTAATAATATATAAAACGGGCTTGCTATTTAAATATATATCCATTAATATATTAGCGTTAACATTTATATCTATTTTAATAATAAATCAAAGATAATAAAGCATTTAATTATATATTTAGCAAAAACAAAATACAATTTTTAGATCTTTTCAAAGGTTTTATACAGCATATCCTCAAAGCTAATTTCCTTAAATACCTTCAAAAAAACATATCATTTATAGATACCCGAAGCGACGGTATAAGATATATAGCTAATCTTCCGAAAAAAAGTCCGTTATACCTTCTTCCTTATTCAGGAAAGCCCAGATATATCCCCACTTACGAACTACAAAAGTTAACATTATACCGCTGATAATTTAATTTATTAATTTATTAAATTTAACATATAATCGGTTTATATCTTCAAAAATATATAGAAAAGGGTATTAATGATTGAAGTATAAAAATGGATTATATTAAATAAAATAAAGATGTTTGTAATACCTATTGAGATAACTATTTAACCTTATTCGACCTTAATCTTAGCTTTACCCATATATAATCTATCTATTCTTAATTTAAAGTTAGGGTATTTACGTATAAACGCCTTATACTGCTTAATTCTTATAATTACCTATTTCACAACGCCTATATTAAACATAACGCACTAAAGCCATAGGCGAGAATAACGATCTATTAACTAGAATTATTATATAAATATTGTTTAAAGAGCAGTTATAAGGTCTATAGCTATAACGGAGTATAAGAAGGCCTGGGTTTAACAATATATCAAAGAGAAATACTATAATAAATCATTTTCATCAAACTTATTTTCTTATATTTATATGCTAATTGAAAGCGTATCGTAAAAAAAGCACTTATGATATATAAAAAGCGATATATATTTAACGTCAAATTCATCCAACCCGATTTTAATATAATATATACTATAAAGGCGATAGGATTATCGGCGTTTTTATAAAAGGTACTTATTAAACCAATAATTCTCTTTGATATAAATATAATAACACTTTCTTAAATAATTATTAATTTTTTTTAATTTTTTTTATTTATTCTTACTACCGTTAAATTATTTATTACCGCCGCTAAAACTATATTTAAGCTTTTTATTAACGAAAACACTATAGCGCTATTTAGTATTATTTTTCTTATAATATCGATTGAAAAATATCGCTTCAATAGGGTCGCTATAATCGTAATTATAGCTGTAGCTGGAGCTATTATATTCAATTACAACGTAATAAACACCTAAGCAAACAAAAAAAATGTTTTAATTAAAATTTAGGAATCTAAAACCAACGCCTCGGATATAAATGAATTCTTAAAATATACAGCTTTTAATTCTATTACGTTATAGTAAATACAAACGACTATAAACTTTTAGTTTGCCTTATTTACGATCTTTTCGCTAAATACCCGCTGATATAATCAAATTTCATTTAATAATTTATTGAATATATTATGAAAGTCAAAGTTTATATTTTTATAGCTTATTTTATTAAACGTTATAATAATCCAATCTATATAATAATGCTGGTAATTAACGTTAATATTAAAACAAATTTTGATTTTGATATAAATAACCGTAACTATATCTTTATATATAATATTATATACATAATATTATTTTATAGCTTTTATCAATTTTCGGGGAAGATAATAGCGAATTATGTTTTAATGATTTTTAGGTAATGTTAAATATAAAAAACGCGGAGTTTATTATTAAGAATACTATATAGCTTATCGTTATATTTATAATCGTAGCCGAAAATCGTAATAAAAAATTCAATCGATTAAATATTTACTTTTTCGTTTATTTATTAACGAAATAGAAGAATATCATATAGATCGTAATTTGGATTGAATAAATTCACGAATTTTGTTTTCAATTTCTTAATGACCGTATAATTATCGTAATCGTCGTTAATTTTAAAAAAAAAGGGGGTTTCGCAATATTTTCTTATTATTATAATCGAGATTACATATTTCTTTTTGATTATTTATACCCCTATTCATTAGCTTTTTAATCTTTTTTTTATTTTAGAAATACTATTTATAGTGTTATTATCGAATAAGTCTTTAAATATAGCTTTAGATTTATTTAGAATGATAAAAAGCTCGGATTAGCTAGCTTTATATATATTAGCTCGGAATTGAAATATGTAAACTAATAATCTTAAGGAATCTTTATGTTATATTTTTATTTTGATTAGTAAAAATACGAAGATTCTAATATTAATATCCAAATGTTCAAATCATTATCTTTTATTAAAACTTTTATAAAACGATTATTTTCAAAATCGAAAAATTATCGCTATTTAAATACGATTATTTGAAATTCAATGTAATTAAATAAATTAATGAGGAGTTTTACAGAAATATATTTATAAAAAATAACATTAAATATACGCTAGGATATATATATTGAAATGATTTTTCAGAATAATAGAAACCTTTTCAAATTTAAAATCTCTTATTATTGAAAATTAGTTTCTATATTATTTCTACTAAGATAATTCTAGAGTTTTAAAATAAAGCGAGTGCTTATATTACTTAAGAAAGAAAGATAAATAAATATTTAAAAAATATTTTTCGGTTTCGAATTTCTTTATTTTATTACTTTATATAAATAAAATTGCTATTTTCAAATCGATATATTGCTTTATTATATTACAATTTAATATTATCTTTAAAACTATATATAGTACTAAAACAATTATCAACTTTATTACTCCTTCGTCGTTTTAATATATTGTATATATATTTCGTTTTAATAAATATAAATACAATACATAGTTTTATGATAATATATATATATAAACTAAAATATAAATCGATTAAACTTTCGATTTTAATAGTTAAATAAATATAAATAATTATTAAATCAACGTATTATACTTAAATTTACTTAATACGTATTTATATACTCTCATAATATTTCTATACAATTTTCTACATATTTTATTTTAATAATATATATAATTGATATTAATGCATATTAATTAAGAAAACTTTATAAAATATAACATTAGATATTAAAATAGAATTTTAAAAGTAGTAGCTGATAAGAAGAATAAATATTATAAAAAATATAGATATTTTAAAATTAAAGATTTATATAGCTACTATATAATAACTATTAATAAATAAATATTTATAGTTATAAAAAATAAATTATAATATATCGAAAAGATATATAGAAGAATCAAATAATATGTATTTATAAGTAATAAATTGTTTTAGAAAACATTTTCTAAAACTAGATATCGCAGATAAATTAAACCGCTATCGATATATTGTGAATATAAACGTTTGCTGAGGGCCGTCTTGACCCCGATGAGTCAGCAACGTCGCGGTATATATAACCTCCGTACTATTCTGGGAAATGTAACCTCTTACTCCTTGGATGATCAGCGCGGCGACCCTCAACACACTGTCCTCTCTGGGCAGCTCAGGCTCTCTCCAGTTCTCCAGTTCTTCTACTTCTTGGGTGCTCGATATATCTGATCACGAATGTTGGTCGCGGATGCGATGATACGATCGTGAAAATCTCCACGTGGTAGACGGCAAAGGGCAATCTCGCCAAACTGCTTGCCCCGTCGATGTGGGTTTTGATCTAGATGAAACATGGTGCAGAATATATCAGTGAGGTTCTTCACCGGAATACCTCTGCCTCCGGCGAGGTTTACCACTGGCTGGCCCCAAGTGATGATCGCGGGGCCGAGTCAAGAAGTTGTGAGTCGCAAGAGCTGACAATCCCGCCCTGCCGTTGGCGCCGGAAGACCGTGGGCGAGGACGGATGAACATTCTCTTCATCTCGCATAGCGTGCTCGTGACTGAGCAGTATCTCCGGCATGTTTGAGAAGAAGCGGCCCAAACTTGTTGAGCTCTCGAGGAGAGGGGGGGTGGGTCAGGCGACGTGGCCGCTGCCCAGATTGACGAAAGTGCGCGTTGCTGACGCACAAGCTGCAATGTGCAGCGCACTTCCGTACTGCAGCCTCGCAGACGTTAGAGTTCGGCTAGCTCATGATATCTCAGACCGCAGAACAATGCCTTTTCCCTTCAGCGGGCGATGCCCCTCAGTACCTACCTACCAAGGTCGCTCGGTTTCACTTATCTCGAACCCGCCGGCTGCGGACCTTGAAATAGAGCGGGCGCTTGCGCCGTTTTCACGGGCAAGGATAGGGACAAGCGAATCGAGAAGCAACCCTCCCCGAGTCCCCCTGGATACTCACCCCCTCACATTCGGCCAGAAATGGCGAGGAAGATACGGCGGACTTGTTTGGAGGAGCTTCTGTGACCAGCAAATCAAGGCCCGGTCCGTGATTGACTCGCTCGCAGCACGGGTTCATTGTGAACCGGCCCACCTGCTCTCCACCCTGCCGCCACGACGACTGGGCACGCGAACCTCATCACTTTGCTGCTGGCTGTTGGCAGCGCAGAAGTCGATCTCCATCTCTCTGTCATCTTGGCCCCCGGCGATGAGACTGGACACGATTGTCACTCGCTAAACGTGCTCGCTAAGGAGATCGCTCGCCAAGACACACGGGCATCTCCATCACCAGCACATGGGTGGGTGTATGGGTCTGATCGGTCACCCCAAGCCAGGGATTCGAGCGAATAGTTCAAATCAGTAGGCCTAGATCATCTCGAACCAGACAGCTGCGGGGCCTTGAAATGAAGCGGGCGCTTGCGCCGTCTAGATATAAAGATACAGACAGGGGTTTATAGTAACCACCCGATTTCAAATTTCTTTACATCACCACCCTATATAAATAAAATGGTAATATTTAAAATCAATATATTATTTTATTATCGCGCGCGCAAAGAATAAGCCCAAATAGCTTGATTATAGGTTGTATAATTAGAAATATTTGCTATTAAAAGGAAATAAAAAAGATATAAAAGAGCGTAACGCTTAGTTAGTTTAAATAGTTAGCATTTCTGCAAAAACATATATAGAAATAATATATATACCGCTACACTAATAATACTACCGTTATATTACTTTATCTTTTTAAAAAAAAATTATATTAGCCTTTATAAATATCAATATACCTTCGAAGTCTCAGATTAAATAATAGTAATAAATTTTATAAACATCCTCTTTATTAATTCAAAAAGAAAACTAAGATAAGAATAAAGCTATCGGTTATAAATCCGTTCGAATATATAATCTTCTAAATAAAAACACGCTTATACTATTATAAACTCAAGCTAAAGCTATTAAATCTAGAGTTTACTATAGCGATATACGATAAGCTCTTTAATTATATAATATTCAGCTATATCTTGTACATAGAATATATTCGCTCTATATACTCTGGTTTTCTTAATACCTTAATTAATGACACCACACAATATTAACTTAACTTCCTATTATAAATTAGATTATAATATTTAATTCAAATCTATATATATTTATTAAATTAATTATTTCGAAAAAAAAGATTTTATGGATCTTATAGCAAATTCGGCTATTATTTAAAAGGATAAGCTATTATCGAACATTTCATCTTTTATACATATGAAGATTATATAATTTTCTCTGAGAATAGCGCCGATTTGATCGGATTTCTATCGATTAAAAAGAATTATACACTAAATAGCTATGGATTTTATATAATAGTTCGGACCGCCGGATTAATCGGATTAAATAAATTAGCTAACTTAATAGATATAATTAAATTAGCTACTTTCTACCGATTTATTATAAATGATAATATAATTTATTATCACAAATCTAAGCTTTAGATATAATTATCCGATATAAACAAAATATAGAAACTTTTCGTAATAAATATAAAATTTATAATTAGCCAATATTTATAAATTCTATAATAATTTCAATAAGATCATCTATCAGGGGACACCTAAATTGCTAATAAGGCACACCCCTGGTTTCTCGCACTATGGACCCACTTTTAGGGATATCACCAAAATTTATACGATATCCCTAACCTTCACTTTTAGAGATGTCACTAAAATCAATTTCACGAATTTCACGAATTTCACGAATTTCACGAATTTCACGAATTTCACGAATTTCACGAATTTCACGAATTTCACGAATTTC
>PYFS01002421.1:0-19220 GCA_003671545.1 Ophiognomonia clavigignenti-juglandacearum | reverse complement strand
GCAGGGGACCCATGAAGGACACAAGGAGTCGGCTTTTCGGGCTGTCCCCCCCGGGGGGGAGGGGGGAAGTGGGGGCGGGGGTTTCGCCGGGTGCTTTGGGGGGGGTGTGACGGGCCCCCCGGGGGGGGAAGGGGTGGGGGCGGAAAGAGAAGCGAACGGGCAGATGGACGAGGTAGGCATCAGATAGGTAGATGACCGATCCCAGCGAACGAGGAGGGAGGGAGCTTGTCGTTGATTGCTCGACTGCCAGTAGAGCGTCGGTGAGCGGGCGTGAAGGTGTACTAAGGCGCATGGACGCAGGGAGAAGCAGACTTCTTTATACGTTTCTGCTGCGCAACCCGTTTGCAATGCTCGTATAGTATTCCGGGGACTCATTTCAAGGCTCTGCGTACGCCTATAGGTGTAAATTACGATCCAGCAATAAGATATGGACGCCAGCGGCGTCGTTTAGCCAACATCTGCTACTGTGCTACGAGCGCTTACACTATCATTCGAGTTCTTTCTTTATATCATTTGTCGTATTCTCGTAGAGTTTCCCAAAAAAACATCCAAGTGGAATAATCAACTACCCTGAAAGGTGCATCCAAAAAAAAAAAAAAAAAAAAAAACCTATCCAAGTCAACTCCTTGTAGTCGAGCGATCTCGCACGATGAGATCAGATCCCATTCCTATGTTAAAGAGAGATCTTTCTATTGGGGTTGACTCGCTCAGTAGTACCAAAATTCCGCACACGCCACTTTTTGCTCGTTCATCCCAACACGTTCTGCATCTCCGGCCAGGCATGATGAGCTTTTCGTTTGGTCTGTGTAGAGGCAAACTCCGTCTCATGCATGTGCCAAAAGCACGGCTGATACTCCGCTCGCCGTCTATAATGTCTATCCTGATAACTCCATTCTGTGCCGACTGGTCAAAAGTATGACAACAGCTGCATGTCTGTAGGAATATGGCGATACCACGAGGTTGGTGCCTTTAGAACTGCAATTTCATGAGTTCCGGGTTCAGCGCGATGGGCAGCAGGATGTGGGATGCAGCAACGGTAGCCATGGGCAGGATGGCGACGAAGTCGGTGATTTCCCAGCCCCAGGGGATAAAGGGACCGACGCCTAGGATGATCATGAGGATGACGAAAAACCAGGCAAAGAGCATGGTGAACTTGAACTATGGGAGGAGAAGGAGACAACAGTTAGCACGAGCTTTCATGGAAGGAAGCAAGCATGAGTTGTGGATACATACCTTCTTGAAAATCTTGGGCATCTCCTGCCAAAAGTTGGACGATTCATACTCCTTAGCCGTAGCACCCCACTGCATGTCCACTTCAAACATGTGCGCGAGAATTGCAGATGCCAGATGCAGGGACAGTCCGCCGAGGAAGATGGCCAACATGATCGTCCACTTGATGTTCTCGATGAAGGACGCAATGAGCCCTTTGTCGCCGACGCGGTATCGCATGGCAGCGAGGCCCACATTTCCGAGACCGTTGAAGACGATGACGATAGAGAACCACACCTGCCAGGAGTCCAGATAGTACTTGTCAAGGTAACCCGAGAACCAGCCCTTGAGAAAGTAGTTGACGGTGGTCAGAACCCAAGCAGCAGCAATGGCGTAGTACGTGCCGACATAAGAAATGACAGTGAGCTTGGAACACATCGGGATACCAGAAGCCAGGAACTTTCGGAACAGAGGCGTCAAGGGTCCACGCCAGAGCCATGTGCGGATGGGGTTGAACAGAAGTTCGTTACAACCATAGGCGTACTTCTCCCAGCGAGCGAGTTCGTCGTAAACGGTCAGCGAGACACCTTCCTTGAAACCCTCTCCGGCCCATGCGGCCAGGCGAATAATGTAGCCGCTGCATTGTAAGCGGAGAGACATGTCGAAGTCTTCAGACACATGAGACTCAGACCAGAACTTCTCGTACCCGTCGGCATCGACATAACTGATCGCCTGGATAGCACTCCACCGAAGTATGGCATTGTGTCCGACGAAAGGCGCAACGTCTCCATTGGCAACCACGAATCGGATGGCCGCGTAGATGAGGTTTGTGAAGAAAGTAATGCCGTTCTCAAAGAAGTTGTGGACGACCTGCAGAACGCCGGACGAGAACTGCATGATAGCAACCTCGGGGCTCTGCTCCATCTCCGAGACGGCGTCGAGGAGACAGTCGGGAGGAACACGAGTATCCGAATCGACGAGCAGGATGTAATCTCCCAGGCGGATATTGCCGTCTGCCCAGGCGACGTCGCCCGTCTCTTTGATGACATGTTGCAGAGCTGTTCGATACGCCTTGTCCTCATCGCCTTGGTCCCATTCTGGCCCGCGTTGGACGCGCATGAGCTTGTCCTCCACTTTGTTGGCGATCATCAGGGCGTAGTTCATGTTGGATGCTTTCTTGAACTTGCCGCGGCGCTGGAAACCCCCCCGCTTGTTGGAATGCGGAGGCCGTGCAACATAGCCGACGTTGTTGTCGATGTAGAAGTCGATGCGAGCTTCGCGCTTGGCCGCGTCCAGAAGCTGAAGACCATCATCGTTGACGAAAAGGTTGCAAGAACCACCTTGAAGCTCGTACGTCGTCATGGCCGCTTTGATGGAGCGCACGGTAGGAACAATGACACCCTGGAGGCCTTCCTTGTACACAGGGCACTGGAAAGTGACGTGGGGGAGCCTGGTACCCTCAAGCCTGACTGGAAGCATGCCAGAATAGTACTTGGAATTCCCGGTGATCTGGCGAACTGGACCGAACATCTGGGTAAAGGAACCGAAGATAACTTGGGCGAAAAACATGGTGAAGGCGATCTGGATCGGTATCATGGCCAACAAACTGACGCGAGGCCAGAAGCCGTCCCAACGGCACTCGTCCACAAGGGATCGTACCGCGGCGCCGATGGAACATGTGACGATGAGGATTGTGCAGCTGACGAGGGCAGCATTGATGATGTGAACGGGTCTTTGAGGTATCTCGAAGCCGCCGTTCTCGGGATCGGCATGAAGTGTGGGGTCAACACGCTTGATTTTCCGGGCGCCCTGCTTAGCAAAGCGTTGAGCCGTGTCCTCGTCGTCCGGGTTTGTGTTGGTCCAGACGAGCCTCATCAGCTCTGACTCGATCTTGGAAGCTCTGTCTAGAAGATTGAGAGCGTTGTCATCCCAGACGACCAGCAGACCGTCTTCAGATATGAAGGCAGCACACTGTGCTTTGCGTGCATGTACAAGATCGGATATTGTAGGGACCATCTGAATACACTGGCCGTCACCCAAGGGCACTTGGGTGGTTTCAGGCGACCACTCCAGATAGGACTTGATGACGCGGGAGTTGACTGTCATGGCACACTGGGCGATGTCAGTTCCTGGCCTTTATGGACGATAATGGGAGCTATCTGATGACTTACCTCAAGGTTGAGGACTTTGACGGCTTGGGCGAGTGGGGTGCTGCCCAAGGTTTTAGGGCAAGGTTCGTACTCGCCTCGAGCTTTCCGGACGAGAACACCTTCGGTCACAGGGTCATTAACCCACAACCGAGTGCATTGATTCTGGTAGAGCCAGTTGGCCATGACGCCGTGTCTGATCTCCTCGATGAAGCCAGTATCTGCTGTACCCGCATCGCTTGTGGAGCGAGATTTCGAGTCGGATGTGCGAGCGCGAGAGTGCTGGCCCAACGAGAGCGGTGGCCTAGAGCTGTGCGAGCTTCGCCCATGACTGGAGCTAGTGTCATTGCTGGTGGAGGACATTAATCTTGAGGACGAGTGTGATCTGGAGCCGTGGTGGTGCCTATGCTCGTCCCTTGAATGGGAACGATGATCACCGGAATCCATGGTGTCGGCCTGAGTGGTGGATGGGGGATCAAATGTTGGCCTGAGACGGTGTTGAGGAAATGGAAGAGTAAGACTTGTTGTTAATCGGTTGCGGTCACGGGATTAAATTATTTTCCAATGCACGTGTTGATTGATGGACGCGTTTTGTTGGATGATAGATGCATGAAGGAGGCAGAGATTTTTTCGAGTCAGGAGCGGACATTGTTCCAAGTCAAGAACAGCAACTCGGGTTGAGGACAGATTGGCAGCGGGGAGAGCGTGATAATTAGCGTACGGTGCTGGTTCTTCTCAGCTTACAGTGCAAGTTCTCGCACTGTTCAAACCTGAGCCAACTGCTTAATTAGTGCTGAACCGGACGATCTCTAGGTCTACCTGTCGCGGGTACGGAGCTGATTTGATTCCACCAAATCGTTGCGTGTGCATCAGAATCTGCGTAGTTTCGATCTAGAGCTTTGAGTCACAGTCTCTACCTACAGGAGACACCCCTCGTATGACTACCTGCTGGTAGTTCCGTTCCTAACAGAGGGTACCTACTCGGTGGAATTCTTGTTCCCATCACGTTCCCTGTGAATCGTCGTCCACTTTCGACATCTGAACACTATGACGGATTTGTTATTCGTAGATTACTGCAAAACATGCGTACTGTACACTCTCTGATACAGTAGGGTGTTTTTTCCCCCCCTAATAACACGAGTATCCTTGAACTTCGGACCTCACAATGCTTAGCGGGACGGGACGGCATAACCTGTCGTTGAAATGCCTGACGGAAGGACCTGTTACAAGCTGGAAAAAGCCGCGCAGGGCCCAGCGTACAAGTGTCTACTTAGCAGGTGGGCTATTTCTCTGCATCTACTGAATAGGTACTTCACCTTTGTTGATGTTGAATGTCTAATGCGAATCACTGCCTGGACACCTTGCTGTACTGTATGTCGCAAGGTGGGGTGTTGCCTTGAGTATTCACAGGCACACCCATTGCCTGAATCTGTCCACTGCGGAAAAATATGTTCGATCCTGTCGGCCCTGTGGGAACGAATAAATACTGTTTGAGTCTATAATTGTGTGATAGGGTGGGCAATCAGAATAGCTGCAAAAGCAGGTAGAGTGCGCTAAAGCAAGTACCGGTAGGCACTTCCAGATATCACGTCCGCCGGCACTGGGTACCCAGGTCCGTCGATCCCTGTTGTTGATCGCCTTTGCCGCCGCACAGTTGCCCGAATGGGTAATGTGGAGCCATGACTGCGTATGCTGAGTGGCCAGCAAAACGTCTTGGCAAACGCACATTTTGTTCCACATGCTTGTTTCGACGACATGGCATATGTATCAACTGGACGACTTCTGTGCCAGGTCGTTTTTTCTACAAAATCATATCACAGAAGAAAGGGCATCCACCCCAATAATGATGGATATATCCGCTTTGCTGAGAAGATTTAGTTGCCACGTCACAATTATCTAGTAGCCAGTGCGGGACTAAAATAGGCACTGCGCTGAAATCGGCTTAAGACGGGAAGTTATTGCGTGTGGTCGATCGACAGCAGCAGCTTTAATAGTACCTGAAGTAGGCACATTGTAGCACGTGTGCTAACTACTATGATACACTCCTTCCAGGTACCTAGGTATGCTCCGTAAAGAAGCCGTCTGTTCTTTCCTTCATGTCAGAACCGTACGAGGTGCTTGCCGGGATTTCCTCTCTGCTCACCTTCCCCTCGCGCAACTTGACACAGTAAAGAAAAAAGACAAACATTCTACATCTCGTCCAATCTATCAACAGAATCACACTCTAACCTTCCAATTCACCAACATCCCACCTCGACCATGAATCACTCAACAACTGAAAAGGTCGATAAAAACAGGTCTATCACCGGTACCGACACGGATATCGAGAAGCCCAAATACTTTCGCAGTCGCCGCATCAAGAAGGGAGACATCCACAAACCATGGCTTGCGAACCCGCCGGATCCGCGTGACAAATGGATCACCATCATGCCTTTCTTGGGCGCCTTTATAGGCCTGTGCATTGCTGGCGTCCTTATCTGGGACGGATGGACCAGTGTTCACAGTCACAAATACTGCTTGATGTTTGAGGACTCCTTCCAGGATGGCTTCAACACAGACATATGGACTCCCGAGGTGACCACGGGTGGCTTTGGGTACGTTATGCATTCTCCCCTTACCTTTTACCGTTTCTCCTCCCCTTCCCGTACGCATTAAATGCCCCGATAGCCTCTCTATCGGCGGCGACGCTAACTATTCTGGGGTCTTTCCGATAGGACCGGATGCTTCGATATGACAGTCAATGAAGCCGACAACATCTTCGTGGACGAACAAGGTCATCTCAACCTTTTGCCTACTCTTCAGGAGGAGTCATTGGTCACCACGATTGGCTCAAGGGTGGATCTCGGCGGGGCATGCACTGCCAAGAGCCGCTTCTACTGCAAAGCCCAGACCTTCCAGAACGGAACCATCATCCCTCCCGTCAGATCCGCTCGTATCACCACCAAGAACTTCGATGGAGGCTCCATCACATACGGCCGTGTGGAAGTCACAGCCAAGATGCCCGCTGGCGACTGGCTGTGGCCTGCCATCTGGATGATGCCAGTCGAAGACACCTATGGCGAGTGGCCTCGCTCCGGAGAGATTGATATCGCAGAGATGCGTGGAAACAACCACACGTATCCAGAGGGCGGCAACAACTTCATCTCGTCGACGCTCCACTGGGGGCCTGATTACAAGACCGACGCCTGGTACAACACCTACAAGAAGCACTCATTCCGTCACTCTATGTACTCCGACGGCTTCAACACTTTTGCCCTGGAGTGGTCCCAAAAGTACTTGTTCACTTTTGTCAACAACCGCCTTCAGCAGGTCCTGTACACCCCCTTCAACGACCCACTTTGGGGTGAAGGACACTTTGAAGACAAAACTGACAAGAACGGCACGGGATTCATCAACCCGTGGAACAAGGGCGCGTTGAACGCCCCATTCGACAAGCCTTTCTACCTCATCCTGAACGTCGCAGTCGGAGGCACAAACGGATGGTTCAAGGATGCCGAGGCTGGCAAGCCCTGGTCGGATGGCAGTCCCACGGCTGCCAAGGAGTTCTGGGACGCCAGAGACGAGTGGTTGCCCACCTGGACGCAGCCGGCCATGCAAATCAAGCGTGTTGGCATGTGGCAGCAGTGTGACGGCGATGAGCAGGACTGGGGTGTTACGGATGGGACTATCGACGAAGCAACTGGAGATGTTCCTGAAGGTACCGTCAAGAGCAAGAGAATGCATCACAAGAGATCTGCCTCGACACTCTACACATTGAAAGATCTAGCCATGAGATTGGTTGCATGAAGAGACATGGCACGGACAGTAGATGTTTCCCATGTCTTTCTATTTCAGTATCAGTATAAATACCTAGGTAAATGTTGTTATAGTACAAAAGTGGAAAGCCGCCAGAACACAAACTCAAACTTCTCTCTGTACAACAACAATGATATGGCCTTCCATCCTCCTCTTCACACGTACCTATCACACAGAAAAGGGATTAGAGCTCGTGCTGTTAGGTCATATCGGTCGACAAGATGATGCCCCAGAACGTAGAGGAGGAAGGAAGGAAGGAAGCAAGGAGGCGTGGTTGAGACATGGCCTCTGATCAGCGTCCAAGAGAAATAGCACTGCTGCATCACTTCTCTCGAGCATCATATATCAGCAAACTCTGGAAATTACTATACCAAACATCGACAATTATTCAAATCCGCGCCTCCACCATAGTCTGTCACATCTCCACCAAGCATCGCTCTACTAGTAGTACTCCTGATCATGCTTCGCAACATCACAGTATACGCCCTGGCAACTCTGGCTCTCCTTGGCGACACGGCCCAAGCACACCACCGCAACGATGAGCGCCAGATCAAGCCCGCCGACTTGTTGCCCCTCGTGCTGAAGCGGTACACGTCCTTGTCCAAATACGCCGAATGTGTCAACGTCAGTTCCAGACCGTCGTTCATCACGTCACCGTACGCTGAAGCAACTACGAAATGCGCGCGCTGACCACTGGAGAGCAGAAATACCCCGGAATCTTCCCCCATATCAACAGGTATCCAGGCGTTACGGTTTGTACAGTGGTTCTCCACTACCATGCATCTTTTCCTTCCATTTTTCTATCACACTGCCAACAAGACTAAGACACCCACTGCCATAGGTCCTCGCACCCACCAACAAGGCCTTTGAGCTGTTCCCCGACTTCGACACCGGGAACGAGGCGGCCGTCACCAGCCTCTTGCGATACCACGTCCTCCAAGAAAAGATTTACTTCGACGACTTCTCGTCGGACCCCCGATCGTTCAAGACCCTCCTCTTCGACAAGACCTTCACCAACGTCACCGACGGCCAGCGCGTCACCGCCGTGCGCCACCTCGACGACGAGGTCGTCTTCACCTCGGGCATCGACACGCGCGCGCTGCTGACCGGCGCCCTGCACGACATCCCCTTCTTCGAGGGCCTGATCCAGCCCATCGACGCGATCCTCGTGCCGCCGCTGAGCCTCGTCGAGACGGCCTACGACCGCTTCCAGCCCATTTACGCCTTCTTGGGCGCGCTGTACAGGACGGGGCTGTACGAACGGGTCTTGCGCGGGTCGGATCTGACGCTGTTCGTGCCGACCAACGAGGCGTTTCAGCAGGCGGTGGGATCCTTGTCGAAGCTGTCGGAGGAGGAGCTGAGGAATCTGGTTCTGTACCATGTTATTTCTGGGGAACTGGCGTACAGCGAGAAGCTGCTCGACGGGTCGAGTTTCAACTCTGCTGCTGTGGATCGTCGCAATGGCTCGCAGCCGTTCAAACTGAGTGTCCATCGCATCGGCAACGAGCTCTTCGTCGACGGAAGTCAGATTCTGGACCCGGATGTCCTGATTTCGAATGGTGTTGTGCACATGTGCGTTGTCTTTTGGGCGTCCTCTTTGCTTCATCTCCTCCTCCTGCTCCACGCATCGAACTACACTTGGCTCCCTTCCTGATACCACTTTCGCTCTCCTCCTCCTCACAACAACCTCCCGCCCCCCTCCGCCTCCTGTCGCTCTTGCTGACCCTCCCCTGCCAATCAAAACAGAATCTCCAACGTCCTGAACCCCGCAAACTCTTCGCAGCCTGTTCCCGGCAGAAGAGTCCAGGAAGCACCGTTCGAAGGCGACGAAAGGACCACAACAGGATCAAGGGCTCCCACTCCGTTCCTCACAAACCTTCCGTGCAGGGACAACTGCCCTACGGCAACGCTGGTGCAGACGACCGCGCACCAGCATACTAGAGCGTTCCACAACGAGGTCGCGCCGACAGGCCAAGGCACCCTGCTCGGGGTTTTGATGGGCGCCGGCGCGATGGTTGCTGGGGCATTGTAAGGAGGAGGTTCATACAGTGTGCGAATTGGGGAACTTATATCAGTGGTGAAGTAGAAGGATAGGATCATACACGTCTTCGTCTCTCTTTGAGTCGTCTTTCCTACTCTTCCAATGGGGTAGCTGTCGTATGGTAGCTGATGATGGTTGGCATGCGAGTACCGACACAGGGATCACAATCGACGAAGTGGGCGAGAATATTGATGACAGCCAGATATCAAATTAACTTAACGGCCTCACAAACTAGATCTCTATGCAATATCAATCAAGATCGTTTGTAGCCCCCATTCTATCCCAAGTAAGCATTGAAAGGTGCGGAATAAAGACAACGCCCATCCCAATCCAATCTATAGTAGAACGCCGCGTAAACTTTTTCTTCGTTCTGTCAACCCAGCTAGTCAGACATCCATCCGTATCACCCCATCCGTCTATGGTCTTTATATCGCTTCACCTTTGCCTGGCTGACTGGCTGCCCGTCTGCGGAGCAAGAAAACCCTGCCTCCTGTCTATATGTTTGGACTTCCACGCCCCATCTTCAATCTCGTAGTAAAAGAAAAAGAAAAGAAACGAAAAGAAGTGAAAACACCCGTGACGCCCAACGAGCACGCTATGTGCACCCCTTAGAGGTTCTGCATGCAGCAGAGGTACTTTTTAGGCGGCGCGCCAGGCGCGGGCGGGTCGGCCTCCTCGTCGTCCGTGTCGGGCGGGTGCGGCGTGCCCTTGGCGCTGTTGAGCCACAGGATGTGGCGCTGGCGGCGGCGCACGTCCTGCTCCTTGACCTCCTTCTTGGTCTTCTTGGTCTTCTTCTTCTTGGAGCGGAACTTGAGCGGCTCCTCGGCGTCCGAGTTGACGGCGCTCGTGACGGCCGACGACGCGGCGGTGCTCGAGTTGAAGCCGTTGTTGGGCGTGTTGAGCCCGGACGGCAGCGCCGACGCGGGCCGCGAGCCGTCCTCGAACGAGGCGAGGTTGACGTTGGCGGCGCCCTTGTGCGTGACGCGGCCGTCGCGCACGTGCCACTGCTCGGTCGCGAGCGCGCCGACGAACTCTTCGTTGTGCGAGATCATGACCACGCCGCCCTTGAAGTCGCGGATGGCGACGGCGAGGCCGCCCAGGGAGTCGCGGTCCAAGAAGTTGGTCGGCTCGTCGAGGACGAGCAAGTGCGGGTTGTTCCACATGGCGCCGGCGAGGACGACCTTGACCTTCTGACCACCAGACAGGCCGGAAATGATGTTGTGCTGGGCGATTTCCGGGTCGAGGCCGAGGTCGCGGAAGTGGTCGGCGATGACGTGGGGCTGCAGTTCACGGTAGCCAAGACCCTCGCGGGAGGACTCGTGGTCATCGAACTCTTGGACGAACTTGTCGTAGCCGAGTTTAAGGAGGGTCTCGCGACTGAGCTGGCCGTTGTACTTGGGGAGCTCGCCAACGAATTTCCTATGCACTGTTAGTTATGGATCGCAAATATGATAGGTGGAAACAAAAGGCAACAGCTTACACTTCGTATTGGAAAGTCTTCTTGTACTTCTGGCGACCGACGAGGGCCTCAATCTGGCGTTCGCCTCTGCCGTCGTTCAAATCGATCTTCTTGGCCATCTGCGCCTTGTCTGCCTCAGAAAGGACACGGGTCTGCTTCAAGTGGACCTCGCGATCGTCACCGTTCGCGTAACGCCACAGGAGGTACTGAGTGGGTGTCTTTTCGAGGTGCTGCTCCACGTGCTCAAGGGCGTGCTGCTTGATGTATCCGATACGCAAGTTGGGGTGCTTCTCGACCTTGCCCGTGGTAGGGATGGTCTCGCCCGTGAGCATCTTGATCAGTGTTGATTTACCAGCACCGTTGGGGCCGATGACGGCAATGCGGGAGGACAGAGTCAATTGGCAGGAGACGTCGGAGAGTTGAGGCTTGGTCGCGCCTGGGTACATGTAGCTGCAGTTCGTCATACGAATGACAGCCTTGGTGTTGGACTTAACACCGGCCAGGATACCAGGTGGGGGGAACTTGAAAGACACGTTGCTGGACGAGAGGGTGTAGTAGCTCTTGGCCTCAGGACGGACCGAGACGAAGTGGTTCAGGTTGCCCTTGAAGTGACCAAGCTTCTTGCCGGGCTCGTAATGGTAGATATCCGTAGTGACGTTGTCGAGGAAACCAGAGTCGTGAGACACAATCAAACTGGTGATCTCGGTGTTCGACTTCAGGTAGTTCTCCAACCAGGCGATGTTCGCGACGTCCATGTGATTGGTAGGCTCGTCAAGGAGGAGAACGTCGGCCTTTTGCAGCATGGCACGAGCTAGTGCAAGCTTCATCTTCCAACCTCCGGACAAGGAGCCGACTTTCTGCTGTTGTCTTCCCTCAGGGCCCGAGGTGAAACCGAAATCGGACAAGACCTCGGAGATGCGCTCCATGCCCTGCTTGGCGATCTCAGGATCCTGTGCAACAAAGTTGATGATGCTGATGTCGGCATCCTCACCCTGGTTGTGCTCCACGTAACACGTGCGGAGCACGTCCTGGGGAGGGAAACCAGCCAGCTTGCCGCCGGCGATAGCCTTCATCAGCGTCGACTTTCCGGCACCGTTGCGACCGCAGAGACCATATCGGTGGCCCTTGAGCAGACGCAGTTTGGTGTGCGAGAGCAAAAGCATGCCACCGTAAGCGAGAGAGAAGTGAGCGTTGCAGATTTCCGTCTCGCCCTCCAAATCCTCCTCCTCTACACCCCACTTGCGCTGATCCTCAGCGACGTAGTACTTCTCGACGGCTTGAGCGACAGCCTCGTGGGCATTGGGCTGCTTCATGAGGTCCTTCAGGTAACGGTTGATGAGGAATGCAATGCGAGTGACAAAGCGGTGATTGACATCCTCAGCGATCATCTCGCACAGATACGGTCGGAGCAGCTTGTACAGGTCAAGGTCACCAGCAAGGCCACCTTGCGACTTGATCTCGGCATCCAGGATCTTGGCCGTGTCATCAGCGTTGATGCGCTCGACGACTTTGTTGTCTCCAGCCATGGCCTTGTCCATGGTGGTCAACGCGCGTGTTGCAACTTCGCGGACATCTGGGAGGGAGGCACCGTCGGCGACCTTCTTGATACCAGGCTGCAGACGGGGCAAGAATGTGCGGGCCTCGATGGGGTCGTGGACCAGCTTGGTCAAGTTCTCGGTGATGACAGCAGTCCTGCGCAGAACCTCTTGAGGGGTTCCCGGGCTGTTGAGGGAGCGCTCGAGGAAAGGAGTAAGGAGGGCGAGAACGGGGGAGGTGACGACGGCGACAAAGGTGGTCATGGACAGGGCGTGGATGGCTTTCTGGGTGGCATCCGCTGAGGGGTTCTGCATGGCGTCAAGAAGGGCAGGAATCTTAGGGGCGACGTCGTCGTTGACAAGGAGCTCAGTAAGCGACTTCATGGTCTCGAAAGCCTGCTTCTGCACCTCGGCCTTCATGTCGTGCAAGGCGTCCTCGACGACGGGAATGAGGGCGGCAAGTTTGGCGCCCATGAGCTCTCGCAAGATGTCGGCCTCTTGAGCCTGTTCCTCGGTGCTCTCCTCGCCAGCGATCTTGGCCTTGTCAGCCATTCTCTGCATCAGGTTGAGGGCACCGACAGCGCCTTGCCACTTTCCAGTCTTCTTGGCGAGGTAGCGCAGCAGAGCAGGAAGGAAGGCAACGACGAGAGCCTCGGGGCTGAGTCGCTTGAAGAGTTCGTCGAGACCGTACTGAGCGGCTTCGCGAACAACCGAGCCCTTGTCGGCCAAGGCGTCGAAGGCAGCGGGCAGTACACCGCCATCTTTGATGAGGAATGTGACTTCAGAAATGGGTTGTGTGGCAGGGAAGCGCTCAAAGAGGGCACCGAGCAGGTTCTGTGCGCTCTCCCTCTTCAGGCCATCTTTCTTGTCTGCAGCACCCTTCTTGATAGCGGCGAGGATGCCATATGATTCGAGGCCGCGGAAGCCAACGGAGGGGCTGTTGAGGAGGAGGTCGGTAAGGGCGTAGCACGCTTCGATAGAGGCGTTGGAGGACTTTGCGGTGAAAGCGGCATCGACGAGGACGTCGACGTCGGCCTGCGAAGGCGCACCGTCGCTAGGAGCGACCATGGTGGGCGGAGGCATTTCGGTTGATGATGTTGCGGCTGAACAGCAATGGTGGCACCTAGTCGGAAAGAACGGATGGAATCTTTGGTCTCTGGAGAAGGAATCGATCGCTGTGTCAAATGCTTTGAACACAGCAAATGGAAGAAGAAGAGAAAAGGGGTAGAGGGGAGATGGTGGGCTACAGTAGGCCCGGTGGTGGTGGTTGTTTGATGGAGGAAGAAAGTCGGTGATGAAAGGAAAAAAGAAAATCTGGTCTTGTCGGGTAAGAATTCCCACTGTATTGGGCATGGGCAAAGCCCATGAAAAAGCCCGAAAGCCGCCTGCTGATCAGCAGCCCCTCCAAAAAACTTCCCCTTATCAGCACAAAGTGGCAGGGGTATGGCCGGTGATAAGAGACACACCCCTGTCCGGTTCTCCCGGGTGGAGCCGAGCCGAAACTTTTCTGCTGGTGACATCTGGCCTATTGGTCAGCACGCACTGCCCACGTTTTGTTTCACTCATATTTGAGTCTGTTCCCAGGCTTTCACACGACTATCTACAGTAGTCTGGAGTGCTGACAAAAGGACAAAGATCTGTTATCCATTGTGAGCTAGACTTTCTATCACTTCAAGCACAGCTTTGCCAATTCAAGACATGCACATGAAAGACGAACATATTTACCGTTTTGTTTTCTCATATTGGTGTGCTGGCATTTTTAGAAGACCTTGGCATATACTTCAACTGTGGCAGAACCATGGCAGCAGCAGTGTGGCCAGAGTGCTGGTCATTGTCTATAGCGATCAGCAGTGGAAGAGGAGGAGGAAGAGGAGGACGAAGGCAACCATATTATTATAAGGCTTTCGGTTTCCAGAGCCATCACCTTCAAGCAAGGGTTGGGAAGTGTGGGCAGCGTCGCCAAATGATCAATCATTGATGTCTTGAAGCCCCAGTAGGACTTGACGAGTGGTCTGGTTCGGAATGGCCTCCTCAGCAGACGTGTGCCTGCCTACACAGTGCAGCTCGTGTTCCTGCCACCAAAGACATGGCAAACGCAGTTCCTTTCTTCTCGACTGCCTAGTAGGTAGGTGGCTCACTCTCATCTACCATCACTGAACCGCTTGAACTTCTCTCTCTTTCCCTCACCATCTGCCAATGCTTTGACTCTCAAACCATTCTTCTCGAATTTGTCAGTGCAGGATCCACCACTTCTCACCATGACCAAAAAGCAGAAGACGAGTCCGAGTCGACACAGTAGCAAAAAGCCTGTCCCGCTCCACCAGTGGCACAAATTGCCCACGGAGCTGCAACTCGCGAGCGTTGAGCTAGCTCTAACAACGGTGCCACGGCACGGCAAACACGCAAAGTTCATTTGGCCACGTTATGCCTGCATCGACCGTATCTGGCAAGGAGTTGTGGAGCGTCAGATCTTCAAGACTCTGAACATTACTCCGTCGAGAATTCCGCTCCTGGAAACGATCTGCTCAGGTCGTCGAGGACATCTACTCGACAAGCTTGAATTCGAGGCAGATGTCACCTATGAAGAAACGAGTCTTCCCGCAGACCGGCGCCGCGCCGACGCCCGCATTCTTGTCCAAGAGTCTTTCTCGAAGCTGTTCAGTGCTCTGAAAGCTTTTCAATCCTCCCAGCAGTACAAATCGCCCTTCTTCGATCTCACATTCGCTGTCCACGTGAAGGAAGCGGATGAATGGGTCTTCTATAAGCAACCATTCCGTATTGTCTAGGACCTCCCCATCGTTTCCGTTGTTCGCAGCGTAGATCTTGGACCTTCGCAAGCCTGGTTGAGCCCGGAATCCATCGGGAATTTGACTTCATCCCTACCAAACCTTGTCGGATGCAAAATCAGACTTCAACTGGACCAAGCTGCGTGCGCCCTCGGTGAGTCTGCCTTGATCACATACTCGCCTTAGTCATACTTGGAACTAATGCCGCTTCCTACATAGCTTCTGTTCGAATCCTGCAAGAAAGACAGACGACGCATCACCCAGTCTTAAAGCAGCTCACATTCACACCGATGTTTGTCCCTGGTTCGCTGCGGTCCATATATCCCCAGGCTGAACAAGCTGTGGACGCGGCGCTCAAGTGCCTCACTCCCGTCGTCTTCACTCTGAGTCAAGGGCTCACACATCTTCATTTTGACCAAGTTGTTGATGTAGATCGATTCTACTCTGGTGTAGACAGCGAGCATGCCACTATTGAGTGCGTGTGGCCATCACTGCGTAGAATTATTGTCAGGGGATCATTCTCTTACGAGCCGTGGGAAGAGGAGAAAGCTCCTAGCGCCCTAATCAAGGCGGTTTCACAGTGTCTGTCGCACATGCCCAAGATTGAGCATCTCGAGATCAACATGGATCATGTTTGGAGAGACACTTTCTCCATCAAGTTGCACCTTGAAGAAGACAATCGGAACAGGCTGCAAGTTCTCGGATTTTTGTTAACATCTGAGGGCATACAGCCATTCCAGCACTATGTTCGACAGCGCGGACGTGGACCTATTCTCGAAATTTCTAGGCGCCGAGATGGCTTGAGACGCTGGCCGCAATGTGGATGATGTGCTCCATCATGTGATGCTGGCACACCAAACTTATCCAGGGGTAATGTACGATTACGAGTTCCCAGGCTTGGACCACGACTAGATGAACCGCGTGTCCTCGAAACCGAATTTAGATCATGACGGCATGTACTACGAGTCTACGACGAGGATGATGATCATGGACAGTAGTCACAGGACAGCTACTAATACGCAGGTAGCCACGGATCACGATGTCAAGATTTGTGTAACTTCACTCGTCACAGTAGGACCAGAATACTCAGAGCACCAAAGATGGCATCGCGGGTCATGACGAGTGAACCAGTCAACTTGCGTCCAGTCTTCTAAAGTATTGTTGCGGAATGTCGAAGGGCGGAACGTCTCTGCGGCGTACGGATTGCAGTACAGAGAGGGTGATCATGAGGTCCGCCAGCGACAGTGAGGATGTTCTCGGGGCTTGGTGCAAGTTGGTGCCATCTCTGTGAAGCATCTTTCACTACAAGCCCAGGCATATTCCAAAGTTTGGCAAGCAGAACCTTGGAAAGACCAGAATCGAAGCACAAACCTGCTGCTATTGCTCGCTTCAGCCCCGGTCCGTACCGTAGCCATGTCAGCAGCTGCGGAAGTTACGCAGTACAAAGTACACAGGCTTGACAAGAAATTCTCTGCCGACAGGGCCACTTACTAGCTGACAACTCGTACTCAAGTATCTTCTGCTTGGAGACTAAGGATTTATTGTAGTACAAGGAAGAGTAAAGAGTATCGGATGGCTAT
This sequence comes from Ophiognomonia clavigignenti-juglandacearum, assembly GCA_003671545.1. Lineage (NCBI taxonomy): Eukaryota > Fungi > Ascomycota > Sordariomycetes > Diaporthales > Gnomoniaceae > Ophiognomonia > Ophiognomonia clavigignenti-juglandacearum. Next base: position 2,668 of record PYFS01002421.1, on the reverse strand, counting down.
TTCCAGGGGACAGCTGCAGCTGCGGAACCACCTAGCAGGTAGGCCAGTTGGCAAAGTAGACCGATCGGGAAATATGTGCAGCCTCAACAAAGAAAGTGAACAGAGATGAATGAAACTGATACCTGCAGATCTAATTCTTTATCCAATTTTCTCTGCCATAATCGTAAGTCGAGACACCCGTAAGCTCCAAGTTAGGAATTGTGGCCGGGCATACTTGCATACACCTGGCCGGCCGCCGCTCGGGTCCCGAACACTCCATGCACTGCCGTTCCCACCAACAACCAAAAGTCATGCTCGCACTTGCCTCCTACCTATGTGGGCTATGGGGATTCGACTGGGACCGACATCCGAAGGCTCGGTGATTTGGGAAATGTAGCCTGCTCCCGACCGGATCCCTCTGTTTAAATAGAGAATGTCCACTTCACATGCCTCCGGAGAGGTCTGATTTTCGTGACGACAACAGTACTGACACAAGTTCCCCGAGAACCAAGCGAATACCGTTCACTTGTCTCATCCGAACTGCCGCGGACACTAATCTCGGTCGAGAGTAGGCTGCAAAGATGGGCCAGTACATAACCAGGCTCATTCAGGCGGTGCTGAGGCCGGTAGTGCGCCTCGCCGCGAAGCGGGCATCGAAGATATCAGCAGGAAAGGGGCGGATCGATACACACATCCACTGCTTGCCGCCAGCATATCTGGAGGAGCTCAACAAAGTCGGCGTGAGTTGACGTTCCTAGTGTCCCTTCTCGCAGCCCAGCAGTGAGGAGACGGCACAGACAGCTAGCTGACAGACGTGCCGGACCACCAGGGCAACCCGTCCGGCTTCCCAACACCAGAATGGACGCCCGAGTCCTGTCTCGAATCCATGGACGGTATCGGCACTAGTCTTGGTACGAGACAAACCCTCCGCTCAGCCATGTTTTCCATGACTGACCACGCAACCCCCCCCCCCCTAATAGGCATCCTCTCCGTCTCGACCCCCGGCGCCGCCATCCTCGGCTCCGGCCCGGAAGCTCGCAAGCTCGCGCGCTCCTTCAACATCTACCTCGGCAACCTCGCCACCTCCCCGCAATATGCATCCCGATTTGGCTTCTTCGGCGTCATCCCGGACCTCAGCGACCTCGAGGGCGCGCTCGCCGAGCTCGAGTTCCTCTTCACGGAGCAGAAGCTCTGCTCGGGGGTGACGCTCTTCACCTCCTACGGCGGCCTGCTCCTCGGCGACCCGGCCTTCGCGCGCTTCTTCGCCGCGCTCGAGCGGCACCGGGCGCTGGTGTTCATCCACCCGACGCTGCTGGACATCACGCCCAAGTTCGTCGGGTCGGGCACCGCGGGCCTGCCGCAGCCGATCCTCGACTACCCGCTGGCGACGACGCGCTGCGCGGTCGACCTCGTGCTCACGGGGACGGTGCGCGCGTGCCCGCGCGTCGACTTTGTGCTCAGCCACGCGGGCGGCGCGCTGCCGTTCGTCGGGACGCGCGCGTTCGGGGCGCTGATGATGCCGAACCTGGCGGCGCGGTTCCCGATCGGCGTGCTGCAGGCGCGGACGGACGTGGGGCGCTTCTACTACGACATCGCGCTGAGCACGACGCCGGCGCAGCTGAACGGGCTGCTGGACTTCGCGGGGCGGGGCGGGGAAGACCGGATTCTGTTCGGGAGCGACTATCCGTACGCGCCGCAGGTGGCGATCGACCATATTGTGCTGGAGCACACGCGCTTTGTGCAGGGCGATGTGAGGGGGCCTAGGATCAGTGCGGAGCGGTTGAGGGGGAATGCGGTGAGGTTGTTGAATAAGCATGCTTTTGAAGGGAGGGAGTTTGAGTTGTAGGTGGTGGAATGAGCGTGGGGCTGATGGGTGACGACGAGTTGATTACTTTGTGCGCTTTTTGGAGTATGTCTGGGTGGATGGTTGTGGGAGTCGGCCGTCGAGATGTGTCGACAGGTATGTCGAGTAGCACAGCAGCCCATCATGGCCTAGAGAACCTTCGCCCGCTTGCCAATATAATTACTTTCTCGACAATCTCATTCGGATTTTTCAGATATCGCTGCCTCTGTCATCCGGAGCGATCACGCGAGATGCTCTCAGCACCACAGGATGAAGCCCGCGACCGCCATCCTGACGCCTCAGCAAGACCGCACTGAGAAATGCAAACAAAACCATCATCCAGCTCCACATTCTGACAAACCTGCCAAAGAGCCAATCGTCGTAGAGATGCCAGAAAGTCATAGCGGCCACACCGTCTAGCTGTCAATCCAGTTCGTTACTATGTACCAACGCACCGGGCCCGGACGTACTGTACTCGCGCCGTTTCACTCCAGCGTCGCGGTCCTAGTCTCGCGCGCACAGACGAGGAAGGACCACCGCCAGAAAACCAAACAGTGACATCTAAACAAGTTAGCAAGCAGTTCCAAGCTCCTTTATTTCCCAAGGAAAAAGGATGAGGCTCAAAGGCCATATGAAGAAACACAGGGAGACCATTGTTCTGTATAAGTACCGGCCGAAATGGCCGCGGCGCGGCGCATTTTCCGCCTGCACCCGCTTGGTTGACCTCGCACATTTCATCAAGCTGCTCCTTTTTTTTTTTTTTTTTTTTTTTTTTTTTTTTTTTTTTTTTTTTTTTTTTCAAGTGTTGCATTGGTAGTCCAGATTCCGATCCTCACTCTTACTCTC
>PYFS01002416.1:0-84120 GCA_003671545.1 Ophiognomonia clavigignenti-juglandacearum | reverse complement strand
AGGGGGGGCGGGTTGAGGGAGGCTCAGGAACATTGGAGGCTTGCAAGTGATGCAGACTCATCATCTAGCAAAGCGTTTCATTTGAGCTTGTTTGAAAGACGATGGACGCAAAAGAATCGGAAAAGAGAAAGCCAGAAAAACGAGAATAGGGGGCCGAGACCGGGTGGGGGCTTGGGTATAGACGCCGGAAAAGTACCACGAGATGCCTAAATTGTGCTCCATGGACCATAAGCCTTATAGTATCATGCCGATGCTTTTGCAGCAGCTTCTGCTCCACTAAGGTATCATAGACAAGCAATCCGAATGAGTATGAGCTTCGGCAGATTAAAAGTATGCAGCCCCACGAGCATGAGCTCCTTATTTGGGGCCCTGGTGCATAGCGCACAAAAAGTACAATTTCAACTTTACTTCAAACCCTCAGCGGTCGCGTACTTGACACAAAGTGCGAAGGCGTCTCTGTCTTTGCCCTGGCACTGTATGCTTCTCATTGACCACTTCGAAGCCGATCTTTGGTGCATTCTTCTCGAGCCCCGGTGTGCCAGATGGTGCCATAGAGACGGTAAAAGGACCTGGGGCTACCTTGGTACACACTACCGATTGGCAATAACTGCTTCACTGCGCTGCTGGAGCTTCTCATATTGTCAAAATTTCTGCCTGTATTTTCTTTCCTGCTAATATGAGCACCGTGTTGTCTTAAAGACGCGAGATGATATCGCACGCACACTTGTGAGGGTATCACGGCATGCCTGGCGCTGGCACAGAATCCAGCCAAAGGCGTCTGTACACCTGTGATTGGCACAGTAACGAAGGATGACAGGCCCTGGCCTTTCAGCGGTATCAGCGGGCGGTAAGGCATGCCGTGAGGAGGTGTTGGATGGTTGTGTGGCAGCCCAGCGAACCAACTTCCCAGGTGGGAGAGCGCTTAGAGGCGTCGACACCGCGGAAGCAAAGCGGAAAGAGGGCCCAAGAAGGCTCGCGGCTCCCCAAAGGACCACAGGGCAGGTTGGATTCGGCGTTTGGTGCCTTCATCTCCGACACGCCAGACCAGGCCACCACGTGGTCTGACAGCCATCCCATCGTGGGCCGTAAGGGGGGCGCCGTTGCGGGAGGACTGTGTATTGTGCTTGTCATGGCTGCATCGTGGCACAGCGAATGGAAGCAGCTGAAGCCCAGGCCACTAGCGGTGGGAAGAGAGTGCTTGCAGACGCACCAGGGTGGGAGCGAGTGCATTTTCCTGCAACCTGCAAGGCGCAGGCGAAGCCCAATGGTCGACCAGCAGTTGTTGCTGTGAGCGTTGGACGTTCTAGTGTCATGGCAGGCATGGCAGTGCTGCTTTGCTTCGCCCACGAAGTGACGATACAGTGATGGTGGGGGTTCATCAGGGTCCAACGTGTCGTCCGGGTGGTCCGGGGCAGGGTTCTGAAGAAGTGCAGTGAAGGCGGTGTTTCTAGGCGAGTGCAGCCAATGGCAGCAGAGAATCTCGGGATCTTGGTGGAGAAGTTGGGCAGGGGTAGGCTGGCCAAGCTGCCAAGCATGTCCAATGTTCTCCCATGTATTCGCGTCATCTCGTTGTTTCTTGATCATGATGTTCTACGGTGTAGTGAAGATCTTCTCTTTCTCTTTTTCTTCTAGTTCCCGCAAGTGATTCCTTGTCAATGTCACCGTAACCACTGGGTTTTCTAAATTTATACCAGGTCAGGCCCCAGATCTGGGAGATATAGACCCAAGACGGGACCTGGCTTGTTCACCTGCATACTCGCGCCTTAGCCTGATCCCGATCCCGACCTCATCTTTCGCCCCTCCAGACCATCTGCAACCATCAAACATTACTTCACTATAATATCCAATATCCCCTAATCCAGACCGCTACCGTACAGAGCCTGTAATATACACTTCGAATCCTTCAAACCCGTGTCTTGGCACAGCCGGCTTCCTCTCCGGGACCCCCGTACTCCAAAGAAAACACCCCGCGTTCTCCATCACTCCGCTCCGCCCCCAAAACCCCCCGCTGCCCGACCCCGATTCCGACCTCATCCCAACTCAAGACATAATCCCCTCAGACCCAAACCAAACACAGGCGAACGCCATCCCGACTTTCACTCTGTGGACACACAACAACAAGACATTGGCGTTATGTCTGGCTACCCGACCTACCAGCAGCCCGGTCACCGCCCATCTGCTTCCTACAGCGCCGCTCCTCCTCCCGGCGCCTACCCTCCTCAGGGCTATTACCCGTATGCGCCCTTTCTTGTGCTGTGTGTTGGACGTATGGCTTGCTAACCACGTTCACTTTGCCATAGTCCACAGTATCAGTCTCCTCCCCAGGCCAACTACGGCTACCCATCTCCTCAGTCCAACGGTTACAACCCAGTATGCTCCCCTCCTGCGTCATCGCTCGCCCCAGCCCTTCGCTTGTCTCTGACATAGCATCACCAGTCTCCGCCACAACAGTTCCAATATAGCAACGGCGCACCTCAGGCCCAGTATGGCAACAGACCAAGTGAGAAGCTCCCACTCCAGCTCCTCTCCCATCAAAACGCTGCTAACACCCTCGCCTTTTTCCTCGTAGATCTCCCACCCCGCCCACAACCAGCGCCCTCCCCGAACCACCAGTTCCGCCCGCCCCCACCGCCCACCACCCCGCAGAGCTTCGGCTACGGCCACCCGCAGGGCTTCGCCTTCCAGTACTCTCAATGCACCGGCAAGCGGAAAGCCCTGCTGATCGGCATCAACTACTTTGGCCAGCGCGGCCAGCTGCGCGGCTGCATCAACGACGTGCGCAACATGTCGGGCTACCTGGCCGAGCACTTCGCCTACAAGCGCGAGGACATGGTCATCCTCACCGACGACCAGCAGAACCCCATGAGCCAGCCGACGAAACAGAATATCCTGAGGGCGATGCACTGGCTGGTCAAGGACGCGCGGCCGAACGACTCGCTCTTCCTGCACTACTCGGGCCACGGCGGCCAGACTAAAGACCTCGACGGCGACGAGGACGACGGCTATGACGAGGTCATCTACCCGGTCGATTTCCGGCAAGTGGGCCACATCACGGACGACGAGATGCACCGCATCATGGTGCGGCCGCTCTCGGCAGGCGTGCGCCTGACCGCCATCTTCGACTCATGTCACTCGGGCACCGCGCTCGACCTGCCGTACATCTACTCGACGCAAGGAGTGCTCAAAGAGCCCAACCTCGCCAAGGACGCCGGCGCCAACATCCTCGGTATCTTGTCTGCGTACGGCCAGGGCGACTTTGGCGGGATGTTCAAGAAGGGCATGGGGCTGTTCAATCGCGCGACGAAGGGGGATGAGGCGCACGCCAAGACGATGGCCACGAGGACGTCGGCGGCGGATGTGATTATGCTGTCGGGGAGTAAGGATGATCAGACTTCGTGCGTATGCCCTTGATTTTTGAGCACGTGGGATCTCGTTTACTGACGCGTTCGTGCAGAGCCGATGCTACGATCGCCGCCCAAGCAACAGGCGCCATGTCGTGGGCGTTCATCACGGCCCTCAAGAAGAACCCCCAGCAGAGCTACGTCGGACTACTCAACAGCATCCGCGACGAACTGGCACGGAAATACAGTCAGCGGCCACAACTGTCATGTAGTCATCCACTGAGTATGTCTCCTTGTCCCATCATGCCCACAACCCACACCATCGATAGCCCGTGTAAACTGACACATTCCCAAAGATACCGATCTCCTCTTTGTCATGTAAAGAATAATCACATTACCAACGGAAACGACACGATCACGACACAACGATAGCATGAGTCCGTCCGCGCATGCTGCATCCAGGTTTGAAACAGGCGAATCTGGGGCAGAGGAGAGAAACTTGGGATGGTAGCGAGCGACCTTTCTTCATCCACACAAAAGGTAGACAGAGAGACTTGGTCCGTTCCTAGCGCCTGGAGGGATTTGACTTTTCGAGAGAGCATGTTTTGGAGCATAAGGGCGTGGGTGGAATGGGTTTTTCCTGGGAACCGACGACATGAACAAGCGAGGGAGCAGCATTTGGGAGGATATGGGCAGACTTCGCCCGCCGATTCATCTTCTTCGATATCTTTCTCCTATTCTTTTGGGTATCATCATATGCCATCTGGTAATCTGGTCTTAGACAACGACGCCTTGACGCATGAAACTCGCTCGTGCTGATGGGTGAATGTGCATGTGCAATGTTCTACTGCAAAAAGGACAGGAAACGGGAGAGAAAACACAACGCTCTTCGCTCGCTTTGGGAGTAGTGTGCTGGAAATCCATGCCATGTACTACAATCTGGCAAACGCCAGCTTTCCTTTCCCTTTCCGTTCCGCATCCATCATGACCCGAAAAACTCCTGTTCATACCCGCTAGAACAAGCAATACAAGAAACACAATCAGCACATAAAATCAACGACGCACATGCATGCATGCCATACTCCAAGCCCATGCTCATGCTCATGCCAATGCCCCAACAACACCTCCATTAACGCCTTCTAATACCGACAACAGTCATTGCAACACTCACAAACTGTCCACACTGAACGCCTCGGTTCCATCTAACTCACCCCAGTCCTGCACAGCGGCCCTTTGATCCTCGCGCTCGCGGCTGGAGCTGCCAACGTCAAATCCCAACGGCGCAGCGCTACTCGCTACCTCGTCGTCGCTGTTGACGCCATTCGTGAGCGCATTGTTGTTCCGCTTGCTCATTTCCACACGCTCACGGAGGTCCATAGTCCCCAGATAATTAGAAGCGGCTGGGAGCGACGGTGCAGCGGCGGCGACAGTGGCAGGCTTCTTAGACCCGATACTACCTCCATTCACGAATGAGAAAGCCGGGGCGGCGGGCTTCTTGACCCCGCCACCTCCGCCTACAAAGGCAACAGGAGCCGCAAATGTCGGGGCATGGGGCTTCTTGAACCCTCCGCCGTTAGCGACGAAAGCGGTAGTAGGCGCGGCGGCAAGTGCAAAAGCGGGCTTTTTAGTCCCGCCGGTGTTTCCGAGCATGCCTTGCTTCTGGTACTCGTCCCACTTAGACACGAGCACCTTGCGCAATTCCTCCTGCTTCCTCCACTCTCGCGCTGCAATGCGCAAGCGCACCATGAAACGAACTGCCGTGGTGGCGCGCTTGAGGGCCTGGGCGGGCGTGGCAGTGTTGCCTTCGGGAACTTGCGAGGTGGTAGCGAGGCTGAGATTCGGGACGCTATTCTGGCGTCTGAGGCGGAGCTGCTTGGACATGGTTTCGATCTTTAGAAGATCATGCTCATTGCTATTGATGACAGTCAGTACCCAAGCAACAATGTTGCTAAACGGAAAAGTAACATACACTCTGTCCTTGATGTTCAGTTCCGAAATCAAGAACTGCTTCGCAAATGCCGCATCATCCCGCATTCGCAGCTCACGCTCCCATCTTGCCTGCATCCACTCCATCTGGGCGGCCATGCTCCGCATCTGCTTAACATGCTGGCGCTCCGCCATCTCGGCCGCACGCACAATGGTGTCCGTGTGCATCTGCGTGTCGTTTTCGTCCCTAAAGTGAATGACCCGCGCGGCGTTGTCGTCTCCAATCAACACGTCGTCGTCGTCCTCTTCGTCAGCGTCGTCCTCAACTTCAACAGCGCGAGGAGGCTGATAATTGGACGAGGATTGCGATGCTGGCGGTTGAATGTCAAGCAGCGTCGACAGATCACTCTCCCGTTCCTTGCCTCTGCTACCGTTAACAGTGACTGCAGGGAACGTCGAGACAGTGAAGCGGGCACGCGCTACGGCGGCTTGGGTGATGGCGGCCTTGGCAACCGCTTCAGCATCCTTCTTTGCTCTCTTGAGGGACTTGATGTTACGTTGCAGCTTGATAACATCAGTGCTCTTGGTGTTGAGTGACTTCATCTCCTTCTGCAGCCGCTCGACATCAGACCGGTACTGTGCGCGTTCGGACCTCGCGCGGTCCAGCTTGATGCGAAGGCTCTTCTCAAGCTGGGCGAGCTCAGTCAGAGCCTCCTTGTGCTCGCGAACCTCGCGCTCCAGGGCATCCGCATCGATTTGCGTCTTGCGAAGGATCTCGTACAGATCGTGACGCTCCTCCCGAGTCATCTCGCTGTCGGCTGTGCTAGCCATACTGCTGATGGTGTCGTTCACTTGCTTGCGTTTGGCGTCTGCCAGCTTGTGAGCCATTGAATCGCGCTCCTTCTTGTACTTAGCAGCCTTGGACTTGTACTTCTCAACGGCCTCTTGCACATCGAGGTGGGCCTCATCAGCCGCCTGTTGAGCGTCTTCGAGTGCCTGTTCGAGTGCCATCTTTTCATCCTCGACCTCGTCGAGTCGCTGGCGGACCTCCTGTTCCATGGATGCTGCTGTTCGTTCAGATTCACGGAGGTTCCTCTTCAGGTCATGGATGGACTGGTGAGCGACAGAGAGTTGATGGCGGAGCTCAGAGATCTCAGCCTTGCGGGCGGACGCGTTGTCTGAAAATGGTGATTGGACCAGGCGAGAAATGTCGGCCTCGTGAATGCGACGCTCAAGATCACCGATCTGGCGCTTGAGACCACGGACCACAGACTTGTGTTCACTCTCTTTCTGCATGAAGTCGACTTCCTTCTTCCGTGCAGCGGAAAGGTCACGCCTGATCAGCGAAATCTCACTGTTGCCCTCAAAATTGTCGACTGGCATAGTGGCCTGAGCAAGCTGGAGCTGGTAGTCCTCGATCTTCCGTTCGAGGTCGCGGATAGTACGGCGAGCCTTGATGCCATCCTGGTTGTCTAGCTGCTGCGTCACCTTGGACTTGAGGGAGATGATCTCCGCATTCAGGCGGTCTTCCTCCGCCTCCGCCTTGTCGAGCTCGTCCTCAATCGTCTTTTCCAGGCTGTCACGCTGCTCGGCCAAGTTCCTGTTCTCTTCCTTCAAGCGTCGAATTTCGTGCTCCAAGCGGACTTTGGTCCCGCGCAAATTGATCCGTTCTTGGTCGATCTGGAACGTGTCATCCTGTTTCTTGGACCTCTGCAACTCAGCATCAATTTCATCTCGCTCCGCCTCAGTCTCTGCTAGCCGTGAAGACACCAAGTGCAACTCGGCCTTGACTTTTGATAGCTGATCTTGGAAATCGGCCTTGTCCTTCTGTGCTCGGGCAAGATTTGCCTTGTAATCAGATATCTGCTTCTCCAGGCGTTGTACAGTTCTAGCGTGGGAATCGGCGGCTTCGCGAGACGCAGTTGTGGACGCCTTGGCGGAGTCGGTCAGTTTGCGCAGCTCGTTAAGCTGCTGGCGAAGATCCGCACATTCGCGGTCACTGGACCGTTTCTCCTGCGTAGCCTTGGACAGACTCAACCGGTACTCATCGACCTGCTTTTCCAGACGCTCAATTGCCTTGGCATTCATGTCGGCGGTTTGTCGAGAGGCATCAGTATTCGCGCGGGCCGAGTCTGTGGCACGTCGCAAGTCTCGGAGGTCTCGCCTCAAGTCGTTGCACTCCTTGGTGAGACTCTCTATCTCCTGGGCAGACTTCTCGCCCTCTTCGTCTAAAGTGGCCTGGAGCACCTCGACCTCATCTTCCAAACCCTCCACCTTGAGAACCTCGGCTTGATGATCCAATTGTGCTTGGCGAAGCTCATCGCGCACAGCAGACATCTCATTCCGAAGGGATTCCAGCATTTGCTGCCGCGAGGAGAGGTCTTCCTGAAGGTCGTCGATCTGTCTGCTGAGCACTGCCTCTTCGTTGTGATGGCGCTCCGTTTCGCTCTGAAGTGCTTCTTGCAGCTTGGACTCTTTGTTATTGAGGCTGCCCTCTGCAGCGCGGAGCTTTTCAATGGTCTTTTGCAACCCGAGTACACGCTCCTCTGCACGGCTGCGTTCTGACTCGAGCTTGTGCCGTTCCGTCTCCCATTTCTCGCTGTCATTGTCGTACAAGTTCTCCTTCTCTCGAACCTCAGCCTGCAGATCCGAGATCTCGTTGTTCAGCTTTTCGAGCTCGACCGTGTACTGGGTTCGGATGTCCTTTTCGATATTCAAGGAATGTTGGCGTTCTTGCTCGAGATCACCCTGCAAATCCGACACAGTCTTCTGCAGCCGTGTCACATCTCTCTGGAGAGAAGCTGACTCAGCAGTCAGTGCATCATGCCGGCTCTGTAGCAGGTTCTTCTCGTCAGTCCTGGTGTTCAGATCTGCTTTCAACTCTTCCATCCTGGTTGCGAGAGACCTCCGCTGGTTCTCCGAGGCGTCCCGTTCTTGGCGCGACTCCTTCAGCTTGAATCTGAGATCCTCAATTTCTCGCTGCTTGTCGTTGAATTTCTGATCGAGAGCATCATAGTCATGGCGAGCGTTTTCAACCTCGTCTTGGAGTCGCACAACCTTCTCTTCCAGCTGGCGTGGCAAACCCTTGGTAACCACAGATTTGTTGGCCATCTCTTCTTGCAATTCTTCAAGGTTTGCCTCAGCAAGCTCCCTTTCGGCTTGAGCCTCTTCGAGCTTTTCCTTCATGTCGTCGACCTGACGCTCCAGTTCCCGTGCACTCGCTTCAAGATCCTCGATGGTTTCCCTGGCCTCCTTGAGCTTGCCACTGGCCTGTGCCTTTTCTTCCAACTCGATCATGCGTATTTGAGCTTTCTTTGCCTTGTCTTCGGCTTGTTGTACTCGGGACTGAAGATCTTCTAGGTTGTTCTCGCGTTCGTGGATGACTCGGTCCTTGTCTCGCAGATCGGCTTGTAGGTCGTCAAGTTCCTCCCGAAGTTTGTCGACTTGTTCCTGACTTTGTTCGTCGGTCTGACGCGCCTGTGCCCTGAACGTGTCCAACTCATCGTCGCGCTCACTGATCTCTCGCTCTTTCTCTTGCAGTTCTGCTTCAAGGTCGCCAATCTCGTCCTGAAGCTTCTCCACCTTGTCAAGATGCTCCCGTTCGGACTGAAGTTGTTGTTGCAGATCTGCTATATCCGCATTCTTATCCTCGAGGTCGCGTTGTAGCTTGTCTAGCTCATCGGTGTGATCGTGGGAGCCTTGTTTCTTCTTGGCGAGTTCCTGCATCTCAGCGAGCTGCTCCCGGTAGGTCTCGAGGTCTTTCTCCGCCGAGGATAGATATTTCTTGTAGCGCTGCAGCTCCCGCTGCATGGTGACCTTGTCCACCTTCAACTCGGTATTCTCCTTCAGCGCGGCCTCGCTGTACCCGGGCCCAGCTTTCATCTTCCGAAGCGATTCCTCCAAGAAGTGTATCTTGAGCTTCAGGCCGAAATTCTCTTTCTCGATTTTGTTGATGACGTTTTCCTGCTCACGTAAAGACAGCTGCTGGCCGTCCTGCAGTGGTCCGCCGTCACCGGCCTTACCGCGGCGCATGATTAAGGGTGTCGTGGCGGTGCTATCGCTGTCGGCATCCGGAAGGGGCGTACGGTCGAGGTAGGAGGGTTCTCGAGATGATCTGAACATGCTAGTCTCCCCAGGGTGTAGTGGTGTCAAGTCCTCATCGATTTGGCCCAGCGCGGGGGTGACCAGGCCGTTTTCCTTGCCACCCCGCCGGCGGGCACTATTTCGCGTTGCGGACTTGAGAAGAGGTGTGAATTCGCCGTTTCCGAGGCCGAGGCCATTGGGTATGTTCATCCTATCGTTGAAGGGTGCGCGACTCTTGGTACCGCGTGGTGTTCGTAGAATGGGCCTACCGAGGCCGTTGCGCTGGGTTTGGAAGATATTGGGTTCCTTGCTCGGGGATTGGAAGGACGGTTCGTCGGTCATGTCGAGGTCCGGTCGTTGACTGAGATATGTGGCATCCCCTAGATTTGTCCGGGGCGTGTCAAGCCCCACGCCTGGCTGGACCATGGCGGGCAATGTGTGTATCGTGTGTGGTGTGGTTCAAGGATGTGAATGTATTGTATGTGTATGTGGGCTGCAGCTGGGGACGTAACCGAGGCGATCACGGGCAAGAATGGAGACGCGTTTTGGTGCAGCTTGTAGCACGTAGGAAGACAGTGATTTTGTGAATACAGAGACTGAGTAAAAGCCAATTCATTAGTGAAACGAGGTATGGATGAGCTCGTCGGAAGTAGGTCGCCGTGTAAGCTCTGTTGGCAGGCGAAAATAGAAGCGCAACGAAAGTCGCGTTGTGAAGGCGTGAATGGGACCATCGAGCACTGAGTTCGAGGCGGCATTTGTTTACATTCTGACCGGGGGAAAGAGACGCGCGCGAAAGTTTAGGGCCATGACCCCTGTCCCTGTTAGCCTGTGCCAAATTGGGAAACAGCGACCAATCGATCCACAGACTTGCGGCCCACCTGGGGCACTTTTTGACCTGCGATTCCTGAAGCCGAGCCCTGAATGAAAAAGTACTCTGTACGGAGTAAGTAGGTTGGGTTACAATCGAGCTAAGACCACTCTGCACCACACATCCAGGAACGAAAAATGGCGGTCCCTCGTTGGGCTTGTCATTGCGGGGGCCGGGGGCGACTTTTGTTGCCCCAGAGCAGAAGATCTTGCATCTGAGGTTCAGAAAGCAGCCTGTCGACAGTATCCCAATTTCTCATCAATTCACCATGTCGAGCATCCTGAGCATCGCAGCAGCACTGTTGCTTGGCTTGGCCACGGCTGTTGGATGTATCGATTCGCGTCCATTCTCACCCATTGTCAACACCACGAGCGGACTCATCATCGGCCACGCTGCACCAAACCGATCAGAAGTGACAGAGTTCCTTGGCATTCCTTACGCAGAGCCACCCGTGGGAGACCTCAGATTCGCACCTCCAAAGCGGCTTGTCGCGTCAGCTACCACTTTTCACGATGCTTCGGAATGGGGCCCGGACTGTCTGGCGAACAAGCCACCAGTCAGTCCGTTTCCAAACTTCGCCGAGCCTTCAGGCTTCCGGGTGTGGAACATGTTTGCTGCTCAGACTGGCAATCCATCAAGCGAGGACTGCCTGAGTCTGAATGTTTGGACCAGGACAGCTAATCGCGGAGCAAGTCAGCCTGTGCTGATTTGGTTTCACGGCGGGCGTAAGTAGATCGACAGATCGATGGCTACGCTTACTGATCCTCACGCATAGGCTTTCAGATACCAGGCCCGCACAGTCCATTTTACAATGGCCAGTACCTCTCAGCGGCTGAAGATGTTGTTGTCGTAACACTGAATTATCGCCTTGGAGTATTCGGCTTCTCTGGTGCTCCTGGCCTACCACAGAACGTCGCACTGCGAGATCAACGCACTGCCGTGGAGTGGGTACGCGACAATATCGCCAATTTCGGTGGCGATCCTTCCCGGATTACAATCTTTGGGAATAGTGCAGGGGCAGCGTCTGTTGACTATTTCGCGTTTGCTTGGAATGATGACCCTGTTGTCGCAGGCCTCATTTCTCACTCAGGGACCGCACTCAGCTTCAATCCCAACTCCGAGACGTATGCTCAGTCCATCTTCTTCAATGTCTCACAGACCGTTGGATGTGGCGGCCCAACAGATGACGCCGCCGCGGTTGTGACATGCATCAGACAAGCGAACGCGTCCGCGATCTTAGCCGCGGCGGCCAAAGTCCCTGCACTGCCCACGAGTGCGCTCGCCCAGGCCACCTTCCACCCGACCCTCGACGAGGAGCTTGTCTACTCAGACTACGAAGCCAGGGCACGCAATGGCTCTTTCGCGCGCATTCCATATTTGCTAGGCAATAACGACTTTGAAGCCGGGTGGTACAAGCTATCGGCCTACACCGCAAAAGTGAATCTGTCCGAGCCACAGTGGGATCTCTTCAACCAGCGCGCCTTCACATGCCCCACGGGTGCGCAGGCGAGATACCGCACCCAACAGCTCGTGCCAACCTGGAGATACCGATACCATGGTGACTGGGACAACCTGAGGCTATACAATTCGACGGCTGGGCTGGGGCCCAGGGGCAGTGGTGCGTACCATGGCTCCGAGGTCGAGATGGTGTTTGGGACTGGGCAAGATGTCTCACTCGTGGCTAATTCGGCCCAGGAGGATGCAGTATCGGCGTATATAATGGGGGCATGGGCTGCTTTCGCGCGAGACCCTACCCAGGGTTTGTTGGATTATGGGTGGCCTCAGTATGATCCGACTGGCGAAACGCTGGTACAGCTTGGGTTAAATGACAGCGCGGCACCTCACTTCGTCAGCTCGGGCCTTTATGACAGCGCATGTCCACCAGTGAACGATCCATTACCAGGGCAAGGGGCGTTTTGAGCACGTAGCAATTTTGAGACCAAAGACGTAGATTTTGGTGTACATACAAAACTAGTGCAATAACACATGTATTCATTTCCTGTGTCCGACTCCCAAGTGAGCACAGTGAACGCATATCCGTCTCAAAAGCCAGAAAGAGATAGGTGACACAGGAATTTTAACTATCCATGATACATTTCAAGTTTATGTCCGAAATACATACAACATAGGTAACTGTATAAGCCGCATACTTAATAATCAAATTCTGTATCCTACTATATATCTTGAAGGCCCAAAGAGGTACTTGCGTACTTGGGCTTGGGCACATGAGGATGACGGATGTGGGGCTATCCTGAGAAGGTACATCCTGCCCGTACCGCGCTAGGCTGAATGAAGAAAGGTCGACTTTTGACTGCCAGCCCAGCGAAAAGTTCCAGCTCCACACGGAAATTTTCGACGCCAAACTTCAACCAAAGCTCCCGCATTATCACCACATTTTATCGACGCCACGACAACGACCCACTGTCCCAACAAGTGCGCATCACATTCTTTGGATAGCTCGGTATCTTCATATACAACCAGGCATCACTATGTCATTCAGAGGAGCTCCGCGGGGTCGCGGAGGCGGCGGTGGTTTCGGCGGTCGAGGTGGAGGTGCGTGCAAATGATACGACAATTCCACTTCCACTCCCCCGTCCAACATGCACCCAAAAACTGACATTTTCATATTTTTCACAATAGGCCGCGGCGGTTTCCAACAGCGCGACTTTGGTCCCCCATCCGAAGTGACCCCGATCGGCAAATTCCTGCACTCGTGCGAGGGCGAGATGGTTTGCGAGAGCGTCAACGTCAAGGTGCCGCAGTTCAACGCCGTCATGTACCTCGAGAACAAGACGTCTGTCGGTAAAATCGACGAGGTGTTGGGACCCATTAACAACGTCTACTTCACCATCAAGCCCTCCGAGGGCATCCAGGCGACCTCCTTCAAGAGCGGCGACCAGTTCTACATCGACGCCATGAAGCTCATGCCGCTCGAGCGCTTCCTGCCCAAGCCCGTGGTGCCCGGCGCGGCGAAGGTCAAGAAGCCCGCGGGCCGCGGCGGCGCTGGTGGCCGTGGGGGTCGGGGCGGATTCGGTGGTCGGGGCGCACCGAGGGGCGGCCGCGGCGGTCCTTCAAGGGGTGGCTTCGGCGCTCGGGGCGGCGGAGGCGGCTTTGGAGGCCGTGGAGGCGGCGGCGGTGGTTTCCGGGGCGGCAACTCTGGGTCTGGCGGTTTCTCGCGAGGCGGCGGTGGCGGCAGGGGCCGTGGTGGCTTCAGCAGCAGGGGACGTGGTTAAGCTGCTTGAAACATATGTCTTTACAGTATGTTTCGCGGTTTTGTTTTCTTCTGCGCATGCGAGATGCAAACCATCTCACGGTTGGGCAACTTTCTGGCGTTCAGGAAAAGGGAAGGGGTGTCTGGTTCATTCGGAAGTTCTGTATAAAAGGACCTGCTCTATTATACTTCAGCGAGCTTGGGAAAAATCGATGCTGAATTGCATATCGAACAGTCGCAGACGTCAAGCATTGGGTCGCAGTTACAAGCATTGGGCGATGGCATATCAAGCTGGCCAATGGGCAACCGCACCAGCCAGAAATTTGGCATACCAAATTCCCAGCCATCGGCAGCTGATCCCAAGCAATGAGATCACGAACCACCGTCTCACAACAGGCAGCACCTCGCAATGCTTTGCGCCACAATGCAATTTGAGCATCAAATAGAAGCCACTTTTCAACAGTCCCAAGTTAGTTAACACGGCTGTGCCAACCTGGGCAGGAACATACTGGAGAATTCTGGAAGCGACTCCCCAGGACATACACCCGCGCCCTCGCTTCCACACTTCCCCATCAGCCATTCTCCCAGTTGGACAACCCATGGATACGAACCTCTATCACTTCGACAACTGCCTCTCAAGTTGTCCCGAATTTGGGTAACACATACATATGACCTCTATCGGCAAGAAAACCCACCGCATCAGGCAAATGCTGGGACAGTGGAAGTGGCAAGGCGTCGAGCGGACTTCCAGCCGATCAAAGATGCCAGGTGCTGCTGACTTAATTGATAAGCGGACCAGAACCAATCCCCAGAGACAAGCTGTGGCCCACAGGCTGTGGGCCGAGGAATCATATCATCCAGAACACTCGACGGTGCGGCCGTACATCTGCAGACGACAGCATATAATCGTGACCGACGCTTGCGCCATCGTAAAGGAGACCATATCGTGATGCCACTGGAGAGGTCACCGATGATTGCGACACGAGCCTATGGAGCGACAATGCCCCTTCGAGGAATCTGGACACGGTTGGCAACTTCTATAATGTCTACCTTGGCTTAAGCTTGAGTAGCTAGGAAAAGCTTGCCGGCAGTTCTTGAGGTATGAGGCAGGTATGGAAGAGAACTTCTTGATTTCCTGCTGAGATATGTATGTAGGAGGAGTATGATAGCTCAGCCATCCTTAGGGACCATGTGGGAGCCATTGAGGGCTGCTGTGGCTACAACAAAAGGAAGACAGTGCCAACATCTCACCAAAGAAATGATATCTTCATACTTGCCGATTTGCAGCTTTTGAAGACCTGATCACTTGGCTAGGAGGGAACAGAATGCATGATGGCTGAGTTAGGTCAAGGAAGTCAAGTGCTCGGTCAACAGCATCATAGGATATTTCATCCAGTTAAACATACACTACATATTAAATGGGCTTCACAGCTTGAATATTCCGTGTCGGCAATTGATACAAATATCTGGTGAACAACAGTGCCACTGTCCATCGTAGAAATTACTGAGAGGTGTTGCTTTCCGACTTTGCCAACCCAGCTTCCTACCAACCAGATGTCCACCCTTGTACCTGACTGACGCTCCCCCTTCTTGTTCCCAATGGTCGACTTCCGGGGTTCCTGAACCCACAGTGCATCACCACAGTTACCGACGCGAAGACTTGACAGAAGCGCGATGTGGCCTGTGCTTCTTTCCCGTCGACCTTTCACGCTGCAACCCGCGGTCGATAAGATCCCATTCTCCAGTCACACCTACGAAGAGTTGCGCCGCCAACTGCGAGTCCTGTACTTCAATTGTCCATTCACTTCCATCGCAGCTCGAATGAAATTAGGCACGCACTGACTTAATATGGACGAAGCCATCTCGAACCCTCGGGGCAGCGCTCCACCCCAGAGCAGCGCTGCATCGCAGCGCACCGCTTCACCTCAAGCCGACGCTCCGCAAGACAACGCCCTTCCCGACAACGGCGCTCCTTTTCAGGATGCCGCTCGACCACAAGAGATCCCCGATGGGTATACCTACCACCTGCCGCACTACGCCGTAACCGCCGACACAGTCACCGTGCCAACACCCGAGGGCATCGAGCTCACGCACGTGAGACTCCTCCATACGCCCAGCCAGGACTACCTCGCGCGCCGCATCAACTCTGGCGAGGAGTTCGCCATCGGCGGCAACAAGCGCCACATCGTGCAGAGCCTGGCCCTCGAGCTGGCTCGCCGCCCCGAGGAGCGCTGGCACATCATCGCCGTCAAAGACGACAACCTCGCCCTGCTTGGCGCCCCGCGGCGCGCCTATAGTATGTACCCTGAGATATTCGATGTCGAGAGTCGCGGCACGTACGACTCTTCGCTGGAAATCGTTGGCCAAGAAGGCATTCCTCGCCCCGACGTCATCCTTCCTGCCGCGGAGGCCTTCCTTGTGCCTGGAACGGACTACTTCCCTCCTCGCGGTCTCGACGGCACTTTCAAGGATGGCGGACGGGCGTTCAGAGAAACCCTTCGCTCACAAGTCAATATCGTGAATGCCGAAGAAGCTGAGGAGATGCTTAGCCTCACGGGTGGTGGCCTGCCTGTGATTGGCAGTGGTGAACCCGAGCCGCTCGACTTCAACTTTAACTTCGACTCCCTCAACTATAACCCCAGTGACTTGGGCCCCATGTATGGTGGCAATGTTCAGCAGACTTTGTACCAGAACGGAGACATGATGGAAGGCATCCAGATGCAAAATGACCAGATAGATCCCTTCCTGAGCCCCCAAGCGCCCAACATGGAGTCCCAACCGGCCACCAGTCCCGGCGCCCACCTACCGTCCCCAGCCCCTCCCTCCCAGTTCGGCGACCAGCTCAGCCTTGAAGAAGAGAAACAAGCCGCGCAGTGGCTCAAGGAATTCCGCGCCTACCAGAAAAAGCAGCGCGCCGACAGGAAGAAAGAGAAACAGGCGAACGACGCGGCCACCATCGAGGCCGACGACGTCTGGGACGATTACACCGGCACCAGCCTGTGCCGCTGGTGCGGCCGCCGCGGCCACGAGGCGGTCGAGTGCATCAAGTGGGACCCGGACCATCTGGACAAGCTGGTCTGCACCAAGTGCAACAACAGGAAGCATGTGATTGACGAATGCCCGGCTTTCAAGGACCTACCGCTCGAGGACAAGGAGAGGCTGCTGCTGGTGGACGGGGCTCACCGCCCTGGTGTGCGGAGCTTGTACTGGGACTGGGTATGTTTACCTTTTGAAACTTACTCCTCCTCTTCACGCCTCTCACTCGATTGCACAAACACTAACCACCACGGCTCTCCCTCTCTCGACAGACTTCCCTCATCGACGTCGATGCCCACACGCGCAACACCAACGTCCCCATGACGCGCGACTTCATCCGCAAGCTCCTGGCCACGCCGAGCGGCAGCATGTGGGCCAATCTGTGGAAGACGTTCCCCTACGGCGACCGTCCCATGCCAGAGCAGTTCCACGACAGGGAGTTCCGGCCCGACGACCACGACGAGGCGTTCGAGTTCTACTACCCGCTGATCATCCGCGAGGGCGATAAGGTATATGTTCCGAACCCTATTCAGAGGGACGAGAGCCAGATCCTGAAGGACTGAAGCGACTCGAAATTGATGGTGTTGCAACATTGAAGACTCCGGAGGAAGGGTTTTGGTACTGAAGGATTTGATGGGTGGATGTTACTTTATCCTGACGAGGCTGAGAATCCCCAAGTGGGGATTTCCCCGCATTACAGGGAACAGGGATTATGGAGGACGAAGACATGGGGCATGGGTGTGCACACAAGCCCACATATTTGTATCAACGCCTGGTGCACTGGATTGTCTGTACTACGTATACGGAAGTGGAAATGCTGTACGGAGTAGCAATGTATGTACCTACGTGCTGTACGAAGCACAGAAACGAATCATCAATGAATCGAAGTCCACGAGAATCGAGAATTGTTCGATAATATTGCAGTCGCCGAAGTGGAAAGTAGGAGTCAGGATGATCTCTCGTCAACGACGCCATAGAATCGAAAATGAAGCTGTGCGACTCCTAATATTTGTCGCCCTTAAGCTGTTATTGGCTTGAGTCTTTGGATTTGCATGTGCTGCGGTACTGTACCCCGTATTTTATGGTTCCTCGCAAATCGCAACGAAGACGTTCGATGCCCGGCCAATCAACTTACATGCTTTAGAGTTTCCAGGGCACAAGGGTAGAGGAGGATCGGCCTCGATTCTTTCTGCTCTTCCCTGCAATGTTGATCACTTTCTGCGGTATCTTCTCTTCAAAGGGTATCAAATTCAATAATCCATATCTTCCAAGTCTTCAGCACCGAGACAAGCTGCCATCACTGGCCAAAGTCAAGGCAACAGCTTGTCTCCCTCCCTCTCACTCTCTCCCGTGCGATACACCTCCAGCCGCACCGGTATGTTCCCAGAGTAGCCCGCCTCGCCCATAGCGCCCTCAAGCTTCTTGGTGATCCGGCCGACAATCTTGGCCACCCAGCGATCATTGACCACATTATCCACCAACGTCCGCTTCATGCCGCCCTTCAGCTTGCCCTTGATTGCCGCCGACACCTCCTTGATACTTCTCCTCTCCTTCTCTCCTTCGTCTCCCGCATTCACCTGCTCTTCCGCTTCCTCCTCGGCAAGCTGTTCAAACTCGGCGATCTTGCTCGCCTTCGCCAGCGCCGCGATGAAATCCAGCAGCGACTGATCTAGCACGGCCGGCAGGCGCGCATGCACCGAAATCTTGACGTTTGCCTCGTCGTTTCTAACTTGTTCAAGGGCACGCTTCGCCTGGATCTCTTTGGGAGTACTGCCACTAAAACGCTCCGAGTCTTCCGCCTTGGAGACTAGGTCTTCGTTGTCTTTCTCCCGCACCGCCGGCCGTGGAGGCAGAAGGTGATCGTGGTGCGGCAGAAGGAAAGAAGGAATAGCGAAGCGGGCGTCGGCGCCTCCGAGGCTCACGACTTGGTGCAGGAAGACTTCGGCTGGCAGTGCGCGGTAGGCAAGAACGGATTCGACTGCGAGTTCGGTCGTGATGTCGTAGGAGGGAACCAAAGGGACGTGGGCCAGGCCGGTGATGGTGCCGAGCTCGACGGTGAAATTAGCATGTCGAAGCCAGTCGCCAATTCGTTTCTTAATTGCTCGCAGGTCGGAGCTACTCTCAGCATAGTTCTTGAAGATTTTCTCAACGAGCATGTGGTCTACCCATTTTCCTGATGCGGAGGCGGTGATGGACGATATGTTGACAGGGTGGAAGTAGCTCAGTGGCTGGAGCAGGAGGCGGAGAAGAAAAGGCAGGCGATGAAGGAACCGGCGAACATGGGGCGGCGCAAGATTCTGTAGAGTCGTGACCTTGATTGAGAGCCGTGGAGGATGTGGGACAGAGGTCGTTTGCTGCAGGTGAGAGCAGATGGCGGCCCGGATGTCGCTATCGTTTTCCAACTCGGCTGCGTTCTTTACGAATTTGCGCGCTTCCTGGATGGCGTTCGTGTCTTGAATGTGCCTCAGGATGCTCTGGTACTTTCCGCTGGCCAAGTTGTTATCTAGAGACAGCTTCTTCATAGCCTCAAAGCTCTCCTTCGCAGATCCATCCTCTGGTGGACGGCCATCCGTCATACGGGACGTCATCTTCACCAAAGACGGCCTGGCTGGTTGAAGATTGTCGGCGCTGTGGTCCGTAATCTTCACTTCGGATCCTTTGGCGGCAGCCCTCAGTAGAGGCGTATCCTCGATGAACACAGCATCTCCTGAGGCATTCTTGGCAGGGCTCTCGAGTTGGTCGAAAGTCATCTCGTTTTCCAGCCCCTTCACATTGGCAAAGCAGTCACCAATTTCGATACTTCGGAACAGCTTGACGTGCACTTCCTCCACCTGGATGGCCAACTCCAGTTCTTCACTCAGCTTGATGCCCACTTCCACGCCGTGTACGATGAAGCTCAGCGTAGACAACGAGAAAGTGACCCCTCTAAGAACCATCAGACCGTCCACGTCGGTGTCGATTTCTAAAGCTGGAATGTCGAAGAAGGCAATTTTGTCGTCGATGAAATGTAACTGTTTTAAAAGTTTCCGCAGCATTCGACGCGCAATGTTGCCAGCTTTGTCAAACTGGAACAAGCTGACAAGGACGATAGCAGTGTAGCAGAGTGCCGTGAAAATTCCATAAAGGAGCCATGATGTTGAGCTCACAGCGTACGAGGTGTTGAGTATCAAGACCAGCAGCCAAAGGTGTAGAAAGGGCAGGACACGGCGATTTTGCGCGTCTCCGATGTGCAGGAGCAGTTGCAGGATTGGCGTTCCTGAGGCAAGCCATCGCCGTGGCCACGACCATGTGAAGCAGAGGATGAAGGTGAAGGCAGCGAAGAGAAGCGGCGGCGAGTAAGCCAACTTTGACTTCTGGCGTTTCATGCTGATTGCCGGTGCAGATCTAGCGTTGCGCCAAATGCTTGTATGAGGCTATTCGGACAAATCTTGCCTAAAAAGGTAGGGAGGTTGGCCAGGTCACACGGATTCACTTTTGGGAGCACACGACTTTTGAGAACAATGACAGGCCCGCTACGTCATTTAGCTTGCAACGGGTCTCACCTGCCCCTTGTGAGGCTGTTGATGAATTGAGCCTAGCCTGCCACTCTAGTCACTCTAGTGACTCTAGTCGCACATTCTGGCTGAACTTGATAAAAATATCCGCGAACGTGTCCGGGGGCTGCTGTTGCCCCAATCAGAAACAGAAAATCATGTCCGAAGATACTGTAGTACTACTCTGCATTCATCTCAAGATCTTTGCAAATCCGTATCGTGAGGTACCAGTGAGGGTATACGGGCTGGGAGCAGATGAATTAGAGATCGCCCACAATGGCGTCTGCCACGACCGCTAGAAAGAGAAAGAATAAGATGCTCGTCATCTCGAGGGGGCTATATGTGTCTTGACATGTCCCTGGGGGCAAGAAACGACCTGCCGTGGTTCTTGATAAATAGTGCTCAGGGGTGAGGTGGTTTAGGGAGGGACCAGGGTGCTCCCGAGGCCAAAAGTCGCGAAAGACACAACATTTAAATTTCGCATCCTGCGATGGGGTGGTAGGTGCTCTTGGGAGTGCTCGGGTCCCCAACAGCATGGGTGCGGTTCTCTTGCTCCTCCTCCTCGCCTATCGCAATTTGTTGATAGGCTCGCGTCTCGCTCTCCAGGTGAAAGATTTCCCACGGGAACGGTGCCAGCTTCCAGAGCATTTTCTGGCCCTCGATTTCACACAACGAAACACGCGGATTGTATATCGCCAGCCGCTTCGCCGATAAGAAGTCTACCGGCCGTGGATGCCAGCAGGTGGTGATGCCTTCCAGAGGCTCGTATGATACGCTCGTGACTGTTTGCCCGTCTGGGCCCGACTTCAGGGTCATTTCTCTCCAGTCACCGCTGGGAAATTCGGGTAGTTTGGGCAACAAAAGATATGGCCGACATAGGGTGTCCATATCATAAAGGCGTGTAGGCGGTTCGGGTATGGTAAGGTAGTATACCCAACTCCCAGCGCGGATCCGGTATCGCGCGTCATCTTCACCAATCTGCTGGCTGAGGACTTCTAATTCTGGTTTCGACATGTCGGATGAATGGCAGATGTTGGTCGAGTTTAGCTGTCTGAATTCGGAGCAGAGGTTTGAGGGTAGTGCGCATTGGTTTCTTGGGCAGACCAGTGTCTTCAGGACCTCGCGACCACCACAGAATTTGAAGATCACCTCTACTCCAACACGACGCACTTCTGGCAAGACTGCAGTCCCTCCTCTCCAGGGCTTTTTCTAGTAACACAACAGACGGCAGGCTCTCAGCTTGTATCACTGTAACTATAACAGATACTTCGCACTTATCCTGCCTAGCAGTAGGTAAGCTGCCTAATTTTGTCCAAGGTCGAAGCCTACGAATCTACCAGAGGCTACCATCCGGCGTCTAACGAGGCCCTACTAAGCGCCGCACAATGCACTAATTCTGAACCCTGCTGTATGATGAAGTCCGTACGGGGTGGGGTCCATGTTATGTGTGCCATGGGCTCAAAGTAAACCAGCTGAGCGAGAAGCCATCTATGAGAACCGCATTTACAGACGAGCCTCTACATTTTAGCCCGCTACTATCCTACTCTGGTGAACATTATTTTTCCTTGAAAGTTAAGAGTTTGCCTCACAATTTTGGTAGATAACTGCCTACTATGTAAGTAGTCTTCGAATATGAGCACACAGTGCCAGGTGGGATCAAGTGCTATGTAGGTATGGCAGGCGGCACGGTGTTTCGAAGCCGATCGAGACAAGGCTTGCTGCTGTTGGTAGGCGCGTTGGACTTGACCGGTCCTCCCAAGCCCAACTATACGACCTCGCTTCTTGTGGACAAGGCGCCATGGTTGGCTTGACCCTACCTGGGTGTTCATGTGACCCAATGTATTGGATCATGCAGTGAGTAAGGCGGAGGAGGCGCAGGAGGCGTAGCAGGCCAGGTGGCTGTTTGGGCCGCTTGAGGTTGAACTCTAATCATGAACATTACAAGTACGGAGTACTTAGGGAGAACGAGCTTGGTAGGCCGTCTAGCTCATGAGGCGAGTACACAAGTTGTATTGGAGAGTGCCCATGTGAGTAGATGTTGTACTTCGTACAAATATTAGGCAACCTAAGCGCCTGTTGATACCTGGTCAGGGCATTGGGCCAGTCATTGGTACGATCGAGAGAGCAAACTACATCCCTGGTAATGCTACGTAGATAGATAGAAATATGTACCCACGCGGTCCACTGCAAAGAAGACTGCTTGCCCTACCCGTCCTCAACCCCTCTGCATTGACATATTGGACTTCTTCTCCGAAGTATTGGCATCCGCCTCAATCTCCATTCACTCTGGATATTCTGCACCCATTCTTACGCCTACATATCGGTCATTGGCGTAAAAAAGACTTCGGCATCGTACGTTGAGCACAAGATCCAGTAATACACCAACATAAACAGTGCAGATATTGACATCGTCTCGTAGGCTACGTCAGCTTTAACTACTTAGTTACAGTAGTCTGAAGCGATCATCGCTGCCATGTGCAAACAAGGGAAAAGACAGTACCGGTGTGGGTGCAAATTCCCGGATGAATTCGAGCAGTGTGCCGAAAAAAAAAACCAAGAGTCAAACTTGAAGTGTTCGAATGTCTCGCAGAGACTCCGACAAACGGGTAATTATTGCCACAAACACCTTGTTGACGAGAGGAAGGCCAAGGACGACTATCGTGGAAAGCACCAGCCACAACCTCCAGCTGAGCATTGAGAGCAGCTGATCGCGTTTATCAATACCTTTTGTCGTATGGTGTATGAGGGTTGGGTGATGGAAGGACGCTCAGAGGTTTCAGTTTTCCTCTTTCCCCAAGTTGATGCTTTCGCGACGGGTAACATGTGTTTATCTGCGGGTACATATAACCTAGAAGCTTCCAGTCTTTACCAAATTGCAGTCATGAAGTGGAGAGTATGCTGTGGATACACGTGGTTCCAGGGATGCGATTCGATCTTTTCTAAGTTGGAGCTTGTTTTCAACTGTTTTGTGGAATTGAACAATGAGACGCGGAAAACAAATTTGAAGTTTGTGAGTATCAAGGTAACAACATGTATCTAAGAACTCAATCACAAACTATTTTCCAGATCTGCAGTAAAGCCACAAGAAACATATTCTACAGTTGAACTGATTAGGACTCAATTAGAAGTCTCCCACTGCCTTAGCAGGCGTTGCGCACCATAGCAATTCACTATATGATGGAGGAACCCACATTCAGACCAAAGCCGCGTCATCATATTTTCAAGAGCCTTGCCATCCTGCAGACCGAGCGAAGACAGAACACTGACGGGAAGATCACCATTCATGGACTCCTCGTTGGTCGTCTGACATCCACGGCATAGCCTTCCATAGTCTGTAGTGCCATTGTCGTTCAGAGCGGGAAACCGAGTGACTGCCATGCCACCATAGTCGTCCTCCCATACGGACTGTTTGAACATGTCGCAACAAAGCGATTCCATCGGCGCGTCATGAAAGCTTGCCATGATCTGTTGCCGACGCTTGAGGAATGGTCTTGTGGGGGAAGTTCTTGGTTCGAAGGCCTGGACAGCTTCGGCAGACCCGTGGACCTTGATGGCTAATTCTTTGGCCTGCCTCACGCAGACAAGACGTTGTACGCGATTTCGACGAACACTGATCGTATGACAGTATTCCCCAGGGATGCTGAACATGATGGGAAGGTTCCTTTGGATCTGACTTTGCGTGAGGTGGAAACACTCTTTCGCCATGGCGATACTTGTGACACGCAGGCCGAAATTGATATGAAGACACTCGAAACAGGTCCTCTCGCAGGTCGGCAGGAACAGGTACCCTCCGAAATGCACGCCGCAGGAGGCACAATTCTCAGATCGCAGAACGCGCCTCAGCTGGAAAGCCGGATGGTAACGGAGAAGACCTGTTCTGCCCAGCGCAGTGAGCGTCTCTGGCGCGTAAGCCATCATGTCTCGGTATGCTGGGGTTTCCTCGACAATGCTCCGAAAAAGCGCAGATGCTCGTGTCAAGCGGGAAAGGGACTGGAAGTCGAGGAAGTCCAGTATAATGAATAGCAGCTCAGTTGAAAGACACTCCAAATGCCCCAATGAAGAGTGTGTAGGGCGACGAGGGATGCTTAAGTGCTTCGCTGGTGGTAGACCCCTTATGACTGACGCGGTCCCGGAGGCCGCCAAGGGCCTCGTGAGTCTGCTGACGATCGCTGCGCAGAGCCGAGGGTCCGCGAGCTGCGAAATTGAAGTCATGAGGATGCGGTTCCAAGAATCTTGGGGGCGACTGATGAGGTTTTCTCATGTCGATGCCAACGTCGTTCGTGGTAAAGGAAAGTGGAGAAAAAGACCAGTTGGACGCGTTTATGCAGCGACGTTGACTGCGTTATTAATACCTGCATTTGCGCGTGGCTATAGGGAGTACCCCTGCGTGTTTCCATGGACCAGGGGCTGGAATGTACCTAGGTATTTACTGTATAGTAGGTAAAGCACAGCTCACCCTCACCAGCTCCTTAGTGTTCATTATCCAACGGACTGTACGCTCATCCACATACTGAGTGCAGTGATCACCCGTGAATGTTACGAAGAAAGCTCACTCACCGAATTTTGTTCCTTCAGCAATGGGGCCAAACACGGCACGCACAAGTTAGAACGTACAGTACGGTTGGAACGAACGTCAATGGTTTGGAATTTATGTGCAGCATCCACGGGTAAAGGATTTCGACTTGATCAAATTCTCGGGTAGCTCGTTGGAGAATACCCGCTTAGGCGCTCAGTGGGCCTTTGCTGCGTCCGTCAATCCGTCCAAGTGCCCGAAGAAATCGGTCCATAGAATCGAAACCTATTCAGGGGATCATACTCCTCCTTAAGCTTCCTCAATCTCTCCATCCGCCACGGTTCATACCCATACAGCGCCTCCAAACTCTCATCCCCCAAAGCATAGTTCACGTATCCATGAAGCGGCTGGCCGCTCCCCGCCACCAACGCCTCTCGGATCCGCTTCGCATACGACGCCGCGACATCGTCGAGGCTGGCGTTCGGTGCATACCCCAGCAACGGACCCACCAGGATCTGGTCGAGTCGTTCGCCGTAGGCGGTCGACTCTGAAGGGATGGAAAGGACTCGGTTTGTCGAGTATGCTTCGAGCAGCACGATCGAGGCCCTGAACTCTGTCGGCAAGGTGGCGAAGATGTCCATGGCGGCCCGGAGAGCGGAAGCGTTCCACACTTGCAGTGAGACTCCAAGTAGCATCGCGGAGGCGCCTTTGGCGCACAAGGGCGTGTCGTATGCTGCGCCTGCCACAGCGTTCATGCCGCTGATGTTGGTGGTGCCCGCTGTGATGCTCACTGGGTTCAGAGCCCGAACTGGACTCGAGTACTTGGAAGGAACTGCACTGCCTTGCCAGATGATCCAGAAGCGAATGACGGGCTACGATCAGGTCAATCGATAATCACAGACACATCCTGAGATTGAGTATGGACGCAGCTCACATCTTGGCTGACGAGTGGTTGGAACTCAAAGCGCCCATAGTGTGTCAACTCCACCGGCTGCGTCTGGTTTTCACTCCGCAGCATACTGTTGGCGATTGTAAATAGCGGCTCCAGTTTGTCCAGCGTGAAAATATACTCCTCGTACGACCACCAACGTTCTTTTCCGGTGGGCACATCGTGGATACGATAGTGTACCGAGGTCACTATGCCGAAATTGTGGCCAGCGCCCCGGAGAGCCCAGAAGAGCTCGGGATGTTGGATGGCAGACACTGTAGTTGCGCTTCCGTTGGCCAAGACAAGCTCGAAAGATAATACGTTGTCGATTAGGAGGCCATATTGACCCTGCAACCATCCGTGGCCTCCGCCTAGCATTGGCGCCATGATACCTGCGCAGTCACACTTGTGCACTATTAGCGTTGCATCATCTCAAGGTGGGTGATGGGTGGGCTCTTACGGCTGTAGTGGCTATGCAATGATCACAGATAAATGTCAATCTTTCATGCCAGTTTTGAGAGAGTGAGACTTGACTGACGACGTACCAGCTTGCTTGCCCTGCGTCCAAAGGGCGGCTATCACTTCCCCGGACTCTGTACCACCACCAATGACAGCAGACGTGCCATCCCCGGAGATATTGACGAAGACCATTCCACGCATAGATATACCAATACCATTCTGAACTTCGCCCAAAACCCATGTCATTCCATGACCGCCAGTGATAGCCAGAAACGGTATGTCATGGGCGTTCGCGTACTGTATCTGATGTGACCGAGACCTGTCTTAGCTTTACCCAGCACTCGATCCAGAAAAAGAGTACACACCGTATGCTCCACATCACTGGCTGTGGCAACCTCGACGACTGCATCGAGACCAGGTTTCTTTGCGTTGAGTGTGGCAGTCAATTCGTTGAAACCCGTCGAATTTGGCAAGTAGATATTCGCGTCCGGGGACAACAGTGGTCCAAGGGAGTATAAAATGTCGACGTGTGCGTATATACCCACAACCCAAGTCATCCAAACCAGAACCCACCGAATCTGAGCGAGCGATACAAGCATTGTCATCTCTTGTCCGCTTCAAAAACACAGAATGATGACATAGATGTCAGTCTGACAGGCAGAATCTGCATCGTGCGAAGCGTCTTCCTTTTATACACCACGGCATCAAACATCCTTGATGGCTGACGCCAAGCCATGCGTGGGGAGTGAATTCTCCAGCTGCGCACCAGCAATTGTTTGGTCCAGAAGGCCTGAGACTTAGCAAAGTCCGACGCTGTGCAACCTCAAACTACGCATGGCTTTTGCAGCCACACTACGGCTCTCGCAAAGACCGCTTGGGGGGGGGGGGGAGTGTGCTTCGATTCGTTCTGCACAGCTCTCGCTCGCCGGCGCGGACGCTGGTTGCCGCCAGCACCCTTCACCACTACCACCGACTCTTTCCCTGCCATGACCGTAGACATCACAGACCCTCCCAGAGCTGATCCAGAACTGATTGCACATACCGCATCTTGGAACAGGTCGGCTATAGCCGTGTTTTCGTACATCCAACCGTCGGCAGCAAGGATACTACCGCTTCGTAGCTGTGCGGGCTGGGATCGCTGACGGCGCCGCAGCCGCCGCTAGGCTTTTGGCGCCGCTGCTGGTTAGTAAGGACCGAAAAGCACTCACTGGCTGTCTCATGAGACTGCGGTGGCTTCACTCCATACTGGCCAGAAGCAAGTTGACACAGGCGGCCAAGCTCCTCACAGAATGGGCGCGGGACGCAGGCTTTGCCACATCGTATGTATGTGGGCGCCGGTCTTGGAATAACTGCAATGCTTGTATCCGCTAGTGGTATCTATATATGCAAAAACTCACACTCATTACCTAGGCAATCTTTGCCCATGATATCTTCTCTGTCGGTGATATTAACACGTCTTTCGCGCAATGCTCCTCCTCTTGCTGCGTTGGGGAAATAGACCAACTCCAAAAAAAGAAAACCCCTTTGCAGGCCATCAACCAAATGCAGAACAAACGAAAACACCAAGGCTTATGCTCTGCCTTCTCTGCCCCGAAATCACTCTTCATGCCACATTACATCTAAGCCCAGAACTCTCCACATATTACCTCGTGCTCTTTGCCATGCCACAACGCCGTTTAGTCCTCAAAGAAACTAATAATCTGCTTGAAGTCCCGCACGCCGAGGCCACGGCGGGGGTAGCAGATGTAAATCGGCTCTCCGTACGCACCAAACTTGCTCCGGAACTCGCTCTTCTTGTTCAACCTAAGACTCTTGACGATGGTTCCGTATGTCTTGCTCAAGAACTTGGCACGCACGCCGCCCAAGTTCGCGCCCGGCTGGAACTTGTCGCTGGCGCCTGCACCAAAGGTCACCGGCCCGCTGACTGCGGCAAGCGCCGTCACCACTGTCGCCTCGATCACGCCCGACGGCGTGCCGGGGAAGTCGAGACTCCACTTAACCTGCCAGCCGTGGCGCGGTGCAAGCTGCGCCAGCACCACCATGGCAAGTACCTTCTTCTCCTTCTTGCCGTCCTCGCCCTCAACCTCCTTCTCAGCCGCAAAGTACCGCCGGTGCTCCATGTCGACCCAGGGCCGGATCTCGGTGAGATGCACCTGCTTCTTGCCGCTGCGCTTGGCCTTCCACTCCTCGATACCGGCATCAGCGCGCTTCATGAAGCTCTCATCCGGGCGCAGCTCATCGATCTTGATGCCTTCGCGCTCGACCTTGCGTGCCTCGCGGCCGCTGGGACCAGCGGCGTGCTTGTCAGCGTCGACGCGCTGCTCTTCAACGCAAGTGAGTGTGCGCCAGCCTAGACGATTGCCAAGGACATCCTGGACCGATTCAGACACAAGCATCCAAACGGGCACGAGCTTCAGCTCCTTTTCGACGAATCGCACAAAGGCCTTGATAACATCCTCTTGCTGACTGGGGTCACAGAGCGGATCGCCTGTGATCATAGCGAAGCGCTTATCCTTGACGACATATCCCACCGCGGCACCCGTGGTCGCGTGGCGCCAAATTTCAAAGCGCTCGTCCAGCCATGACGTGTTGGAAGCATCGCCGTAGTTGGCGATCAAATTGGCGAGAGGCCACTCTTCGTCGCCGGCGTGCTTGGGGTGGCGAGTGTCACACTCTGGGTGAGGTAGACCAGGGTTCCGCTCGGGGAGGGACTTGGGGTCGCGGTGGTAGAGGGTGGCGTAGCGCACATCGACTAGTTGAAGGGTCCAGGCGACAATGCGCTCGAGTCCAAGACCGGCGCCACCGTGGGGTGGTGCACCAAGATCGAAGGCTTCGAGGTAAGCGTCCATGCCGTCGACGATGCCGGCCTTGCGGATGTTCTCGCGCAACTCGATAGCATTGTGGATACGCTGACCACCGGAGCAGACCTCTTGGCCGCGAATAAAGATATCGAAGGAGTTGGTGAAGTTGGGGTCTTTGTCGTACTTGTGGGTGTAGAAGGGCCGTGCGTCGACGGGGAACTTGTCCAGGATGTAGTAGTCGGTCTTGTACTTCTCTCGGACGAGCTCACCAAGGCGAATCTCATTACGAGTCGACAGATCCTCCATCTCAGCATCGATGCCGTCATCACGAAGCATCTGGATACCCTCCCAGAAGGGAAGAATGAGGGTCTCTTCTAGCCATAGTAGGTCCTCAGAAGGCCACCGCTGGCGGACTACTTCCAGCTCAGGCATCTTCTGAAGGGTGCGGAAGACCTCTTTCAGGAAAATGTCAACCGTATTGATCACCTCGTAGTAGTCCTTGGTAATGGCCATTTCGATATCGAGACCGGTATACTCGGCAAGATGACGCTTTGTGTTGGAATTTTCGGCACGGAAAACCGGTCCAATCTAAGATAATCTGTCAGCTTGTGCCTTTGGAAGCGAGTACTTGTTTCACTTACCTCATACACACGTCCGAAATCAGCCGAGATGGTCATCTGCTTGGCCAGCTGTGGACTCTGGGCCAAGAAAGCTTGACGACCGAAGTAGTTGACCTTGAAGACCTCAGCACCACTCTCTGTGGCCGCAGGCTGTAGCTTGGGTGTCTGAATTTCGATAAAGTTCTGTTTGTCCAGTGTCTCACGGAACACCCTGGTGATCATGGAGCGAATGCGGAAAACAGCCTGGTTCGATGGGTGGCGCAGATCCAGAATGCGATTGTTGAGACGCTGTTGGGTGGTCTCTGGCGGATGGTAATTCTCGAAAGTCACGTCGTGAGCCGGGTTGACCAAGTGCACCGAGTGGACCTTGATCTCGAGGTTCTTAAACGTCGCCGATCGGATGGGCTCTGGTGGTGCTTGCAGAGTACCGGTAACCTGGACGAGCGACTCGGGCTCAAGACGCTGCACCCACTTGATGAAGTGAGCCGTGTCGTGCTGTAAGATGCCCTGGATAGAGTGGGTCTGGTCGCGGAAGAGCAGGAAGGTCAGGTGCTTAGAGATGTCGCGCTGGTGGTGAATACGTGCGCGGAAGGTGACCTCGTCGCCTTCCTGCTTCTCGATGACCTCGGGAACGGATAACAGCTCTTTGGCTTCCTGGACCCAGCCGTAACGTGCCTTGGTCTCCTCGTCCTCCTCCATCTCCGCCAGCTGATCCTCCATCTTGCGGCGCTCTTCGATCTCCTCTCGCTCGCGCTCGAGCCTCAGCTGCTTTTCTTCCTTGCGCAGGTGCTTCTCCTCGGTGCGCCTGGAGGCCTTGCCTAGAGTAGTGTGGTCGGTACTGCTGGCGGAGTTCTCGCGCTCGTGACTGGTTCCGTTTGTGCGGCCAAATCTGCTCGACATGGAGGTGGAACGGGAGTGTTCGATACCCTTAGCAGCGCCTGTCTCCTCATTTCGGACCCTATCAACACTAGAGCGCGGGGACAAGTTGTTGACGAAGTTCTTGAGGGCAGCCATGATGTTGGCTGTTCTGTGGGTGTTGTTTGGGAGGTTTTGATGTCGACTGCGGTTTTCTGTCCTGGTTTTCTCGTTTGAGGGAGGATCGGGCTTGACAAAGCAGGAGATGACGTTGCCCATCTACCAACATAAGCAACGTGTAAATAGTCAGTCAATCAGCCAGCCAGCCAGTCCGTCTCTTAGAGCTGGTGACTGAGAAAGGTTGTCGTTGGGTGGGGAGTTGTAGAAAAGAAGAAAGAGGGAGAAGGTGAGAGGGTGAGAGGAGGGGTATCTGGGTATCTTAAGAGTAAACTGAAGAAATATGAATAGAGCAAACAAGGGCCAAAAGTTATCGGAGAGCTCGGGACGGGAAGTGATGTTTTATTAACGACCGGCGACCGCGGCAGAAGTTGCAGACGAAGATTCCGGACTTTCCATGCGTGACCGTGTCACGCAGCACCGTATCACAGTACTGTGTAGGGGAGGGGAGCTGGGGAAGGTGAAAAAGAATCGGGTGGATAATTCCAAAGCTAACCTTGTTTTTCGAGTGTCCCACCAGACTCTGCATATGTCCCTAGTCAAGTGTGGCGTCAGCACGACGAAGCCAGAACATTTTGCGATCAAGTCTGCGATGTGTGTGTACTGTACCTGGGTACAAAGTATTTGTGGGTTTCGGCTGCGGCCTCAATGGCAGAATGGCTGCTCCTGTGCTGTTGTGGATACTCCGGTAGAAAACTGATAGAACTGACGGGCAAAGTACACAATACAAAGTACCCACGGGCTCAACAGTCAAGGAAGATGAAGGCATTCAGTTGTACACAGACCGAGAGTGAACCGCGCCATGGGTGCAAGTGAGATGAAAATGGGCGTTGAGGGCCCCACAATGACGTTGGTTATGGAGCCGGAGTCAGGTACAAAGGACGCACCGTAAATGCTTGTTTTGTAGCCCTGCTGTCCCGCCAATCTGGCAGGGCTGGGAAGTATATTTGGTAGGTCCGGCATGTTCCAGAACCACATTGCGATGACATATTTTTCGCAAAGACGGGAGTCTGGATCGGTGCGCTGGCCGATTCGGAAGTGATGTGGTCGCTGGCCCGGAGCGTTTGTTCCTTCCTGGTTGACGGGGGATTGGATATGCCTCGGCACCAACAGACTACCTAGGTACTGTTATCCAGGTATGCAGGAATTTGTGAATAATTTGGTATTGGTTGAAGTGATCATTACTAGCACGAATTGCAAAAATGAACTAGAAAGGACGCCGGTCCCAATTCTATATATATCAAGAGTGTCGCCGTTGAGGCCAAGAAACTTAGCAGATCTCCACGACTGCGGCACAACTGCTTCGTCATGTTCACGACGCGATCAACAGGAGAAGCTTTTCCAAGCCTACCACTGGCCAGTCATAAATAAGGGCCTCTGCTCCATACCTTCATGCTCACTGATTTAAGGTGAGGCGAGGGCTGCTGGAAAGGCACGTGGCATGCCTTACCATAGCACCAAAGATCTTGCCATCTTGCCAAGGGGAAAATTCGCAATGCCAGCGCAAACTAACGCGTGGCTAGTGCCGGTACTGGCTGCTCGTCATATTGCTTGACAGCGGGAACCCTTCTTGGCCAATTTGATGTAATATTGGCAGAGTTGCAGTGCTACTGCACAAATAATGGTACAGGTAACTCGGGTGTGGCTGAGGGCTGGCACTGGTAAGAATGGTGGCTGACTAGACACAGTAGACGGCGCCCCGACCGAAGGGGTCCCGCCGCATGTGAGCGACCAATGCGACTTGATCAGTTCGAGGAAAGACACTGCTTGAATAAATAGGTAGCACCGGCAGGGATCAAGAGGAAATTCGCGGTCTTCCTGCAAGGATTTCTTCTCGTAGCGCCGAATTCGTGAAATGACTTGAGCGGCGTAAAGGAATGAGATGAGTCTGTTGCCAAAGGAGAGAGGTGGATACTAATTATCCCAGTGCCGTCCTTATCAGATACGCGAAACGGGCCCGACCCCGGGTCCAGACCAGGATCCCCCCATATCACGTCACTGATGGTCCGAGCTTCCTTCAAAATGACATCACCTTTCTTGTTCCCATTGCTCAATCGGAATTTGGCTTGGCACACACAGTTCCGCAGTTCCGACATTCGCCTTCCATCAATCGCAAGACGTTATCTGATCGTGCACTTATCATCGCATTCCATTTTGGGATTGTGTGCATGGGCCAGCAAGGCTCCAGCTTTTTGATTCCTGTTTGGCGGCCCGACTCAATGGACACGGATACTGTTACGGATCACAGCACCTGCCAGTACCCCCCCCCCCGGCCTGAACCCTGGTGGTGATGACCTCAGCTCTTCCTCCTGATCTGTTCCTGTGCTAAGAGAAACGAACCCGTATTCAGCTCCTATTTCTTTTCCCGCTATCTTGGTGCCTATTTCATCCCACCAACACCTCCATCATCCACCTACCTACCAGCCTTAAGACCGATTCGATCCCTCTGGCATTACACCGATCTGCCCCTCGCCCGCGGATCGTGGACGAACCGTGGACGAGCACTCGTCACCACGCGGCCATCCCAACCTATGCACTCCCTCTATTAAAAACACTCAAACATCATTACAGCCGCCCCTCCTCCTTCATCATGTCTGAAACTGCTGTCGAGCCCTTGGGTGGCCCTCAGCCCGACCCCGTTCAGGAAGCCCAAGACGCCGCCAGTCAACCTTCCACCGACGTCTACCACAACCCTCTCGAAGACTCCTCTCGAATGGCCCTGTCCGCCCGCGTATACGGTTACCGCTATGGCGCCTCTTTCGCGTTCAATCTCGGAAACATGACCTCGCCATCCGTACCCTCGCCGCACAAGACCATTTACTTCGACTCGACCTTCTCTAAAAAGTTCGCTGGCAAGGAAAAGTTCAAGGCCGATGTGTGGACACCTGGTATTCCAGGAGCACTCTCGCGAAACGGCTCTAGGGAAAGTGTCAAGAGTATGAAGAAGCAAGAAAAGGCTGTGAGGAAGGAGGAAAAGCGACAACGCAAAGTTCAGAAGAGAGAGGCCAAAGACGGAAAGGTCTATAGTGACACCAATTCCCTCGAGCCGTCGCTGTCCCGTCTAAACTCCAAAGAGTCCATGCTGAGCACCGACGACGACGAAGCTCCGGCTAGCAGCTCGAAGCGCCCGTCAACATTGTCTCGTCTCTCCTCCCGTCTCTCCACCCGATCCTCGAAGTCGATGAAGAAATCTACCTCCTCCGTATCCCTCGCACCAGGCGCCTTCCCCTCCACGCCCGGCCTTGCAGCAACGCCCGGTTCTTCTGCTTCCGACGTCAACCCAATGGATCAGATTCCGAGTCTGCTTACTCCACAGGCAGATCCGCGGTCTCGTCGACCAGCCGTCATCAATTTCCATGGCGGAGGCTTTGTACTCGGGCAAGGCACCGATGACGGCCGCTGGGCCATGGCCGTCATGCAGGCACTGGGCGCCGTCGTGTTCTCGGTCGAGTACCGTCTAGCGCCCAGCTATCCCTTTCCGACGCCGGTCGAAGACTGCGCCGATGCCATCCTACAGATTTGGCGACGAGCCGACGAGTTCTGGATCGACAGGGATAGAATCATCCTGTCGGGTTTCAGTGCTGGCGGAACGCTTGCCTTGGCGAGCTGGGTGTTGCTGAACGACTACAAGAGGCAGGGGTACGATCTCAAGCCAGATCCGAATCTTGCTGCAGACATGGCAACGCTCTCTGTTAAAGACGACCAGGCCACCAATGCAGAGGGCACTGATGCCAAGGATCCCAACGTACCCCACCCCGTCGGCCTGATGCTCTTCTACCCCTTACTCGACTGGACGCAATCGCGCCCAACCAAACGCCTCACCTGCGCCAAACCCGAACTCACCCTCCCGCGCAACCTCACCGATATCTTCGACGCGTCCTACCTCTACCCGCACGACTCTATCAAGTCGCAGCTCGACCACCCGCTTCTCTCGCCGGGCCTAATGCCCGACGACCTCGTCGACAAGCTGCCGCCTGTGCAGCTGACCCTCTGCGAGTACGACATGCTCCTCGCAGAGGGTAAGCGTTTTGTGAAGCGGCTCGAGACGCGGAAAAGGGAGGTCGGCTGGCGGCTGGTGGAGGGCGCGAAGCACGCGTGGGACAAGCCGCTACCGTTTAGCCCGCCGAGCAACATGGGAATCGAGTATGGCGAGGCGGTGAAGGTGCTTGCCCGGTGGCTGGGCGGGTGCGAGGAGGGAAACAACAGTTCTGAGGACGTCGCTGAGTCTGCGGTCAAGAGGGAGGATGTTGTGCCTGAGAACGAGGTGCTTTAGATATGTGGGCTCTTGCATTTTGCTTTCCCTGGGACCCAGGTGGAGCATGGCTGGGGTTTTGGCTTTTGGGAAATAGAGCATGAATGGAGTTTGGGGTTCTGCGCAAGTTGGGTATATACGTCCTTGGGCACTGCCGCCACCAGGTTGCATACATCATGCTGGCAAGAGAACATAGAGTTAGAGGTAGATGCATACGCAGCAGCACCAAATACATAACACAGTTTCTTGTTCCTGACCCTCCGCAAGAATTGTATTTTCCAAGAAGTTCGACTTCCTGTTCCGACTTGGAAAATAGGGACCTGTTATGAATTCCCAAGCACGATAGACTCGCTACCAACGGTGCTCGACGCTTGTATGCTATAATTATATAAAGACTACTCTACTCCACTCAATGTTTTACCCAGATGCGTATTATTTTCCGTTTCCATTTTCCAAAATCCCCAAAGCGCCACCCAAATGCTGAGAAAAAACGTCTGACAACTTTTTCTCGTGTTCCAAAAAATGGTCCTACTGCCCCCTCCCCCAACCCCATTTCTTATACGTCCACCCAATCACCTTTCTAAGATCACAAGAAACTCGTAATCACAGTCACAGCAGTGGTGTACACCATCCCCACACAGCCCAGCACCATCAACGCCACATCCGCGATCTTCTCTCCGCGCGTCTCCGCCACGGCGCGATAATGCAAGAACGGCGGGTACACATACACCAACGGGACACACGCGACGCTCCCAATAAGCGCGACGAAGCGGTCCAGGTTCGCGCTCCCGCCGATCGCAATCCCGCAGCACAGCACGACCAGCGCGGCGCGGAACGCGTTCTTCTTCCACTTGGTGGCCGCGCTCTTCTTCCCAGACACCCTGTGCCCGAAGATGCGGCCCTCGAGGATGCGCATCGCGGGGAAGAGCTGCACGGGGTTGCCGATGAGCACGGCGAGCGCGTAGATGAATTGCACGGCGTTGACGAGGCGCGAGGTCTGGGGGAAGTTGTTGATGACCTCGATCTGGGTGCGCTCGCCAAAGGTAGCGTAGCAGAGCGCGCCGACGGAGGTGAACACCGCCGTGATGATCAGCATGACGGCGCCGAGGAGGGGCTCAAATTTCTCGGGGTGGCGCATCGACGCGTGGATGGGGATGATGAGGCCGATACCCTCGAAGGTGAAGATGCTCGCGCCGATTGTGAGCGTGTATGCGGCTGGGTTGAAGAGTTGGACGGAAGGATCCATGCCGCCGCGGTTGACGAGCGCAGTGATGTCGTAGTTCCAGATGTAGACGAGCCCGACGAGAATGAAGACGTCGGCGAGGGTGGCGGCGAAGCCGAGCTTGGAGATGTTGCGGATGAAGGACAGCGGGATGAGGAGGAGCGCCTGTGCCGCGATGAGGGCTTTCGTGCCGAGCGGGTTCGTGCCGCCTGATACGGCCTGCAGGAAGGAGAACCAGTTGTCGGCGACGAAGACGAGCCCCGTACAG
Organism: Ophiognomonia clavigignenti-juglandacearum; assembly: GCA_003671545.1. NCBI lineage: Eukaryota > Fungi > Ascomycota > Sordariomycetes > Diaporthales > Gnomoniaceae > Ophiognomonia > Ophiognomonia clavigignenti-juglandacearum. The sequence continues at coordinate 48,027 of PYFS01002416.1, read as the reverse complement.
ACGAAACCCAGCTGGGAGAGGGTGATGCTGGCCAGGATGATAGTGCGCATCCTCTTGCCCGCAATCGTGGCGCCGATATCGCCGTAGCCGCCACCGACGGCCGTGCGGCACTTGAGGAGCAGGTGGAAGGCGAACATGGAGATGGCGGCGATGGAGATAAGGCAGAGTGAGGAGAAGAGAATGCCACCGTTCTTGAAGGCCTTGGGCAGAAACATGATGCCTGTGCCGATGAAGGCTTTAAGAAGAGTGAAGAAGGTCTTAGCGGTGCTCGCGTCGCCTTGCTTGGCGAGGGCCTTTGAGGACTTGCGCCGGGTGAGGGGCCTGCGGCGGCGGGCCACGAGCGGACTGGTTTCTGAGGGAGGCTGCTCATCATCGTCGCCGCTGGGAGTAGCGCCGTTTCCCTCTTCCTCGTCGTCCGAGTCTGCCAGGTCCTCGCCTGCAAAAGAGCCATAGAGGTCCAAAAACTCGACAAAGTTCCGCGTGACGGGCATGCTGGTGCCGCCTTGGAAGCCAGCGCGCTTCTTCTGCCGCTGCAGAACATGGTGGCGGCGGAAGCCCTGCGTCTGGGCGATCTCGGCGGCGGTCATCTCGCCGTCGTTTTGCAGGAGGAGGTCCGGGGTGGAGGTGCGGTCCGGGTGGGAGAAGGTCATGGCGCGCTGCAGGGCGCCGTTGTTCTTGAGAGGCAGGCGGAACAGATCGCGGTGGATGTCTCCGCCCTGGAGCAGGAGGGAGTCTTGCGGGACTGGGCCATCGTCGGGCTGCTGCTGGTGGTGTGTCGAGGCGGGTGGTGACCGTGAGGAGGCGAAGGTGGAGGGTTCCTCTTCGGCGGCGGGACTGGCGCCGTCGAAGCCTTCGAAGTGGGCCGTGTAGCCGGAGGGCAAGTGTTCCTGGACGACGGCAGCGATGCGTTGCTGCTCGTCTTCGCGGGGGTTGGGAGTGCCGCTGGCGAGTTGGTCGAGCAGGTCTTCGTTGGACATGCTCGGGATGTCTTTGTTCGACGCCATTTTGCTGATGTTGATGTTGCAAATCAGGAGAATGTTGTCCTGGATATAGCAATGAGCTAAGGAAACAAGAACAGATGAAATGAAGAAGCAAGTGAGATTTCCTTCGCTATTAGACCAAAATGATGGTGAGTGCCGATTGTCTACATTGTTGATAATGAGGCATATATTTGCGAAGTTGAAAGTGGTGAGGTTGAGACATGGGTCGGGTGGAACTTTCTTCGAAGCGGTCACGCAGGTCAGGCAAGCAAGACAAGCAAGACAAGATCTTCCCTGCCACAAAATCGTCACTACTACCAGTTTGGTGGAGCCTCTAGAAGCCGCTTAGGTGTACAAATGGAGCTAGGACAGGGTCATGTTCCTCGAGTTTTGGGGTGATCTTCAGCGTCTCCTCACTCAGCGGTCCAACCCACGTGCTACTGTAATATGTACAAGGATGACGTAATGACTGCCCAGGCGGACATTAAGTACTGTGGTATACTATTGAGTCGACTGCAGATACTCTGTACCGTCGCCAGCGTCTTTCAAAAATTAATGTTCGATATCCGAGGCCACGTCTTCAATATGTGTTTCTGACATTGGCAAGCAAACCATACTTGCAATAGCAGGGCATTGAAAATACATTCTTCCAGGCAAGGACCTGGTATAGTACGGTAGTACAGAGTACAGATGCAGGAACACAGTGATGACCCCTCAGCCTCAGGCATCACAAAGTAGCCAGAGTCATGCGTTGACACTTGTCAACTTGGCGAGAAGTGGCAGTATATACATACGACTTCCAAGTCCTCAGCCTGTGCCTCTATATGACCTTGTAACCCGATGTTTTGTATATACGGCACAATAGAAGGCAGCGTTATAAATATACCGATACCTATATCTGTACTCTATACTCCGTATATCTACCTAGGTATCCACAATCCCTCATCTGAACTGGTGGGACACTGGCTGGGCAATGTTGGTGGTTCTGGACGGGTGAATTCATTTCACTGACGAGCAAAGAGAGCGTTGCTTCATGCAGGCCTTACTGTGTATAATGACAAGTCAGGGGATGATTTCCCTCATTCATAGTCCACGCATGATTGTTGTCAATTTGTCTCTTTCTGATTCTACCGTACCATACTTCGTACTGTGGAATGAAGACTTTAGACTCACAAGATCGACTAAAATAACTTTTCCAAGAGGCACTGTTCCCAAACAGGGTATGCCTTTCGTGCCTGGCCCCTCCTTCCCCTCCTGGATACCCCATGTTCCCCAGATTTCCGGCCCGGCACGTCGATGATCAAATGCGGGGTCCCGATCGCTCATCTCTTGATACTCCGTACCAGATCTCGCTACTCCGTACTTGCCATGTGACAGTCTATTTCCCCCTTCACCACTGACTTCAACTTTTCCTTTTCTCAAAAACTACGGATTTCGGAAGGCAATTGAAGCCTGCGGCAATTCGGGTCACAAAACTCTCCTCATCTCAACACAACACCAACAAGATCGCACAAACACCACACACGGCCCACCATGAATCGCCTCCTTCCGCGTCTCGGCTACCGCACCCCTCCTCCCGTGAGGCTGCTCACCCCTCGCGCAGCCACACTCTCACTCACCACCACCACCGCCCGCTCAATCACCACCTCCTACCGGCGCGCCAACGCCTCCGTCTCACCTGTAAATACCACCACCACCACTTCCCCGCCCATCCCACCACCGCCCATGAGAGCGCCCCCGACCCCGGTCCAGTCCCTCGGCAAAACCCGGCACGGCGCGCCCCTGCACATCCGCAAGTACCCGCGCAACACGCCGCAGGAGGAGCGCGTCTACCGCAAGCAGCACCTCGCGGCGGCGTTCCGCGTCTTCGCTGCGCGCGGCTACGACGAGGGCGTCGCGGGCCACATCTCGGTGCGCGACCCGATCCTGACGGACCACTTCTGGCTGAACCCGCTGTCGATGCACTTCTCGCAGATCCGCGTCTCGGACCTCGTCCTCGTCGACGAGCACGGCTTCGTCGTCGAGGGCACCGAGCCCGTCAACACCGCCGCGTTCGCCATCCACTCGGCGATCCACCGCGCGCGCCCGGACGTCCACGCCGCGTGCCACGCGCACAGCGTGCACGGAAAGGCGTACAGTGTGTTCGGACGCGAGCTGGAGATGATCACGCAGGACGCGCTGCGGTTCTACAAGAGCCATGCTGTGTACGAGCACTTCGGCGGCGTGGTGGTGGATGAGGCCGAAGCGGATCGTATTGGCGCGGTGTTGGGCAATGGGAAAGCGGTGATTCTGCAGAACCATGGCTTGCTGACTGTTGGCGCGAGTGTGGACGAGGCGGCGTTTTGGTTCATGAGCATGGATCGGAGTTGTCAAGCGCAGCTGCTCGCCGATGCGGCGGCTGCCGGGAGGGGGTTGGAGAAGCGAGTAATTGATGAGGCGGAGTGTGAGCACTCGTCGCAGAGTGTGGGGTCGCGGGACAAGGGGTGGTTGGCTTTCCAGCCGTATTATGATGAGATACTGGCCCAGACGAACGGTGATTTCTTGCTGTAGGTGGATTCGGAATGCTTGGGGGGATGCTTTGTTTCTTACGGCCTGATTTGCATTGGCTTGCGGGGGGGCATATTCTTTCCTCTTTACGGACGCTCCGGCACGAACACTCAAGCATTCGGCATAGTGCGCTTTCGGGAGGTTTGTTCCGTTCATCTCAGGTCGGTGTGCATACTTCGATTCGGTTACTCAAGCACACACAATAGCAATAATGCTTCACTAAGCACCGTCCTGATCAACTTGTCGCCGCCTGTGAATTGAGCCATGGAGGCTATGGTGGTGAGGACTCGTCCGGGGCCATGGAAGAGCGGAAGGGGAAAGAAGGGCTCGTCGATCAGGAGGAATTTGGGCGGGGTGGAAGCTTGGAGCTTCTCTTGGAACTCGGGCTCAGTGTCTTTCCTGATCGTCTGCAGTCTGTTGACTGTGGACTTGATGCAATTGAGATAGTAGCTGCGAGAAGATGAGAAAGCAGAGCGGAATTTGTCAGCCGCGGACGGTGCGTGAAGTCTTCCATCCCAAGACAATCTTGTTCTTCCATCTAGACATGCTTGCTCTATGGCCAGTACAAAACGCTCAGGATAATCAGGGAGTGACATACATCGACCATGGTATGAGACACGTCGAGGATGACAAACACAGCGGAGCTATGCATCGGACTTGTGCTTGTCAACTCATCTATCTGGGAGTCCGTCCGGTCGCATCAATGTCGCCGTCACATTCGAGCCAACAGCTTGAATCACCGCTTGACCTACCATTGATACGACCTCAGATAATCGCTAAATACTCCTTACCCGCTCATCGATCCATGCCGAAGAAAGAGCCGTCCACGGCTCTCTCATCCTCGGTGAATCACGACTTCTGGATTTCAAAAGACTCTTGCATCATCAACATGTCAGTAACCACCGAGTCTGTGGTCGAGTCTTTAAAGGAGTTCACAACGTAGGAACATCGTCTTCATTCTCATGATAAACATAAACTGACGCATGGTAGATGTGATATCTCTCAAGCTCTCGTCCAGCTCGGGCACCGCAACGGTGGCTTCCTATCCGGCCTCACCATGTGGTCCCCCGAGCGCCAGGCCGGAGACACCAAGATCATCGGGCCAGCATACACCGTCAAATACGTTGCCAAAGACGATCCAGCTCCCAAGCTCACATCGCACTACGTAAGTACCGCACATTCTGATGAAAATCGGAAGACACCCGTCTCCAGATACTCACTCACTCGCCCCGCACAGGTCGACGCCGTCCCGCCAGGCGCCATCATCTTCGTCTCCAGCCCCGCGTCCATCCCCAACGGCCTCTGGTCCTCGCTCGTCGCAGCCCGCGCCCACGCCCGCGGCGCCGCGGCCGCCATCGTCGACGGGCGCATCCGCGACCTCGGCGAGCATCGCTCGCTGCTCCCGGACTTTCCGCTCTTCGCGCGCGCCACAGGCACCGCGCCGCCGCACGAGCTGGTGAAAGTCGTGGCGGTGGACGTGCCGGTGACGCTGCTGGCGACCGACGAACAGCAGCAGGGGGAGATGGTGATCCGGCCGGGGGATGTTCTTATCGGGGACTTGAACGGGGTGGTGCGTGTGCCGAGGGACGCGGTCGGTGAGGTGGTCGCGGTGGCACGGAGGCAGGTCGAGGCTGATGCGCGCATGTTGGTCGAGATTCGGAAGGGGATGAGTTTGGGGGAGGCGAGTAGGAAGTTTCGGGGGTAGAGAGGGGGAGGGGAAGGGGAAGGGGAGGAAGTACCTCTGTTGGTACTTCAACTTGACATTGACAATTTGATGTGATTTGTGATCTCCTGGATGTATGGGCATTGCTCCTGCACCTTTATCTCCCATGTTACAATGGGCCTGCCACACATGCAGCATCCAAGGATTGTGACTGGGGAGGTGCACAGGGGTTTGTTGATCACCCGCTGTCGATCTGTTGGTCGTTCCTATCTTGTCGTCTTTCCAGGCTGGTCTATGCTCAAAGTAGAAAGTAGAGGAGATCGCAAAAGCTTATCTTGTTGACCGTTGTCACTCCAACAACCAAAGTTTCCACCTCCTTCGTTTGAGGCTATCTACCACGGCTTGTGGTGTCACTGCAAAGAATAATCCAACACTCGCACAATTTGGGCACAATACTCGTTACAGTGCCCTGTATAGGATACGAGTTCATACTTACGACCTCTTCTTCACACTTTTACAGCACTTTCATCCCGCAGCAAATCGGCCAAGCCACAAAATCAGCCGTGACGATGCTCACAGAGTCGCTCACTGGCACGTGGATGCCCGCTTGGGTGCCCAGGAACACGACTTGGCTCTCGGTCCTGCTCATGATCTGCTCCATTGTGCAGTCCTCGGTAAGACATTTGTCCCTTTCGTAGTTGAAAAACTCCAGCTATACTACCTAGGTAGTATAGAAAACAGTGAAGCCCATGAACTCACACACTGCAGACCGCTGGCTACGATGGCTCCATGCTAAACGGCCTCAACATCTTGCCTTCCTACACCGACTACTTCCGGCTCACCCCCGCTACCACCGGTCTCAACACAGCCTCCGTCTTCATCGGCAGCATCCTCGGCTCCCTCGTTGGCGGCGTCATCTCAGACCGTCTCGGCCGTCGCCCCACCATCTTCTGGGGCTCGCTCCTGACCCTGGTTGGTGTGCTTCTGCAAACCGCCGCCCAAAACATCGCCATGTTCGTTATCGCCCGCATCATCCTAGGCCTCGGTACCGCCGTGTCCGGCATCGCTTCAGGCGTATACCTCTCCGAGACCTTTCCCTCGCGTTACCGCGCGTGGGGTGTGGGCCTCCTCAACAACGCCTATTATATCGGCGCGCTGCTCGCGGCGGGCATCACACTCGGCACCGGCCGTTGGCAGTCGACGTGGGCGTGGCGGGCGCCGAGTCTGTTTCAGGGCTTCTTCTCGGTGTTTTGTCTCGTGGTGCTACCGTTCATACCCGAGTCGCCGCGGTGGTTGGCGTATCAAGGAAATATTGACGGGGCCAGGCAGGTGGTAGCGCAGACAAATTCGAGCGGCGATGTCACTCACCCCGTGGCGCGTACGGTGTACAAGGAGATCGTCGATACGCTTGCGTGGGAGAAGAACGAGGGCCGCACGATGAGTGTCAGCGAGATCTGGAAGACACCTGCTATGAGAAAGCGCGTGCTGATTGGGATGAGTCCTGGTCCGTTCTCGTGCATTGCCGGGAATATTATCGCTAGTTATTACCTCTCCTACGAGCTGGACACCGCGGGCATCACGGATTCGGAACAACAGCTCAAGGCGGTCAGTCTTTTCTCAGTTTCCTTACTTCCTTATCTGGGAGTCAATACTAATTGTATCTGCCAGAACGTGGTTCTTAACGTCTGGTGTCTAGCCTGCGCCCTCCTCGGAACCCACCTTGCCGCAACCTGGGGCCGAAAACCCATCGCCATTCTTTCCCAAAGCATGCTCATCGTCTGCCTATTCATTGTCGGCTGTTTGTCCAAGCTCTATGCCGATAATCCAGCGGGTGCATCTCGAAGCCTCATCTACGGCAATGTGTCGGTCATGTTCTTGTTCCAGGGCTTCTACTCGCTTGCATGGACTCCTCTGCTCTACCTCTATCCGCCCGAGGTGCTCAACTACTCCGTTCGCGCCAATGGTGTGGCGCTGTCGCAGCTGATGCTGAACGGCCTCGCACTCTGCCTGACGTTCGTCGAGGGCATCGGACTCACGAACATTGGATGGAAGATGTACATGATCAATGCTTCTTGGGATGTGATTGTGTTATTGCTGATCGTAAGTCCTACCCTTCTCGACTAGTAGTCCAACTCTTGACTTACCAAGCACAGGTGTGGTACTGGGTTGAGACCAAAGACAAGACATTGGAGGAGATTGACGCCCTCTTCGAGGGTGAGAAGCACTCCACCGCGCCTGACCTTGCCGAGGTGGTGCGTGAACACCAGACTGTGCGTCAGCGTGGACAGCCGTCTAGTACGTCTACGCATGGACGCCAGACTTCCACGGTGGAAAGCGTCATCAAGCAGGAAGGAGATGCCTGAAATGGTGGATTAGGAATGAATAATTGCTGTGGGTATCTACTTGCGCAGACGAAGTGCGTTGATAAATGTATATAGGCATGCCGTAGTCATTACTTGCGTCAATGATGGCGTTTTTTCATTCTTGTCCTCTTTCACGTCCCATCTTCAAGCCGGGCAGGAGTCGAGTCCTTGAAGCTTGCTACAAGGTCAAGTTCTGAACCACAAACGCGGCAGCCGTGTCAGCGTCTTGAGCATATGTGAGGTGTTGATAGGTAATAATATCGCCAAACTGGCAGATATCGTCAAAATCGTGGCAGATGACCAACACCTTGCTCGAGTCGATATTCGGGACGGCCTTGGTGCTGTCTATTGGGGATGTTAACGATTCTGTCCGCCTTATTAACCAAGATGGGCAAACAACAAAACATACATGGGTCTCCAAAGGTCACGACCGCGCTGACCTTCTCCATCGTCGCAGCAGGTAGATCCGCCGCGGCAAGGTGAACGACTTGGGCGCCCTGGGAGTAGCCGCTCATCACGACTTGCGTGTCGGGGCACTGGCTGAAGGCGAGTTCCACGAGTGAGGCCCTGTTGATACAATTCCCATGTCAGCTGTCTGTCTCTCTTCCTTCTTCTTCCTCATCCAGACAGAGAAAACTCACATATTCTCCGCCCCCTCCGCACTGCCCCCCTGCAAGTACCCGTTCACGCTCGCATCATAGTCATTCACGCCCTGCAGCAGCACCACCACGTCGTCCGCCTTGGCCCCCACGGCGCTCTCCAGCGCCGTGTAGAACTCCGGGCCGACCAGCGACCCGACGTTGCCCGGCTCGGAGGTGCCGCGCGCGAAGAGCAGGGTCACGTCGCCGCACCGCCCGTCGACGAGGTCGTTGGCGGTGGTGGAGATGCGCGCGGCGAGCGCGACTGCCTGGGCCCCAGTGGACAGGAGGGTTGAGGTGGTGGTGACGAGGAGCGCGGTGGGGAAGGTGCTGGTGATCAGGGCGAGGAGGGCGTTAATTGAGGTGCGGGAGGAGGAGCGCGAGAGCAGCGGCGCGGCGGAGGCGAGGAGGGGGAAGACGGGGAGGAGGGCGGTGGTGGGCTTCATCTTGGGCTCGGGAAAAAAAACTAAAAAAAAAGACTAAGAGTGTGTGGGTACTTAGAAACCCTTGGGTGCAAAATGAGCGTCGGACCCGTGTGCGTCTAGAGCTGGTGATGCTTCTCGGCCTGGACTCTTCGTTCTAGAGCAGCGCTGTTGGGGGGATCCTGACTCGTCATTTATACTGCTTCATTTTCAGTGAAGCGGATAGTTAAAGAGCTGCGGAGGGGGCATATTTTCAGGACTCCTATTTTTCTTCTTCGCTGCTGATGATCCTTTTCCCTAATCGAGCTCCTCGTAATTTCGCAACGGGAATTTCCGCATACAGTCATGTAGGTAGGTGCTTTTCTCCAAGGCGAGGCGGGTTCTCTAGCCGGCCTCAAACTAGCAACTCTACGCGTCCCTACAAACTATGTTTAAAACACGAAAAGTGTACTGGTAGATGGATCGATCAGTGAGCGCGCGGTCTCGCTCTGCGACGAACCCCGTGGGGGCCGGTGCTGATGCTCTGCGCAAAATTCCCGATCCTCTGTAGAGCATGAGTACGCTCAATCAATCGTGACCGAAGAGAAGTGATGCGATTGCGATACTTCCTGGGAAGGAAGCCCCAGATTGGGGAGGATAAACGCACAGGAAGGGCCACCATAGCGCGCCCGCCCCTCCCGCAAGCGTATGTCCCTACCACACCAGCTTACAAAGCACCCAATCCGTTATGGCAGGGTCGGTTTGAGACGAGCCAGCTGGACGATTCGTGTATTCTTGATGGAAACAGCTGTGCCGGCTCCACCCATTCTTGGCGCCGCGCAAAAATTCGAGCAAAGACAGAATGCGAACAACAGATTTCCACGTTTTCACCGTCTAACACCCGCCATATAGCTACAACAACGTCGCTATTATTATCGAATGGTCCGTCTGTGGGAACTGTAATGTAAGCCCAGCCGGGCTTACAAAGGTTCACACCTTCTTAGTTAGCTTTGCCCAATCGGGCAAGTCTAGGTAGCAGTGGGCCCAGCGAATGCGCTGGCCCTGCAATTGGCTGCAACGCCAATGCTAGTCCTAATCGGGACTAGCGCCCTTCGGGGCCGCACCTAGACTTAGTTGACGGCAGCCTTTATGGCTGCTACTTTCTTTTCTCTTCATAGACCAACAATAGAATCGACTTAGAACCTAATATATATATATTACTATATCATTAGGTAATATAATCTACCAGCATCGTTACTATAGTAACTTCATTTAACAGATATTATATACCAGCCTAAATATATTAATAGATATATTATAGCTATTTTATCATAGAATACTATATTATATTATAAAAATAAAATTTTATTTAAACTTTAATTCTAATAAAAATACTAGCTTATAAATATTGAATATATTTATATAAAAATCGAATATATTTATGTAAAAATCGAACATATTTATATAAAAATCTTAATATTCCCACTACTATATATCTACCAATATATTCGATAATTATTAATAAAGTTATTATAATAACAGACTTTTGATAATAATAGTAACGTTGTTGTCGCTATATGGCGGGTGTGAGACGGTGAGAACGTTGATTTCTGTTGTTCACATTCTGTCTTTGCTCGATTGTTTGAGCGGCGCCAGGAATGGGTGGAGCCGGCACAGCTGTTTTCCATCAAGAATACAGCAAGTGGGTTCAACGGAATCTGACAGGTCATTGCGGGGTTGTCAGGAAAATGAGATCGATCAGGTCGAGGTCGTCAGGCGAGTGGATGTGGAGCCCTGGTGCTCCCCAGCACGAGCCTTAGCAGATGCACCCGCAGCACCCCCACAACCTTCCAACCTTGGACTGATCTGATGGATTTTGCTCAGGACTGATGTGCTGTCACTGTTCGCTCGCTAGAATGGGAGTACTGTACAGTAGAGGCGTCCCCATCAACTGGAGGGCATTCTCCGAGAGGATGCACGACGGCTTGTGAGTTGTGTCACGGATTTATAATTCTGATGCCAGTATGAAAGTCTGAGACGCCAATTGGAAGTCAGAGCCCAGGTGTTTATTGGCATCCACGAGATTGCTTCTCACAAACTAAGAATTGAGGCTGATGATTTGATGGAACCGTTTTCACTTGGTCTATGATTTCTTATCAGCCCTGTCGCAGAAGCAACACCGCGCAGCCTTCAGGTCTGGACTCTGGACACCGGGCGTTAATATGTAACTGCACTCACTTTAGTACAAACTTACATGAGGCTAAGACTGGATGTGGAATAATTGTCCCCGGGATAACCACCTGCAGAATTGAGGTAGTACATAGTAGCTGCCCAAAGGTGTGGTGGGTAGGCTGACACGAGGTGGGTCGAAGTGATTCAGTGGATGCCCACTATCGTGAAGGGCTGTGTGCACAAAAAAAGAAAAAAAAGGGAGCGGGGGTGTTGAGGGGGGGGGGGGAGGCTCGACCAACGGAGGAGACGAACAGATCTTGCTTCTGACATCTCAATTTTGTGTTCATAGTCGTGTTCCGGGGGTCACCAAATAACCCACCACTCACTAAAGGCACCGTGCAAGGTTGAGCTGAGACACGATGCCACGCGCATTGGGAGGACTTCGAGTCTCCAACTGACTGACATCTGGTCTATGAGCAGCTAGTTCCTTCCGCATCATCACCAACAACCGTTCTTGCCATAGTGCATCAAGGGCGAATGGCGGTGCTCGCCCGCTCTTGCCCACCTGCAGGTACTGGGCTCCAAACCGGGCAGGAACACCAGCAGATTTGAAGCTGCTGGCACGATGAGGCCATCGCAGCATGGCAGGAAGGGCATCCTATGGCTGAAGCACAAGCACCACGTCCATATCCTCGGATCGAAGAACCAAAGCACGAGTTGCAAGCTTTGCCAGCAGTAGAGAACGGCCTATCGATTCACATTGGAGCGCTGAACGTTCAAAAATTCCTCAGGTCAGATACCCTGTGGGCGAGCTGCGTCGTGTCCACTCCACCTCGACGCTAAAGTCGCCGCACAGTAACCCTCCAGCAAAGCAGCTCCGCCACTGAGCTCGACTACCGAAATATCATCGTCTCGACTATGATGGGCATCACGGTCATCGTGCTGATAGCGGTCAGCGGCACCGCTATAATTGTCATGCTCATCGTTCTGCTCTGCCGGATGCGTGCTTGGAGCTGTCTTGATGCACTGGACAGAAGAAACATGATCTGAAGTCTTGTCAAGGAGAATTGCTGTATGAAGCGAGTGGGAGTGACGAGGAACCGTGTTGGCTCATCACTGCTGAGATTCAAGGGCGGAGGAACCACACCAAGGGAGAGGATAAGGAGGATAAGGACACAGAAGCAATGGCGCATAGGACACTGGTGAGAGCATAAAACCTGGAAAGATTCTGTTGGAGGACCTGACGAGTTGTATCTGCCTCGTTGAGAATCAGTTAAGATTCACCTGGGCAGCCAGGAACACGGAGGTCCTGACGCTATGTGGATGATACGGGTATTATAGACGGTCTGTGATGTCTGCTGTATTCTGCGCCGGGCCTAGCACTTTTATCATGTTGTACTGAGCTCGTAGTTCTCTACGACGAGGCTATGATATTGTCCTTTCCCCATCAACTTTAGAAGTTTGAGCATGTCGTTCGGCCGCATAGCTATCTAATTTGGGAGTGCTGCCGACCACAATCATCCTTCAGGCCTGCGAAGTGTCAAAGATAGATCCTTCTTCTGCGTCCTGAGGTCGTCTTGCGCTCCTTGTGATGGGGCGAATGAGGGCCAAGGATTGCGGTACTCTGAATGCCCAGGTGGCCCTGCCACAGCAAGGCCAATGCACTAATAAAACACCCATGACGCGGAAAATGTGGAGATCACTCCTTCAGCTTCTGGACAGTCTGACGTCCGGTTCTCACAGTATTTGCTGGCTTGTTGGTGAAGAAGTGCCTGACTTCCACCTCTGATGAGAACTTCACTTGCTTCCTTCCGGGAGGTGAGTTTGCTGTCTGTCGTTTGCTGCAAGTTGTGTGTGTAGAGGTTTGCTTGAGCTTCTTTGGAGCCAGAGCTTTGGGTGCTTTCGACAGAGTTCTCTTTTTACACGCTGTTGCGGGTGCGGTCGTTTGCGGTTTGGTGGGTACCGTTTTTGGAACAGTAGCCTTGGGGGTTTTCGACAACGTGTTTTTGCACTTCTTCGCGGGCGTAGAGACTGGAGGTTTTCCAAGCATTGCGTTTGAGGTTGAGTTGCCTCTGGGTGGAGCAGGAGTTCGATTGACTGCTGACTGGATAGCAGGAGGAATGTCGAGCTTGGTGCTGAGAGCCTTGTTTGGTGCCACCTTGATTATATGCCCATTGATGATCACAGTCCTACTGGATGCTGCTCGGCTCTTCTTGACGAGTATCCTGCTAGGTGCTGGCTCAATTGCTGAGCTATCGGGAATGAGAGTCTGCTTTGTGGCAGTCTTGGTAGACAACATGTTGCTTGGTAGAATATTCGTCTTTGATCGCAAGTCCGAAGGAGTCCTGGTTGGCAAGGACATGATTGGGGCTGAAGAGACAACAGATGAGGCCATGACTTGGGAGCAGTGAAACTTTGGTCCTTGAGGTTTGGAAGTATGGAATGAATGGAGGTAGTTTGTGTACTTTGTGATGCAGCCTGCTGCAAACACTAAACTGATGTTTAAAATGAATGTTGAAAGAAGGTGAAACAGCTTGATGTTGCTAGGTAAGTGAAGCAGATAGTCAGACTGCTTTGTTTGCTAAGGCAGGTCAGAGGCAAAGCCATTTTTAAAGTTCAAATGATCGTTCCTAGGTTGGCAGGATCGTACGCAGTGTCTAAGACTCATTCATTGATCTGTGCTCAGTTATCAGCGAAGCCGGCATGCCTTCACGAACAACGGATCCACTATCGTGACGTGTCCATGGGCCTCCTTGATCTGTGGGTACTGTTTTGAATGTTTCAAAACGCGAGTGTACACGAATGGCTATAAACCTTGGAAGGCTTGCAGGCTGCCCGTGAAACTCCCTCCATAGCCTGGTGAGGATACGTGGTATATGTCTGGGGTCCAAAGTGATAGCAAGTATGACTGTAAGATATCATGGACCCACCGTACCCTTTTGGCAACCATGCACAACATGCGCTTGGGGTTGTTACACCGCTCTGTCATCAGCCCAAGTTGTTTCTGCAGAGTCGATCCGCGGTTTTGGTATTCTCTATGTGTAAATAATGGCTTCTACCTCGTACATAGCGTGCATCTACCGCTGGCAGCACTCTTCCAGCTCATCTGCTAGCCAGTAACTGGATATCTGAATCCCGAGACCGTTAAACCTCACTGCTGTTTCTGCTACTGCTGCTGCTGCTGCTATGACATGAATGTGGTTATTAAATCTGCAATCGCAGCCTGAACTCTCTGCTTGGATGAATGAGCTGACTGACCGAGGTCATGTGCCTCGTGGTGTGAGAGCATAGGGCGATCTTCGAAGGGGGGCGTAGCTGCGTTCAGACACCTTATCACGTCGGCGCATAGGTTGGTCGTGGACAATGGGAGGCTGGCTTATCTCTGTGGGCAATACCAGCTGCACGTGGCGCGTCGACTAGCCGGCGTCAATCGTGTCGGGTCAGCAAATGGGTGTGTTATCGTTGACATCGCGAGACGCCTGCGAAGTGTCTGCAGGTCCAGGGGCGCCGTTATTGGCTCAGTAATAGTCATGATCTCCAGAGCCCACCAGGAGACTTCTAAAGTTGCTCATGTGAAGGATAGTGTACGAGGGGTTTGTGAACATACCTGGGTCGAGGTTGAAGCAGTCCAGACCAACCTCATCGACGATAGTGTGTCCGTACAGTACTGGAGAATGAACCAAATGACCAATTGCTGGGCGAGCTGTTTATGCAGAGACCGGTGGAAAAGGCGGTTATCTATACAGACAACGGTACAGTAGTCTCTTCTATTAATCATTAGACTTGATGCGCTATCATGAGGCATCCTGACTGTAAGAAAATGCTCACCAAACTCCCGAAGTCAACATTCTGGTAAGAGTGACCAACGAGCTACCGTAATTAATTTGTCATAGCTACCACGAAGACTCATGCCCCTGGCGAGACACTCTTCTTGGGTACGCTTCGTCCCTGCTTCCACTCAGTTAATTATGAGGCGACCTCACGTCAAGCACATGCAGGTCGGCCTTAACCCGTCGAATCATGACGACGGCTTCCACAACAACAACAACAGCAGCACTGGCATAATTTCATGGCGGGCAATTTGAATGGCAAATGCACGATTTGACGTACTCGTCGCATGAAAGTAATCACTCATGACCGCAGAAATAAAGACTGCGGGCAATATAAGATAGATAGAAGGCGATCTACTGAGCGCTCACCCACAGAAGAAGCGTGATGGTAACGGCAAAGGGCACTATACGAGGAATGGACGCTAAAGAGGGAAGCAGTTCCAGCTGCAGGCTTGTAAAGACGGCCTTGCTACCCAGGTCGCAGGTTTGCAAAAGCCTTGTTTCTAGGCGAAACCTCTGTATGCTATGTACTGTTTCATGGGCCACATTCATATCCTCAACCCCATCCTGTCCGCTCATTATTCCACCGGCAATTCCGTCCTCTGCCCGGGCCCCTCAGTCATCTCAGCTGGTGGATTCCGCAGCTCGTGCGGCCCAAAGTGCCTGTCATTAATACGCGGGTGCTGCTGCTGCTGCTGCTGCTGCTGCTGCGAGAGTCCGTACAAGGGCACCGCTCCATTCTTCAGGCCGCCCGAAACTGGCTGCAGAGCAGAGCGCTGTCGCCGCTCGCGTTTGCGCACCTTGCGGAAACACATCCCCGAGACAACCGCCGCGAGCGTGCCACCGACGGCCCAGACGGTCAGCACGGCGATGCCGGCGTTGACGCCCGTTGATACTGACTGCTGCTGCTGCGTGTGGCAGTCTGCAGCAGATGATGCGGAGGAATTGGGCCCCGCGGCGGCGTTGGGCGAGGGAGACAGGTTCCATCCCGTGATCGGGGACGCGTGGATCGGTTGCCCCAGTGAGATGGACAGGGGCGCTGTCCATGAGCTGTAAGCGGTTACTGTGGCCGTGGCTGTCGCGGAGCTATCGCTGTCCGATAGTGTGATGACACCCGTGGAGTAGCCTCCTTGCATTACAGTGATGCTAGTCTCCGTAGCCGCTGATGTGCACAGCAATGTAGCGCGGCCTGGCAGGATAACGGCCTCGTATGATCTGAAGAAACACTTCAGATTCGTAGCGCACGAGGGGAATGCCGCTGCTAGACGAGGCCATGGGGGGTTCCAACTCACGCTGGGCAGCATATCGTGAAACTACTGCTCTCGCTGACGACCGACGTCGTAACTTGGGAAAACGAGGCAGGGCATCCGAGGAACGGGCCAATGCTGTAGGCGTCGTTGGAGGCAACGAGCAGGCCCTGCGGCTGGGCCTTCAAATACGTCAGGGTGGCGACCGGGGGCAGACATTGCATGTGGAACGAGTGTACCTCGCTGTCGGGGAGCCACGCCCAGACGGTGCCGCTCCATTCGTAGAAATTGCGGGCGCAGTTGCCGTGATTTGGATATATGGTGGTGAGCGGGAACCATGTCGTTACTGTGTTGCTGGTCGTTGACGGCGGATAGTACGTGAGGCTGGCGGTGGTCGACATTAGGAAAGACTTTGGAAGGGGATGATGGAGAGGAACAGGAATGGAAGGAAGAGACGATTGAAGCCACACAGCGAAATTAGAGAACGACGAAACTTCAGGAGCCGCGGGGCTGGAGTTTTCGAATCCTGCGGAAGAAGTCCATGTCGTGACACAGTCAGCATGTATGCCAGGGCAACTGCCCTGAGGGTGTTGTATTTTAAGACTGGTCCTATCAAGATGACCAGTTGACTGACTCCACTCACATTCAAGTCAGCATCCAGCAGATCATCAGCTGCCATACTCCGTTGGGGCTGTATGGCGGGATGCATGAGGCTGGCGGCTATGAGAATTAAGAAGTACCAGGACGGGACGATAAGTTCATGTAGCAGCAGACAATCAACTCCTCAAGTTGGCGTCCTTTCTTTCCTAGCGCCATATGGTAGGCGATTTTCAAATTAACGCGGAATCATGGAGCCATTTTCCGCAGAGCCGTCCTCTAGGACTGAATCAGGGGCGTAGGACCCTGAAGACTGTTGAGAATAATGGTTCCAGTCACTTGTAGGTCTCGGGCGTAGGTAGCCCTCAGCACCCGAAGGCCTCTCAGCCCCCCAACAGCTATATATATATATGAGCTGTTCTTCATGCTAGAATACTTAGCACTGAATCAAAGACTTTCAAACTGCAACAGAAGACTGACATTCTCCCCAAATCGCAGACTGACTGGTATTTGCCGATATTCATGCTGTCTAAGATGGTAATCATCGCGCTCACCACCTCTCCAACTCTGTGTATAGTCATCCTTTCCAGGGCCTGCTCTGCTGTGCAATATCTCATAAAAAAGTCACTGTTGATGCCTTCCCTCCATGTGTGTATGTGATGCAGCGATTCGCTCCATAACCATGCATGCCTGACAATGCTCGCCTTGACCACACACATTGAAACCATTTTAATAACATGCAGAACAATATGTAGACCAATTACCAGCCCCCTGCCCTCAGCCCTCGCTCTCTGAGTCGATAGCCACACTATTCGACCGTACCCCCCTCGCCCTCTCCGCCGGACCATCCAGATTAATCACCCTCGCCTTCCCCTTCCCCTTCGCTTTGGCCCTAGCCTGCTCCAGCGCCTTCTTCGCCGCGGCGCCCTTGAGATGGCCCGGGATATTGACCTCAAGCTCATCACTCGCTAGTGACACCACCGGATTACGATTAGGCCGTGACCAACCGCGCCGTCCGCGGTCCTCCCCGCCCTCGCCTAGCTCGGTACTCTGACGCGACCGCGACCGCGCTGTCGCGTCTTCTGCATCCTCGGAGCCCTCATCGCCAGATAGATTGAGGATCTCAGACGACACCCGCCGGCTGAGCCGACTACTGGCATGACTGCTGGCACTGCTGTTTCGCCGCTGCCGCTCCCTGATCGCACGAACGTCGGTGGAGAGGCGCTTCCAGACTTTCCTGCCGCGCTTATAGTGAACGACTTGCTCCTCGACCGCGTCGTCCGCGCTGGCCTCGTCGAAGCGCGGCAGCATCTGGTGCATGTGGTAGTAGTTGACGACATGGCGGGCATTTGCCTCGACGTCTTGTGTGTCGAAGTTGGGGCAGGTCTGGCGCATGCGGTACCACACGAGCTTGAGGGTAGGGCGGTGCCACTTGAGACGAAAGCGCTCGTCGACGAGTGACCGCCATGGGATATTCTTGTCGTCGCGGGCGCCGCTGTCTTTGATTGCGTCCAAGAGGCGGAATTTTTCTTCGGGGCCCATGCCACGGTAGTCCTCGCGCGCGTTGGCTAATTCTTCACTGATACCGTTGACCCTGACGCCGGCGCTACTGCGTGGTTGGGTTGGAAGGCGGATACTACCGTCGCCTACCAAGCCCTTCTCGCGCATGTCGATCCACTTCCATTTGCACTGCTGTCGAGATCGGGTCAGGTCCATTGCAGCGCTAATCTGCTGCCAGTCCACCATAGCTTCGTCGTCTGTCTTCTTTACTCGCGGGCGCGGTCGAAGTTGGTCGTTGTTCTCCCTCTCTATCTGGATCTTGCTGATTGCTTCTTCGACAACTTCCCTCAGGCGGTCTTCCTCATCTTTGTTCCACCGGGATTTGATTTGCGACTGATACACCAGGTAATGATTGCGCCAGTAATCTCGGACGTCCTGTTGATGTCGATTGATCATCCTTGCAATCTCACCCCATTTATTAGGATGCCGCTCGAACAGATCATGGACCTCTTCCTTCTGCTCCTCGGTCCATGTGCCGCGGGCGGCGAAGTTGTGGTATATCCTCCTGGCTCGTTCGGTGATCTGTTTCCTCGTCCTCCGAGGAACTGCCATGTCGGCCTTGTCCCAGAAATCCTTGTTGGTTGGATCAGCCTTGTTTGGAACCTCGTGAATCAGGTTGTTGAGTTCCTCTTGAGTCATCCCGTTCTCCTCGCGGAAAATATCCACGACTCGTCCCAAGGCGTCGAGTTCGTCCTGACTCCAGGCGCCGCTTGCCTTGCCATTGCCGGCCGTTGCAAGGCGCTTCTTCTTGGGGGCCCGGCCATCCTCGTTGCCGCTGAGACCTGGGGTACCACTCCTCTTCCGACCCTTAGACGGTCCGGCGGCCAGGATACTCTCCATCTCGTCCTCGGATGGATCGTTGGCGCCGCGTTTTCTGCGCTTGATCTTGCGCGGCCTCGCTGGACTTGGAACTTGCGAGGGGACAGGCTGGTCTTCGTCGGGTCCGTTGCTGACGCCTCCCGCCGGCATTTTGGTGCTAGTTCTCCGGGAGAACATAGTGGAAAAGTCCTCGTCTTCCACCTCCATCTGAGACAATGATAGCGACACCTTGGGCTGATTCAATACTCGCTTTTTCCTGCCCTTTGACTTTGGCGTCGGCTGTGGTTGGCTAGCCGACTCTCCGGGTTCAATGCTGGCTTGACGCGTTGCTTCAGCATCTTTATCCGCAACAGCTTTGGCAGATACATCCTGTTCTTCTCCCGCAGCGTCCACCTGAGTCGCCGCACTGTTAGTCGAAGCACTGTCTCGAACGGCTGGTCCATTGCCCTTCCTCCTGCGCGGAGGTGCAGACATGCCATTTTCCGTCACATGCTCAGGTATTTCGACATGTTCTTCGGCTGCACGAGATGTCGCACCATTCTCTTTCGGGGAGGCCTTTGGCTGGAGTCTTAGCGATTTTTGAGCTTGAACCACGGGCCGGACCTCAGCAGGTGGAGACTCTTCCGCAGCCGGCATGTCGTCGAGGGGAAGCTCATCATCCTGTCCACCGTTTTGAGCACTATCCTCAGCCTCAAACTGCCGAGCTCCATTTGCTGAACTCCCAAGCCAGTTTGTCATGACATGCACGTTGCTATCGGCCATGTCATTGCTACCACGGCCTTTTCGGGACTTCTTGGGCTTTGCAGCTTGTGTAGCCACGTTGGTCTCTGCAGCCTCAGCATTCTCGTTGGCAGTGCCTAACTCAGCACGTTGCATGGGTTGTGCGGCCTCTGTCTTCCGGCTAAGTGTTGCCCTTGTAGCTCGCCTGATTGCGGGGGTGGACTTTTCTGGCACTGGAGGTTCATCGATGTCCATAGCATCGCCGTTCGTCAGAGCCGCAGCGTCGACCGCACCAGCATCCGGACCCATAGCAGGCTCATCATTGACAGCGTCTGTTCCATCAGGCTTTGGATGTGCTGTGGCCTTTCTCCTAGAAGGTGTCGCTTTCTTGGCTCGTGACTTTGCTGGGCTAGCATCCCGCGCTGCGGGGGAGTCCACGTCCATGGCTTCGCCATCCTCTGGGGCAGTTTTCGCCTGGGCGGGAGCCGTCCTGAGAGACTTGCTAGACCTTGATTGCGAAACGTTGGGTTCAACGTGAGCTGGTATGCTGTGGTCGGAACCAGTGCTGGAAGGACTGGGGAGACGAGCCGGTATGCTTCGATTAGAACCTGTGCTGGAAGGCGCACTGTAGGGTACTTGGGAGTAAGGTGCCGGTCGTGTATTCTCGAAGATTCCAAGTTGCAGCTTACCACCCGTCAGTGAATATTCACAGCGAAATCTGCGCCTTGGCTCCTGACTTACAGTGTGATCGGCCAGAGAGCCGGACCCGGCTGGAGCCCTCGAAATGGACCTGGACCTTGATCTTGATAATCTCTCAGATCTTTGCGCACTCGGTGAATCCGAGTCGGGCTTGGAGTGAGATTCGGACTCTGTGCTTTTATCACTGTCGCTGACGCTGTCGCTATCCACACCTGGCTCGGTCTTCACTTGACTTGGCTGCAGATCAGGCAAGCTCGCATCCACCGACCTTTGGCGCGCTATGCGAGTGTCCATGATGGGCGTCTCTTGTGGTGCGTTCTCCCTCTTATGGAGCCAGCCAAGACCGTTCTCCGGATCTCGCTCGCGCATGGCCTCAGCCACGGGGTCGTCGACTGCCTCTGCAAAATTCGCGGCAGATATTCCAGCGAATTGTGATTGCAGATGCTCGTCGACTTCACCTTCGCTCTCAGCAGGTTCCCTCTTAAGCTGACTGGCATCGAATAATTGAGTGTTTTCCCTCTGCGAGGGTTGCCACTGACTGGAAGGAATGACTGCCATATCATCTTCCTCGTCATCTTCATCCTCCTGTAGCAGCTCGATGTTGAATCTTGGCGGTTGTGCGGACGGCGGTGAACCACCATCTGGGTTAGCAACATACACTTGTTGAGGTTCCGAACTTGGGGCCTCGACCGCTTTCCTGCGCCGCTTTTTGGCCTGCTTCTTGCCAAGGACTGGACTCTGCAAGATTTCAGGGGGATGTTCCGGGGAATAGGCCAATGGTGGTGCATCCTCCAATGGTTTGCCATTTTCCAGCGTAGCTTCGGGATCTTTGTCAACACGATCCCCATTCCGCAAATCCTCCTCGCCTAAACCGTTTGTTAGCGGGAGTTCGTCGACGTGCTTGCCGTGTTTCTTGGATCTCTTCTTCTTGCGTTTGGGCGAGGAAGGCGGTTCGCCAGTATCGGCGGTTCGTGGCTCAGGCTGGGTGTCCTCGATCACAGCGTCGTCCACCTCTTCCTCGGGCTCCAGCTCTTTCCTCTTTGACTTCTTCTTTTTGCTCCTCTTACTGGAATTGGAAGGCTCGACGTCCTCCTGCGCTGTTGCGACGACCTCGGGTGCTGCAGCATCGTCATCCAAGCTTTTCCGGCGCTTCTTTTTCTTTTTCTTCTTGCTCGGTAAGTCGTCCAAGGTCCGCTCGGCGTCAAGGGCAAGTGGTGACGCAGCGGGCCCGCGGGCCTGTCTCGATTCGCCGTCTTCGGGTTCTGGTGTTGGTGACATGGACGGGCCAATTGTCCGGGCGCCGCGCTCAGGCCCGGCACCGCTCCGTTCGAGCTGGCTGGACTCGTTGCCCATGGCGAGTCGATTCATGTATGCCCTTGCTGATGGTTTTGACCAATGGCTTCCTCCAATTGAGCCGCGGCGGTCGCGCTCGTACGGCACGTTGTGTCCGTAGGAGGTGTCGTGGTAGTAAGAAGCATATCAGGGAGGAGAAACCGCGGCTCTCGTGAAGAGGCTGGGCCGAAGCTAAATTGGTACGGCACGCGCTGAAAACGCGACTTCCCCGAGATTCAAAAGGAAAAAAAAAGTTCAAGACCAAAGCTCCCCTGCCTGCAGGGATGTCCCAGGACCTGGCCCCACTACTCTGTACTAAACGTACTGTACTGCACTGATAGCTCATGTAGCTGCTGACGGAAGCAGTTGGGTAAACCAGCAGACAACTGATGAATAAAAGGAGATGAATGTGAGGAGAATCATCTGTGGAAGTACTGCTCAATTGGGTGATTACTTACTTGTTTCTGAATGGAGCACAAAGGAAGGCAGGTTGAATTTTTGGAAGCAAAATTGGGATGTACTTGTACTTTGTGCCTGGGCTACGGCTCTTGCCGTGCCACACCATCGCTGATCCCTGCCACTTTCCAACGTCGGTTCATCACGAACTTGGGATTTGCGACAACATCATGCCTTACTGACAACCTCAAGATCTTGTCTGAAAGCAGATCTTTGATTCCTCTGTCAATAAACTGTAATGCTCATAAATCAGTGCAATGCCAATTGCACCCTATGGCCCAAAGATGGTCATGCCTGCTTCACTTGACCCCATCATTCCCTGATAGAGAACTCATCATACGGATCCGGTGCGATTCCCACTTGCGCAAGCGCCGTCATCCTTCTGCTCCCGTTTCCCAATTTCCACGGCGGATTTACCTGCGCCGTCCTGCGCAACACTCAGCGTAGACAGCCCTTGGTCCGGGCACGCTCTGTGTCGTTTCCCGCAGCCATGGTACTGGTCACCAACTCAAGGATCATCCGAATCGTACAATGTACTGGACCGCCCGGTGAGGCCATGTTTGTCGGTGTACCTAGAATCTGCTTCACACAAGCGAATGTCATCGTCATAGCGAGTCCATTCATGCTCCATGTATTCTCTCTCTGACCAGCACTACTTGACCATGGGTCTTACGCGGAGATGTTGTAGCTGACTGCAGACGAGCTCCACATCCTTGACCACGTTTGGAAACACCTTGCCCACCAAGGACAAGCCAACGGCGAGTATTTTGATGTCGTAGATGTTCAGAAAATCTTTGGCGTGACTACCAAAGCTGGCGTAGTGCCACCTAGGGATCGACTCATCATCTGCGTAGGGCGACGGCTGGTCAGTCATGATATTTTCTGAAAACAGACTTGAGTTTCAGACTTACAGTACCCAGACCACCCCCGGAAGAGCAAGCCACGCACGTCCTCGATACTATCACAATCAAATCGAGGACAGTCAGAACTGGCCATGGCGTCTGTAGACCTGACCAGAGTGTCGTCGAGCGGTATGCCCTTGTGACGTAAGGACCTCTCTCCAAGATGGAATCCGATCTTTCCATCAGGAGTGGCCAATCCGTAGTACATGTGAAGATACCTCTCAGTCCACGCCGCATCCCACTGAAGACAAATGCTCTTGACCAGGTCGACACTGTATGTCGCTTTGAGGGAGTCAAGATAGTCGGCCAAACGAGCCATGGCAGCAACGTGGGATGCGTCGCTGTATGTTGCCTTGATGTTCAGGATGAAGCAGTTGCCTCTGTAGAAGATCGGCAGACACTCCTGCCGGATCAGCTGGTTGGTCTGGGCAAGGACAGGAGTGGCGAAGCCACCAAGCGCAGTTCCTGTTGGGGCGATGACGACTGGTTTGTAAATCATACAACGGATCTCAGGCGGAAGCTTCACGAACGTGAAGGGTTCTAGGTGCTGGTTGTGCTTTCGAGTTGTTAGCATTGTGTTCTGTGTCTTGACTGAAATGGACATTTGCTCACCATGCCCGTAGCACGGATCTTGCTGCGTATGATGCATTCCTCAGTCGCAAGGAATGAAGCTGGCGGGAGAGACGGGAACAATTGGGGGCCGAGTTCGACACCATCCTCATCGATGAGCATGTATCTGCGCGTGCCCTTTGACTTGCGGCGTATGGTATCATACAACCACTTCTTCAACATCTGCATACGGGCGTCCTTGGGACCAACGTTGACAAGGCAGCTGCGGGTCAAGTACTCTTGGGTGAATGTACGTCGAGAGACGCCTTGTGACAGCATGTCCATGATGATCTGGTTCTGGGTGATGTTGTGGAGGCGGTCGTGCTCGATGCAAAACGGTGCACCTAGCTTCGTAAGTCTGGCTGGAATCGCTACGGCAAGATACCGTCCGAGGTTTGAGTCTATGGCAAAGCCATCGCTGTCAAGAGTGCTGATGGTTTGATGGAACCACTGAGAGAATGCGCTGGGGCGAGCCGATGGTCCCTGGAGTGCCCCCATAAACTGGAGCTCAAGAATGATTTGCTGCTCAGTCCAGGATCTCTTTGCCTCATTAGGCTGTTGAGTGATGGGGATCAAGTCATGGACAAAGATGTTTGTCCAGGCCTCGAGTCTTTCACGCAACTCGCCGGAAGGGACGGGAGATGGCGGAAACCGAGTGCGGCCAATTAGACGACAGTATTCCAGATTCTTGAGTATGTCCTTGCAGAGGATTGAGCGGATTCGATTGTATTCGTCCATGGTGCTGCGGACGATGAAAGGTTTGGAGTTGAGTCGGACGATGGAAGTTGTGGAGCAGATTTTGAGGGCGAAGGGGGCTTAGTGGACTTTCTTAGGGGCAGTAGGCTTGCTGCCTTCCTTAGGTAATCCACCTCCTTCCATTGCAGGGATGCAACCTTACCTACCTAGTAGGTAAGCGTTCAGACCCATGTCAGGACTGTCTGCCCTTGATACTGGAACATACTGTACCTAGATACCTATCTAGGTGGGTAGTTACATGTTCTGTAGATTGATAGGTGGGAAGTTAACCAAATACATAGATGGCTATAGTCCTCAAGTGTGAATGCTTGACAGAGGCTTCTGCAAATTTGTTGACAGCTTCATTCTGTGAGTATGTTCATGGCCTTTTGGGAATGAGCCTCCTGTCCCATCATGCTCTAGCTGTCCCATAAGGCATACAAGGAGACCTATGCTCAGGAAGAACTGATGTCATCGTGTCAAGCATCACTATCTGTTGGAGTAGGGACAAAGTCAGTGGGGCAAAAAGTTCCGTGATCCCCACGGGCACTTCATACATTGGAGTTCTAGTCCTGTTTAAAGCATCCTGACTTGCACCGATAGATTGTGCGAAAGTAAAGGATATCAGCTGTCTCTCAAGAGATCTCGGGAAGAGGACCAGGCACCATGAGACTGTATCTCGCGCCATTTCCCTGCTATGAGGGCACATTCTCATACACTCACGGGCAATTACTTTGGAACTTCAATACTAAGTACATAGAACATATACAACAACTAGCACATAGGCACACAAATATCAGCTAGAAGTCCAGGTTATTTATCCACCGGTTTTTATTATGTTAGCTGTTTGCTGGTATGCCTGCCAACTTATTACCATATCCACAGCAACCAAAGACACCCAAATGGGCTCATGGTTTCCTCATATCCTCTCCTCCCTTTGCCCATGCCTGGTTTCCCATGCTGGTTGTCCGTCTGTTTTTTCGTTCTAGACGGTTTCGATTGTCGGGACTGGAAATTCCGAAGATTGTCTCATGATGTGCGAATTTACTTGGGCGGGTTTGATGGAGGAGGCTTGGAGGTGCCAGTGGTATCGTATCCGGAGCGACCCATGATGACGAGGATCCTGTTTTTTTCGGTAGGTGGTTTGAGCAAGTTGCGTTTGCGTCGGACGTAGGAGGCAATGTGATGGCCTGAAAGTGCTGTAGAGGAGAGTCTGTTGCGATTGTCGAAATGACGGAGGTGTTTGTGGTCGTCGCAGAGAGAGTTGTTGCGTTGATGAGGGTCGGACAACTTTTGGAATTCGCGCCCGCTGGCAGCAAGCTTTTGTACCCGTTGAATGGCAGTGAATCCAGCCAGCTTGTGAATTGTGGCTAGCAGGGGTTTTGCGCCTGCTGAACGGTGGCGACGCCGGCGAGCTTGTGAATAGTGGAGTCCGGGAGTCCAAGCTTTATTTAAGTCCACAAACAGTAAATGGGCAGGAACGCAAATAGACCACCTGTCAAGACTCCACAAGAGGTCGAAACATGGTGACCAACAGTACTCGCAGGCAATCCCGTCTTTGTGTAGAATTTAGAACTTCAGTAGGAGTCATCTTTCTTTCAAACTACACATTGCTCAGTGTCAGTTCTGCAGTCAGCCGATTGCCATTCACTGAGAGACAATGGGTTGATGCAAGCGTTTACCTCCTTAGATTCAGGAGTAGACTAACATGTTCCACGTATCGTTCGCCAGAGCGGAAGAAGGCTGGCGCTTCTGGACCCTCTGAACTTGAGTTACCAGTCTCCGCGATATATCGCGCGCACACTCAGGACTTCGGATCCGAACATATTCTGGCAGAACTAAGATTATGTCTCAGAATCGAGTGGTAAGTACTGGTCATACAGTAAGTATACATATCTGACCTATGCTAAGCAATGCGGAGACATGGGACGATGTTTGCGAACCTTCCTTAAGACATTTTGTGCGAAGAGACTTCCGCAGTTATCAGCATCATATACCGTCCTATTATGGGATTTTGGAACCTACGAAGAGTGGAATACAAGCTAGGATCACTGACCGAGACTGAAGAAGATGCTACAGGAGCGTCTGGATCGTCCGAGAAGGTGGACATCAAGCCGCAGAGAAACAAAGTTCATCACTGGCAACTGCCTACTCGTGCCGGCTCCAACATCCTGTTGGCACAGAAGTTCCTTACGGTACGGAGCGGCGATTGTAAGCCAGCACGAGCACTCGAAGGTACATCTGAGCTGCATTGAATGTTGTTCCCGTTTATTTCCAGAGATCCAGCTCAGCCGCCCGCGCGCCTTCTCCGTCCGAAAGTTGCCCAACAACAGTTCAGTCGATGTCATGAACTCACGACATCATCACTTCTTATTTGACCTGCTTTTAGGATCACCAAACAGCCTAATAGTGCTCTCTGGCGGGCCTCAGGCCAGCGTCGGACTCACGTCAAGCTAAGGCAAGCCGATAGATGTGGGTTGCGACTTGCCCCCAAACTCACATGACTATGGGTTATTACTATACGGAGTAACGACTTGCGAAACGCTTCCCTGGTTCGGAGTTGGGGGGGAGGGGGGAGTGGGGGAGGCAATCTACACTTTGGCCGACTAAGCCGGAGCCGGATAGATTGAGTACGGAATACTTGGGCACGGAGGGCCGAAATGCTCGGCTCCGGATCATTCAACCTACCCGGGAAGCAAGGGCTGAATATACCCAACCGGAGACACCATAAACTACTGGTTTGATTTGTGACTTGCAAGCTGCTTGTCCTTGCCCTCAGAGAACGGTTAATTTGTATCTTATGTAAAAATGGCCAAACCCATTGCTCGTTCTAGCCTGACTTGAGTCCAACCCCTCCTAGGTAATTCGGACGTATTATCTCTGCGGCGCGTCAAGTGTATGTGGCCATCCTGTGTTGCAGGAAGCACTGCAGCTGGCGTAGAAGCTTCGTTGGCCACATTGACATGCAGATGCACATTTTTAGTTCGCGCTGAAACTTTAACGTTTGAAGGCTCAGTCAGGATGTAGAATTGTGAGAAGCTTCAGCATAGACCTAAGGAATAGCCTTGAGCACATGCTTAGCAAGGAAATCCGCCGACTGCGCAGGCACATCAGCCACCGCCCTCTTTCCTCCCAAAGTCCTCCTAACCTGCTTCACAGGCCTGGGTCTCGGCACGCTCTTCCTAGCACGAGCCCCCAACTCCCTTCTCTCCGTGGCGGAAGAAATCGCCCCATACGCACACGCCGCGCCATTAAACGCCGAGTCGGCCACCGCCTTCCACACCGCCGTGATATCCGTAACCATCTCCGCCGTCCAGTACAACCGACAGTCCACCTCCTCCCTCACAAACTGCGCCGGCAGGCCGTCGTCCACATTGTCCCTGAGGATCTGGTCCCGCGCGTTCAGCGCCGCCGCCGAGCTGCGGTTGATCGGCAGGTCGGTGTAGCGGCCCAGGTCGGCGAGCTGCGCCGCCGACAGCGACCCGGGGGGCGCGAGCTCGACCGCCTGCTGCGTGAAGGCCAGCACGTTGCCCCAGTCGAGTACCTGCGCGCCCTTGACGCCGCCGACGCCCTGGATCGGCCCCGCGACGGGCCGCCCGCCCAGGGCGACGGACTTGACGCCGGCCTGGATGCGCAGCATCTCCGAGGCGAGCGTGCAGGTGGACGCGCACACGCCGTCGTAGAGCAGGATGATGTCCTCGGCGGCGAAGGGCTGCGAGAGGTTGGAGAGGACGCCGAAGCCCGAGATCTCGATGCCCAGGCCGAAGGTGGAGTTGGTGGTGGTGAGGGGGTCGGTGAGATTCCAGCGGAGGATGTCGGTGTAGGGGGTGTCTTTGAAGGTGACGGGGCCGAATTTGTCGGCGAAGGAGAGGAAGGGCTCGTTGGTGAGGTTCAGGTCATAGCGGTAGTTGAACCACGACTCGTAGAAGCTGATGAGGTTCTCGTCGTCGGAGGTTAAGGGATCGAGGTCTGCCACTGCGTCCGAGACGGCTTGCGAGATGGTCAGGAAGGCCTCGCTGTCTTTCCAGCGATTGAAGCCGTCCGGCAGAATGGTCGGGAACAGCTGGCGGAAAAAGTCGTAGCCCTGGAGGATGTAGCCGCCTCCGTTGCCCTGGACGTCGATGACCAGCTTGGTCTTGCCGTCCGCCTTGGCTTGGTTGTAGAACTGCTGGGCGACAGCCTGGAACTCGGCAGGCGACTCGCTCTCAAAGGCGAGCAGCACGATGACGGCCACGTCCTCATATCCCTCGCCGTCCAGGTAGAATCCCGCCACAACGGCGTCGTCGGTGATGATCACGGGGGTGGGATAGCCGGGAATTGTGACATTGCTAGCCTGCGTGACAGCCGTGCTGGCCACCGCACCCGCGGCACTTCCGAATCCATTGGGGTTGCAGAAGAGCTCGTACGCCGATGCGCCGTCGGTCACGTTGGTGAACGGCTGCTTGATCCGCGCGTAGTTTTCGAGCACGACTTCGGTGCCGTTGGCGAAGGTGAGGTTCGTCGTAGCACCTTGGTAGATGTACCGAATGCGGCCGTTGCCTTGGAAGTAGCCCACGCCCAGACCAGCGGCCACGCCCGAGATTTCGTAGAACATCGAGTTGTAGGCGCTGTCGGCGTCTTGGTTCCAGCTTCCTTGGTAGATGCGCTCTTCCAGGTAGGAAGCGGCATCGACGCCGTTGATGAGCGTCACCACAGAGGCGGTGCTTGGGGAGGAGATGACATCCTCGTAGACCTTGATCTCGGGGAGACTGGACTGGTCCTCGCTGATGGATACGAGAGAGAGTGGCCGGTTCCAATCAAATGGAATGGTCAGGAGATCCGGGTACAGCACAAAGTGACCATCGTGGGCTGGACCGAAGACTGTTCTGTAGAGCTCATCCTGGAACTCGTACTCTCCGGAGTACGAGTCGTTTCCCAGCTTAGCCTTGATAGTAGCCAAGTTGGTGAACATGTTATAGCCCGGGTAGGAATAATCCGCCGGGGGATCAGCCTTGTATGCGGAGTCTGTTATTATCATCAGCAAATGTTACCCGAAACCTCCAGACACACAAGACTGTGCCGCATCATCAGGCGTAAAGCATAGACATACCGGACTGCCATTCCAAGTACGGCTCGATCGAGTCCACAAATTCCAGCGCAGCTTCTTTTCCCAATGGCACAGACTGCAGACACTCATAGGCGATAGCGGCAGCTATGGTCGGAGTGGCTGTTGGCGCCGCCACGGCCTGGCTCGCATATGCCGAGGACACCAGTGCGCATGGCTCTTGGGCTGTTGAGGCGACGCCGTAGAGGCTGACGGCCAGGATCACCGCGATCGAATTCCGTGCCATGTTCAAAGCTCAAGGACAGGCAGGCAAAGGCTGGGCTGCTTTCACACCGCTCCTCTGCCTCCTCGACCCAGGAGCCGACCGCCCTCTCCTTATATACCCAGCCCTATCTCTCTGTTCATTTCCCGACCCAGCCATGTTGCACATTCCCCCACCATGATAGCCCGAAATGCACCATGGATCAATGATGAGCGCACTGATCCGCTTCTAG
Source organism: Ophiognomonia clavigignenti-juglandacearum (assembly GCA_003671545.1). Lineage (NCBI taxonomy): Eukaryota > Fungi > Ascomycota > Sordariomycetes > Diaporthales > Gnomoniaceae > Ophiognomonia > Ophiognomonia clavigignenti-juglandacearum. The sequence continues at coordinate 18,219 of PYFS01002416.1, read as the reverse complement.
TGGTATCGCGCGGTGAATATGCAGTGGGGACAGTGCCCTGTTCTTGGCTGCCATTTTGCATGGTTACTCTTGCCACTTTAGCGTCCCGGTATCGTGAAGAGTTTAGCCGGGGATGCATTGTGTGCAACCCGGATCCATGGCGCGATAATTTGTTGAGCCCGTAACCAATCGATAACAACATTACCTGCCGCATGAGGCAACTGAGGAATATTAGCGAGGTTGTATTGGACAGGGCTCGCCATTCTGCAGGCACCATGAAGATGCATGGCTAGCATCTCGTATGGTGGATGCTTTGTGGATACGGCGACATTGTTGTGGCTGGTGGTCGTGCACTCCCCAGGTATGATTTATCTCGGTATCCAGGGATGCTTCCTACCTCAGATTGGGCAGAACTAGGGATATGGCTGCCCTAGCTAGTCTGATATCCGAGATGAAATTCATCACTCCGCTGCACGTCGTTGAAATAAGCTCTCTCCGCCTTTACAATCAAGCTTCTTCCAAGCAAATAAATCGCGGGCCGGGAACAGACAGAATCTTGACCATGGAGAAAATTGAAAGTTTTCTCCACATCATCACCCTTACGTCAACAGCGAGAGACTATGCAGACAAGAAGCAATGCGAATCATACCTAGGTAGAGCTTCAAACCCACCGTCTCATTGGAGGAGAGGGGTCTTTGTCTTTACTATACCATGATCCACGTACCCACCTGGGCAAGCAGAACCCTCCCGCAAAGGCGAGGATTACCCAGAGAGGTCCTGTTATCACATAGACCTTTTTCCTCCACCGTTCGAGTCCGCCATATAACCTTGGGCTTAGCAATGGCAGTTGCCGCTGCTGGTCCTTCTAACCAGTCTCTAAGTCCACCTCACGGTACCCTTGCGCCAACGGGTCCAGCGAGTCAGCGACGGCTTCAGCACCTCCGCTCCGTGCTTGCTCCAGCTCACGCCCACCTTCGTATGCAGTGAGCTGTTGTTTCGGCGGTTGCGGAAGTCCTGGTGCTGGTACTTGATGCGGATGCGCAGCTGGCAGGATTGACTTGACCTACGTATAGGCGCCATCTTTCCGTCTCTGCCGTGGATCATTTGCGTGTATACGCCCTTGTCGCCATCGTTGTAGATGTGCTGCTGGCCGGACAGAGCGGGCGTGCTGGATGAGAGTCTGCAGTGAGCAGTTTCATGGCCACGTCTTGGGCCCTCGATGGACGCAAGGAGCATAGTCATCGTATGGCCTGGTAAGAAGGGACTTGCCTCCCCGAAAACAGCTCAAGTAATCACCAATATCGGCTCCCGCATGTATGAGAAGAGCACGTCGCGGACGGCCTTGACGTTGTCCTCCGGGATCTTGAAGTCCAGGCCCTGCGGGAACAGGTCCTTGAACCTCTGTAGTCCAGTGTGGAATACACCAGACAACGTCAACAGTATCAGGTAGCGAATATCAAATATCAAATATCACATATCATTAATCTCGTCTTATTCCATCTCCCAAAATCTGCCAGCATATGCCTTCTGCCAAAGAGGCTTCCACCCAAAACCTCTCCAGGGCTCGGAATCAGGCTCAAGAGTTATTATCAAACATATATTTGCAATCAAACCAAGAACTTAATCTCCCAGCTCTCCCACGGGTCACCCAATATAGTAGGACAATCGGGCGCTGACTTCATCGTCAGATCGCAGAGCACAGGGGATGTCGAAGTGGTGGGTTGAACACCCAGGGGCCGTGCATGACGCCGCAGAGCTTGAATTAGTGGTCATCGCGTCGGTACCGGTTGCTGTCGCAAAGCCACTCCAGCCACATGATATGTAAACGGGTTCGTCCGTCACAAACCCGTGCCCGTCGTGGCGCCGTCCCCGCTACCGCCAGCGCCCGGTGTGTCTTTCACGTCGCACTTCTCGCCATATGCTGCGAACGTGTCGCGGGCCCTGATACCAACAGGGTACTGCACCAACTCCCCAGCAAACTTACACTTCTGGTCGGAATTGACACTTGATACTAGGCCTTGAGGCGTTGATATGCCGAACAAGATAGGGTAATTACGACAGGGGGGAAATTGGTCTAAAAATATATATGCACCATCAGCTTGAAAAGACATAGAAAGTGCCAAGTGATGATCATGGAGGTTACAGGACTCCTCAAGTCAATAATGTTTTGTCGATAGTGGATATCAAGCAAGAGGGAAGAGGATAACATTAGTACATAGGGTTATCGAGGTATATAAGGAGCTTTGTGCTGGTATTCACTGGGTGCCTCTGTGCGATTTCACGAGTCACCAGTCTCCAAGTCCACAATGTTGAGCCTCTTTCACACTATAACTGAGAGTAAGCATTTGGGCAATACAATTTTAAGAAAGCGAGTCACATAAGGGTGACGTGTGGAGACATGTATTCTACCTAGGTACTAATTTACAGAGTAGTGACTTAAGAAGGCATCCAAGGAGGCAGGTCAGACCACCTGGGTCAGACTCATCAGTAGGAGCGTTGGAAAATAGTCTCTCTTGCCGTCAAGAGGAATTTTGGAAGGAGGGAGAGTTCCGAGGTTCTGAGCAATGCTTCATAATATATTGATTGATACAGACTTCTTGAATACACCCTTCTGCCCAGACTCCTGCCATAAACCAAAGTTCGAGGCCATGTGAATATTCTGGCTGGGTGACTCCTGTTAATAGAGTGGTGTGTCAGATGCAGAGTTTATCGGAGAGCAGGCTGCGCAGCTTCTCTTCCAAACTTCATCACTGAGCCAGCATTTGTTGCAAGTCATTCTTCCAAAAACTGTCCCCACCACCACAAGACACGGATCTAGTCCCGACGGGATACTTGCCCTTGGCAGTTTTCAAGTACTCTCAGGCGCCTCAAGGCCAGAATAAATCCGCAGGTAGAGGTCCTTACATGCTTATAAGTCTCCGAAAGGTCTACGAAGAGTCTACAAACTCAAGAAACAGAGACCCGCATCCCAATTGGGCATGTCGCCATACCTACACTATCACAGAAAACACCCAGAAGCCAGATTGCCTAACTCTCAGTCGTCTTCTTCATCAGATTCGCCTTCATTGTCATGTACCATACCATAAAAGCCCTGACGCTCTGCCCCGAGCAATGGCGCCTGCTCCTCCCCCGTCTTGCTGAAGTGGCTGGCCAGGCTGATGACCAAAACACTCAGGCCATGCACCATGGCACTGCCCAGCACCACAAAGCAAATGACCGGCCATATCAGCGATATGGCTACCGTCTTGTCGTCGTATGGCGGCCCGACAGGCCGCTCCGGCTGTGGCAGCGGAATTGATGTGCCTGTCTCGAGTTTTGCCCTGGCCTCAATGGCCAGGAACAGCGCGCCCACGCCCATGGGGCCGAAGTGTCCACAGAACAAGGCCTCTCTGTAGGTTTTGATGTCCGGAATGAGGTTTGCCATATGCATCAGCAAGACGGCAGGTATGCGTCTGAAAAGAAGAACAAGCGCCAGGAACAGGGAGAGACTTCCGAGCCCTATGTGCCCCTGCAGCACACTGTCCTTGGCGGGAGCGAAGAAGTCCTTCCACGGGATCATCGAGCCAAAGTAGACAAATACGCCAGAGTTCAGCACCAAGTCCACGATCTGGCTGAACGACACCAGCCCCTGCGCCTCCTCGGTCTTTTTCGAGAACCACCCGTCGTGCGCAAACCCAATGCCCGCCCCGAAGGTGACCAAGAAGTCGTCCAGCCCCAGGATGCTCCCCACGCCGACGCTCAGCACCGCCAGCAGCAGGTAGAACACGACGAGGCTCGGCGCGCTCATGTAGCCGCGGGTCTCGGAGAAGCGCAGCGCCCTGTTCGCGACCCAGCCGATGCCGTACCCCACAAGCAAGCCCAGCAGGCACTGGTACAGCACCGTGACGAGGAACCACTCCTTGACCGCGGCCGCGGTCGTGCGCGTCTCCATGATCGCCAGCCCGACGTACAGGAACGGGAAGCTCGCGCCGTCGTTGCACGCCGACTCCGCGGCGAGCAGGTGGCGCAGGCGGCGGGGCACGCGGGCGCCGAAGCGGCTCTCGCCGCCGAGCACCGCGGCGGCGAGCACGGGGTCGGTGGGGCTCAGGCAGGCGCCGACGAGCATGGCGGTCGGCGCGGTGACCCTAAACACCCAGTAGGCGGCGAGGCTCGTCGCCGCCCACGACACGGTCATGACGGGCCCCAGGAAGGCGGCGATGGACAGCCAGTGGCGGCGCGCGCGGAACCAGTGCGCGGGCAGCTCGATGCCGACGGCGAAGCACTGCAGCGCGAGGATGACGCGCGTGAACTCCTGCGTGAAGACGTCGGTGAGCCCCCAGTTCTGGTGGAAGGAGAGGACGTGCAGCACGGCGGGGCCCAGGATGATGCCGTAGAGGACGGCGAGCGGGGGCTCGGAGAGGTGCAGGCGGTCGCGGATGAGGAGCGAGAAAAGGGCGAAGAGGATGAGGAAGGTGGAGATGGTGAGGTAGGTGATGTGTGGGGCTGTGGGCTCCAGTTGGGACCACATTTTTCGCCAGGTAGGAGGTTGTTGGAACTGGCGAGGGAAAGGGGGGGGGGGGAGATATCAGGAACTAAATTGGATGCGAGACTGGTGGCTTCTATGAGGCTTGAAAGTAAGGGTGGTTTTAGCACTCACATAGCTTCACTACTGGATGCTTATACTTAGAGGCCAGTCTAGCTCAAGCTATCTACTATTCCTCGAATATCTCCAGAGACATGTGACGTTGGTTCTGAGCTATCTATGACGGCTTGCTTCACAGTACATAGGCTTGCTACCCCGTCAACCTTATTTCGCACACTTTCTCCCTTTGGGACTAGTGAGATGAATCCCCACCAGACAGCAGTTCACTGAGTTTCGCAATTTGGAGATTTTGCTGGATGCCAAATTCCCTTACGCTGTTTTGGTGAGTGTAGCTTACTACTGTCACCAGATTATATCGGTTTGTGCGATGTCTCTCGTCTGGTTGTGGCTGCTAGTCACTGCGTACCTCGCTGCTAACGTTATGCATCGATACGTCGCTCAACGCGGGTGATGCTCAGAGAAGTAGGATCTTCGGCGGATGGCGATGTCGTCTTTCTTCCTCTTCAGGCGGCAGCAGCGTCATTCACCGTCATCCATCAGGAAACACTCACACAATCGCCATGAAACATGATATTATGATGAAGTATGAATTTATTGGGTGTAGTCCAACGGGCTATGCACATACTGTACGCTATGATAACCCCGCAATCCACGAAGATGTCATGAAATCTTCACATCCGCATTATGAAAGCAGCTGACAACTCCATCCAGGAGCTAGCTACCGAGAGCCATACAAAAGATCATCGACTCATGGCCATCAAGAAAAGTTGGGTATTATGCATCGTCTCGTGCCAACATCCACCTCATGTCTCAACCACAGTCGTCCGCATTCACCGGAACGTTTTAAACGGTGTGCTTTTCCCCGTGCTGCAGCTCAGCCGCAAACGTCGAGTGTGGCTTCCACTTAGCCGACGTGCGCGGGGTCGTCTCCTCAAGCATCTTGTCGACCTGCTCGAGCGACAGGCCCTTTGTCTCGGGCACGAGGAAGTACGTGTAGACGAATGCGCTGAGGCACAACCCACCCCACACGAAGAAGACGCTCGACTTCATGTTGGCCTGGCCCTCCTCGGTGCCGACCATGTAAGGCGTGATGACGGCAATGATGGTGTTCCACAGCCAGTTGGACGCGGTGCTGAGGGCGACGCCACGGGAGCGGATGGGCAGCGGGAAGACCTCGCCGATGAGTACCCAGGCACCGGGGCCCCAGGTGGAGGCGAAGAAGAAGATGAAGATGGCGATGAAGGCTATTTGCGCGTTGACGGCGGGGATGTTGTTGGCTCGGGTGATGGCGTCGTCGCCGGTGCCGATGGTGGTGGTCTTGTTGAAGCCGACGGTCACACCGACGATGCCGACGATGAAAAGACAGATGCACATGCCGGCGGCGCCCATGAGCAGAATGAAGCGGCGACCGAAGCGTTCGACGGTGTAGAAGGAGACGGGCGTCGAGAAGACGTTGACAAGGGTGAAGATCAGGGAGATGAGGAAGGCGTTGCCGATGGCACCAGTGGATTGCAGGAAGGGCGTCGAGTAGTAGAAAATGAAGTTGACACCGGTCCACTGCTGCATCATCTGAAGAGAGGTACCGAGAATAGTAAGACGCAGGTTGGAGTTTGCCTTCCACAGTCCGCCCTTGAAGCAGTTGGCCCAGGAGCCGAACCAGGTAGTGTTGGGGATGAGCTGGCGCTCATACTCCTCGTTGGCGACAATCTCAGCCAGCTCGACCTGGATGTACTCGGAGTCGCGGGGCTGGCCGCGAAGACGTGAAAGAGAATCGGTGGCGCGGTCGAGCTTGCCCTTCTTGACAAAGTATCGCGGAGAGTCAGGCAGGAACGCGATGCCCACGCCCAAGACGGTGCCCCAGATGAACTGAATGGCAATGGGAATGCGGTAGGAGCGCGTGTCGGGGTAGTCCTTGGTGCCGTAGACAATGCACGAAGCCATCATAAGTCCGATGGTGATGCAGAATTGGTAACCCGAGACGAGAGCGCCACGAACTTTGCGAGGGCACTAATATTGGCAAACAGATTTGTCAGTCCAAAAGAGTCTTGGGAGACTTGGGTGGAAACTCTGGGAGTGAGATATCCAATGATCCGTTTTATCTGGTAGGGAGGGACTCACAATTTCTGACATGTACAGAATGACAATGGCAGACTCGAAACCAACACCGAGACCAGCAACGAAACGACCAGCAACAATGGTGCCAAGAGCTGCGCTGTTGGGCGGTGTGATGACCTGGATGACCACGCCGATAATGTAGATGATACAGCCAGCCACAACAGTCCACTTGCGGCCAATCCACTCAGCAATATCACCAGCAATGATGGCGCCGAAGAAGGTTCCAGCAGACAGAATAGAGACGATCAGGGACAAGTGAGGGGAGCTAAGAGCGGTGGCATCGGGGCCTTCAATGGCCCGGATGAAATCCAGAGAGCCGTTGACACCGTTGATGTAACCCGAGTCGTAGCCGAAGAAGATACCGCCGATGGAGGCAAAGGCGCAGATCAGGTAGGCCTTCCAGGTGACGGGAGCCTCAATGCGCTCGACATCGGTGGTGGTGTGGAGGCCGCTGATGGCTGCCGTGGCACCGCCAACGTTCTCGTGGCCGTGCTCATGGGTGAAGTCGTTCTTCTCGGACATGGTGGGCGCGCGATGGGAGGTGGTGCTGCGACCACTTGACGGCGGTGTGTAAATATGAGGTGGAGTGAGTGAAGAGCGATTGGTTGCTCCGCCAACACGGGGAAAAGGTGGACAAGTCGACGATATCACGGAATGGACGCGTGAGAAGGAGGAGGACGAGGACGGGGAACGAGGATCGGGGTGCGGTAGGACGGGGGACAGAAGCAGTATTTGAATACTTTATTTCTCTCACCTATCGCTCGCTCTTGATCGTCGGGGGTGGAACCACGGCTGCGTAACTATAGAAAGTCAATCTCAACGCGGCTTGCAGGTGCTGTAGTATTGGACAAGGGTGGTCAGTCTGCAGTAGCGTCGTCAAAAATACGGGGTACTTGTTGGTGTGGATTATGGGGTCGAGCATGCGGAGGAGGGGGACTTTCTTGTCACGTACCTTTTTCCGAGTGAGATATGCGGCTGAGAGCTGTGTTTGTGCTGCTCGACTCGGGCCCGGCAAGGTGCAGAGATGGCCGGGAGGGGGGAAAACGAGATACAGAGTACACGGAACCGAAGTCCTTTGGAATTGGTCTTCTGGCCGAGGGGGCGTAAAATACGGAGTGTCCGAGTGATTGTTCAGGGGAGGCAGGTCAATAGGTGCGGGAAATCTGGGGAAAGAAACTGGGGTCCGGGGAAGGGCTCAGGGTGTGGGAGCCTGGTCAAGGGTCAGTGCCCTTACACTTGAAAATCCTTCCTGCCTCCACTGAAGGATCGTGAACAACCCCCCGGGGTTCCCAGGCACCTGGGCAGCTGACCTCATGCCCTCTTCTCCCCGCGAGTCACCCATTGGTCATTAGCCATCCCGCCGAGCCATGAAGTTCGCGCTGTCCGCTTGCGGTCATTCAATGAGAGCAGCGACGGCGACAATCACAACGGGGAGTCTCGTCATAAGCAGCTGCTCATCAAGTGACCGGTATTCTATCACCCAGCGTATAACGAGAGGCCGCCTCCAGTTCCGCCAGTCACAAGACACCCAGGCAAGCCCAAGGGTGTTCAGCTCCTCGATTCATCAATTTGCAATCCTTCCCATCTCTCGCTCCACTCGACGCCCATGTAGTGAACGCACGACCTGGCGTGCCTGACAACTGACAAGCCGACAAGCCTAGGGTAAGGAGGAAAAGGAAAAAGGACCGGCGGAATAAGGCCACGGTAGGGCCGAGTCCAAGTCACGTCCTGGCCTCCATCCGGCGCTCCCATTGGTGGCTGGCACCGTTGGCCCGACGCGCTGGGTAGCTGCATCAGGCCCATGCCCAGGGGATCCCGCCATTGTCGACAGTGCATGGTCCAGGAAAGCTTGTTGTGTTTCGCTGGCGGTATGAAACGGAGAGCGACATCCGGCGCCGAAAGAAAGCCTCACGTGTGCAACTTTGATGAACCGCGGTGCTTGCTGGTCATTACCACAGTTGTGATGGGGTTTGGGGAACAAAGGCTCCGGATAAATATTTCCGTGTCTTGAGTAATTGGAATGGGCGGAAAGAATTCTGAGTTCCTGTATTGGCGGCGTCATTGATCGAGACCCTTCCTTTGAAGTCTGGGGAAGAACGACGGCGTGCTTTACTCGACTAACGAGGCAAGGCTAGTGCCCTTGTCAACCGCGATGCCACATGTTCAGCTGCTTCGAGCGTATTTTACGCAATGTATCGGTGTACCCAGCAACTTGGGGCACGCTATACGCTGCACGCCACACACCACTGGAGCGACCACCCCAGAAAAGAAGCGCCGAGATGGGTGCTGCCGCTACCGTTTGGGGCGCTGGAATCCTTGTCAAGCGAGCTGGTTGCTGGTTGCTGCTGCTGTCGCTGCAGCAGCAGCATGTTGGGCGCTGGCAAGCTGCGGGCTGGGAGCTGTGGCAGCTGCGGCAGCTGTTTTCTGTCTCACGTTCGATATATTGCCCTCAGCCTCATCGTTTGGGAAGCGAAAATGGTGCACCCCATTGCCCCAGATTCGAACCACAACAGGGCGGAGACACGACGTTGGGTCGGGACCCAACAGGCTCCAGCTTTTGTGTCGCTGGTGAAGAAAAAATCCATCCACTTCCAAGGTTCCCCGGATTTACGAGCGGGTCGAGTTGAAGCTGGGGCCATTTTAGGGGCCGAGCTCCCTAATAAAGCATCCCCACATAGCTCCACTGCTAGAGTCGAGACTCGAGACGAAGAAATCCTCGGTGGAGTCAGTGGGGCTCACACGCCCAACGCAGTATCAGAGCCTGCAGATATCAACTACCCAAGGAAAATAAGGCCGGGGAACCACACCAGCACAAAGTGTTGCATGAGTTGGCAAATCCTTATCCGACCCGAGCCTGAGTTACTTATTCTAGGTAGTCAACCCGGTCAACTTGGCACCGGCTCTTCTCGGTGGTACTTCAAGCGCTAGATTCAATGATCAAACCTTGCAATGAAGGCACAGAAGTACGGTGGAGGACACCTCGGTATTGTGTCCTGCCTCACCTACAGAGTACGCAGCCTTGAAAATGTCTGGCGCATGAGCCACGAGCTTGTAGAAAGGAAGCCAGGCCCACATTCCAAATAGACATTCTAGACCTGGCCGGACCTGGTGATCACCAGTTCATCAACAACTCACACCTACATGCCAATCGAAAGATCCACACACACTGCACATGCAAAGCCTAAGCTGTACCTGGCGTAGCGCCGGATGCCACAAATCTTCAGGAAAATTGACGCGCAAACCATACACACCGTATAATACAACAGCGTATCGTCCGAACTCGTCTTGATGAATTCCATACCCCCTGCTACTCGGCCTTCTGGGGTCCTGAGTCGTATCGTAAGGATCGGGAGCACATGGCAATCACGTTGAAATTGCGGCACGGCCGCTGCCAACACAACGACGGACACGGCCTGGCTCGACACCATCTACACTCCGAGACAGCAGATCCACAGATATCGTCCCATCTCTTGCCGCCGCATCACAAGCGCCAGATCGAGCGAGTACCGTACTCGACTTAGTCACTTCTCTCTACGGATGTACTTCCTGGGCTCCCTGTCATGTCCCTCTCTACCAAGCGCAAAAGATCGGAAACTGAAATTGACGAGACCAGTTGACCCTTTCTTTTTTTCTTCTTTTATGCCGCAACGGGCCCGAAGGGTCTCGTGATGCATCGCCATCGGCCCGACTCCGTTTTGGACCCCAGGTCTTTGCCGCCAGCGCCAGCGCCAGCGCTTCACTCTTTGCGGGAGCACTGCTTGGCCCCCAGTTTCCCCGGATTCTCCTTCGTAGCTGCTGCTGGCTTTTCTGGCTTTCCCCACAAGTTGGTCGAGCGCTGCAACTTTCTCACATGGCAGTGGATATACATACGGCCGCTCTTATAGTATCCACTCACCTACTCACTCACTCATCCACCTGGGATGGCTTCCCCCGCCTTTCATGAGCGAGCTCACCGTACCCTGCGCCGAGCGATAAGCGGACCGCGAGTGCGAAAGTCCCCTTAAACTCTGCCAGTGCACAGGAAGAAGGAAACATGTCGTACAAAGCACTCCCTATCCGTCTGTCAAAAGTCTAGGCATCATCTTTCGGCACATCGATCGTCATTAATAAGCTACACCCAAGCTTTGGCCTACCAACTTCGTGGCCCCGACCCGAGGGCTTGGGTCGCGGGGCGCCACCGCGCCTAAGACCTCTCTCTAGTGCTGGGGGTCGTCCTTGGCGCTTCGCGATCTTCAGTGGCGATGATTCGGGAGACCGCTCAACGGTCGAGGCTCCTGTCATCAGGGCCTGGGCTGATGCATGTTTGAATTTTTTTTTTTCTTTTGGCCTTTCGTCCAATAGACGGCGACAACAACGGAGAATGCTGTCATCTTCTTCCGTAATTCTCTATCCGCCATGGACAAGCTTGCCCCGCGCCGGTAGGACACATCGTCTTGCTTCTTTTCTTCCTCTTTTTTTGTCATACATGTGCACAATGTGCGCCTCGAACAAACAAAATCGGACCCTACCGCTTCCTCTTTAGCCCCCCCCCCAAACCCCCCCTAGCTCTGCACTGCATCTCACCATGCCATCATTCCGCACCAACCCTCCGAAAAACCGTTCGTGGGAACCCTTCAACAGGACGCGCGCCGCCGTGGCAGGTCGCACACGATGCTTGCTGGGTGAGGTACGGTTTGCGCTACGCATAGGATGCGTGTGTTTGGTTGTGGTGCATCCTGTCCACCGAGCTGAGGAATGACTGGTACTTTGGGTGCAGGTAATGTGTATACCTGCGCGCCCTCCCGCGCGTGGTTGTGGTGTTAGCTACCTAAGTATCTTCTCTCTCTAATTTTTTTCTTCCTTCTCCGCAGTGCGAGCACCTGGCTGTCGTACCAAGTGCCCCCGTCGGGTTTGTCCAGCATCCCGGTCTGAGTAAGGCTTGTGGAAGGTGAGGTATGTGTATTGCGAAGGGGAGAGCCTACGCTCCGGGGAGTGCGAGCTAGCTGATCGCTCCTGGGGCTGCGTCTTCGAGGTTGGTGATATCCTAAGTGGGTGTATGGTGCTTGCAGGCAGCTTCACGAGAAGGTGCGGCCCTTGCAGACAGCTTCGCGAGGAAAGGGCGAAGACAATGCTGAGCCTTGTCTCCCTTCCCAAACAGAGAACAGCTCGGAACCTCGCGGGTTGGATCGGTGAGAGGACGCAAACTTGGGCCGGGAAGGCCGTGGGTACACGCGCGGCGAGCTTGATGAAGGGTAAGCCGGGTGCGGAGGGGTTTGCGTGTTGTCCGCTCGGCAGGGAGCCGCACGCGCAGGTGCTGTGCGAGGTGGGACCTTTTGGTTACACGTGTGTGTGTGTGTGTGTGTGTGTGTGTGTGTGTGGCCGTGCTAAAGTGGAAGTGAGTGAAGGGCACAGCGTGTACTGTACATGCGAATAAAATACCACCTAGGTACGTAGTACTGCTATATATGGGTAGTATTGCTGGGTAACCGCTGGCGAGCTGTGGTGTTGAGGCAGGGTTTCTGGGTGATGGAAGGCAGGACGAGATGGAGAGCTTCGACGTCCATCACCTTTGTCCTGATTCATAGTCTCGGATTCGAACTCGTTTTCTGTTTTTGGCAATATTGACTTGGCTGATATATGAGCATGCTTTCTCTTGACTTCACGGACTTCCGTGAGTATTGGGCGTCGCCGTTGAAGAACGTGCATTGGCACTCTCTCCCGCTGGCATCACATGAAATAAACTTTCACGGACGAAAGGAGTGAAGGAATTCCCCGTAATTACGGTTCCTTGCTTGCTTTTCCCCTGGTGGAAAGGTGATCAACGTCAAGATAAGCTTTATTACACAGCGAGTCGCAAGATCAGAGCCCTACGGGTGGATACCCACCAGTGGAGCCGCAGTGGGCTCTCTACCCGTTGGTGCGAGGGCATGGACAGTCCGATCGCATTCTGTGCGCGACCGATTTCCTCCTGCGTGCATGATCGGATGGAGCTGAGAATCGAGGGCCGAACGGTGCAAGGGCCGGATCGGGTACTCCAAGCTCGTTGAGTCGGGGCCAGGCCGGGAGCCTCGACGGTGAGAGTGATTTTTTTTGGGGAGGGCTGGCTTGCTTGGCTGAAGGCTGTGAGGCTCTGTGTTGATCTGGGGGATGAAATCTGTAGGTATGATGAAGGGTCTTTGGCCGATCTTGTGCTTTTCGCCCAAGTGGGATGTGCTGGCTGTTCCGCTAATGGGCAGTAATGTGAATCTTGGAAGGCATCGACGAGCTCTAGAGACCTTGTTACTGCCTAAGGTCTTTACAATGCGACGCGATTATTTCAGATACGGATGTGTATATGATAGCAATGGCATGGTATGACAGAAATGATATTGTGTTTGAGAGAAAATGTGGCGAGCCCGTGGGGTTGTGTGGTCAGAGTGTCACCCCTTTGGCGGCCACACACATTTCTCGAATTCGGTCGGCCCAAACTTGGACTCCGTGCTAACGCATCAGCACTATAGACCCGGCAAGATCTGCTAGTGCCTCAACGCCACCCCAAGACCTCCTGATGTAATCTTCTGCTCGACTCGGCAATCCATCTGCCAAGTCAAACATTTTCCAGCCCAGCACTGTCCCTCGCCGAACCCTCGCCGGACAACCCCCGCAGTCCAAACAATTTTGTTTTTTCGTTGCCTGCTAAATTGGGTCGCCCGGACCGGTTTGATGTTGCAACGCCGTCGACTTGTTGCGAAACATGCCATGCCTGCCCGAGCTCGCTTGCCAAGTTTCGACGGCAGATCATTGAGGCTTGAGATTTTGCGGCGCAACGCGAATGCGGGATCGATATCGAGGTCCGTGGAGATGGATTTGTTTGGCAAAATCTGGCCCTGTCACAATGACATCGAGTCCAGCTACGGGGTACCGAGGCGTGAGTTGGTCTACCAGTCAGGGTCGTCCCCAAGACACCAAGCTCGACCTAGTGGGACTTCGGGAAGATCAATGGATACCTAGGTATGCCTCCTGAAGTCATGGGTTTGGGGGGTGTCGGTCGCGTATTCGCATTCTTGTTGTGGGTGGAACATGTGAATTCGGGACTCCAAATTACCGGACTCTGCCATTGACTGGTCACTGATGCACAAACCACGAGAGAGCGCGACACCGTTGTGGGCCTGAACATAGGACACACACGAATACGATTTCTCGCAGCATGTTCGATTCGTCAACTCCCAGAATCCCACTCTCGCATTGACAGTAGCAATGGAAATAGGCAGCTCGGCATTTCTTACTTAGACCCCTTTAAGGTTAAGTATATATATATATATGCTCGACCATCCTAGACAGTAGTACGCAACTTTGTCGTCCTGTCGCTGCTACCTGACTGCTGTTCCTCTATTTAGATCGTGATTACGGCCGGCGAATCGCTATATCTTCCAGGACGTCATAAACTCGATTCATCCGGTACCGACGAGCAAAGACTCACTACTGATATAAGGCCGATCAGCTGGTATATAACATTCCAGGCTTTAAGGCCAAGATGGTGCACGCAAGCATAGGAAAGGTGCTTGAAACAGTCACCTCACTCGTCACCTACTCCATCGCCGTAAGTCCAAAGAGCTCCACCCTTCTCCTCATATCATCTCAGGGAGACTGAAAACTTCTGACCCTCGCCAGGCCTACGTTCTCTACTATATAGGCCAACTAGCCTACAATGTCTTCTTCCACCCGCTCGCCTCGTACCCCGGCCCGCTCCTCTGGCGCGCCTCGCGCCTCCCCTTCGTCATCCAGACGCTGCGCGGCACGCTCCCCTTCGACATGCTCGCGCACTTTGAAAAGTACGGGCCCATCGTGCGCATCGCGCCCAACGAGCTCGCGTACGCCGACGCCGACGCCTTCAAGGAGATCCTGGGCCACAACACCAAGGGCGGCGCGGAGATCGGCAAGTACCAGCCATTCTACCGGCCCGACGAGCGCATGCCGCAGGACTTGATCTCGGCGGACCGCGAGCTGCACGGGAAGCTGCGCAGGCAGATGACGCATGGCTTTAGTGATCGCAGTATGAGGGCGCAGGAGCCCACGATCAAGGGGTATATTGATAAGTTGATCAATGGGCTGCGGAAGTACAGTGAGGGTGGGAAGACACCGCTTGACATGGCCGCGTGGTACAACTTTACGACGTTCGACGTGAGTTTCTGCTCCTCGCTCTAGCCCAGCAACCTACCAGCCACGATGGCGGACTTTTCGCTGACACATTCGTCCAGGTCATCGGCGACCTCGCATTCGGCGAGCCCTTTGGCTGCCTCGAGAGCGCGAAGCCGCACTCGTGGATCGAGCACCTGTTCAAGGTGACATCCCTCGGCACGTGGATCCAGATGGCGGCGCACTACCCGCGGCTGTGCAAGTTCATCCTGGGCAACATGCCGGCGAGCTTCAAGGAGACGCACGAGAGCAGCCACGACTTCGCGGCCCAGCGCGTCGCCAAGCGCGTGGAGAAGGGCACCGAGCGCCGCGACCTCATCGAGGGCCTGCTGCTGAAGCAGGACGAGCTGCAGCTGTCGATGAAGGAGATTGTGGCGCACGCGCAGCTGCTGATCATCGGCGGCTCGGAGACGACGGCCACGCTGCTGTCGGGCGTGACGTACTTGCTGGCCAAGAACCCGGACAAGCTGGCGCGGCTGACGAAGGAGGTGCGGGAGGCGTTTCAGAAGGAGGAGGATATCACCATCGAGTCCGCGAGCAGGTCGCCGTACATGTTGGCGTGCTTGAACGAGGCGCTGCGCATGTATCCGCCTGTGGCTGGTGGGTTGCCGCGCCAGGTGCCTAAGGGCGGCAAGACATTGCTGGGCAAATACGTGGCTGAGGGTGTAAGTGGGAACCTCTGTTCCTCTCTCTGGTCCTGGGCCAGATAAGAGAACGTCTGTGCGTGATTCATTCAACTAATGTGTGAGAAACAGAACATCGTGGCTGTCTGGCAGTGGGCGACCGGCCGCTACAGCAAGAACTGGTTCGACCCTCACGTCTTCCACCCGGAGCGCTTTCTGGATGGCAAAGAAGGCAAGGATGGCGAGTTCGCCTCGGACAAGCGGGAGGCCTTGCAGCCCTTCTCGTACGGCCCCCGGAATTGCATAGGGAAGAACCTCGCGTACTCCGAGATGCGCACGATTCTGGCGCGGATTGTCTTCAACTTTGACTTGAAGCTGGCGCCTGGGTGTGAGCGGTGGATGGAGGACCAGAAGATTCTCAATTTGTGGGCGAAGCCGCCGTTGATGGTGCACTTGACACCAAGAGAATAGGGGCATCGATGAAAATTGTAGTGGAGATACCTGGGTAAGGCGCACTGCCAGGCGTTTGTGGATAGGGTCAATTTTGGGTTCACGGTTCCACCATGAATCACAGGCAACCATCATCCCATGTTGTAGGCGAAAGGTGTACGTGTGATGAGACGTGAAAAGGGCGAAGTCTTCTGAAGGACATGTGAATTGGCGTGCCGACGAATGAGCAGCGTTCTTCAACCGTGGCCATGCCAAACCTGGCGCTGAGATGTGCTGGCAGTGTTCCCAGCATACCTAAGTAGTTTGTGATATTTGAGGTTGCTGACAGGGATGGAAGGTGTGCCCCTATCCCATCATCTTGGACCCTTCCGTATGGTCTGGCGCTGGGATACCTAGGTACCTACCTAGGTGATTTCCCAAGTGCTGCTAGGGCCCGTGCCCCCTGAGATCTCGCTTGCACGCAACGAGGTTAGCAGTCAATTCAAGCAAACATTCACTCGTACGCGCCCCTCTTTTTCGCTTCGGCGCGTCGAATAAACACCACGAGCCAGCAAGTTGTAACAGCATGTCAGATCCTGGCCCACCAGAGAAGCCATCTATCAAGAGAGATGGCTTCGTGATCAAAGATGGAGTCATCACATGCAACGGTCATGAGCGCGTCGAGACCTCGCGCCTGGAAAAGCTGCTCTACCCTGAACGCGCCGGCGGCACCTATCGCACCCAGAAGAAGTATGCAGACGAGGCTAAGAAACTCTTCAGCCGGGCATTCTTCGCGGGCCAGCTCCGCTTCTACGGCATCGCCTTTGCCCGGAACGCAACCGAGGCGCAATTGAAGGTTTTGCTGGAGCAGGCCCTGGCCACGCAGCAGGTACGGGCACCCGTCTTATTTACACCCTGCGCCTCTTCACGCACGGACCCCCCCAACTCACACATGGTCACGACGATAGTGTGATCAACTCCCTGCCAATGTCGTCGAGCTCCAGTGGGAGTTGAAGCTCGAATATGCGAGGGAGATGGAGTTATGGCAGAAGAACTTTGACAAATGGAACAGCGCCCGGGAACACTGGCAGGAGGAGCAGTGGGCCCAGCTGGAGACGCCCGCCGAGCGCGCCGGCCACGACCTCACCCGCTTCCTGGAGCACTACTACCTCACGGACGGCGTGCCTGACCCAGCCAAGAAGCCCGAGCCTCTCGCCTTGTACAACTTCACCGACGAGCAAGTCGTTGCCGAGCTTCGCGAGCGCACGGCGCAGGTTCCCGGGCTGGAGATTGTCAGCGCCGGCCGAGGTCCCGATCGCGCGATTTGCATTGGCTGGAATCGCGCTGCCGTCTACTCCCTCGCCGGTGAGATCGAGAACGTTGCGCGCGAGAACCAGAAGAAGAGGGTCGAGTCCGAGTGGGAGAGGGCCATGCAGAGCCACAAGCGGTTCGCAAAGAGTGAATCTGCAACGCAACCGGCAGCCGCTGCTGCCCCACGCAATGATGCTACCACACCGCCGGCCCTGAAGTTGGCTTACGGCTCCTTCATTCTCCATTGTCCAGCCGTTGCTGACAAACAGGCCAAAGATCCCGACTCCGACATCACTAAGTTGACGCTGGACATAGCGGACATCCCGGCGACGAGGGTGGAGACCGTGCGGGCTAGCGTAGACTTGGGCGTGTTCTCAGGTACAGCCTTACTGTCGTTCTCACAAGAGATTCTCGAGTGGTTCGTCAAGCGCTACGACAAGACGGCCGTCGACGCCGCGGCACAAGCTACGCTGTACGTGCCCTCCTCCCTCGATTCCAATGGGAAGCGCAAGGCCGAAGACTACCCCGAGGGGGAGGAGCAGCGCGTGAGAAAGCAGCCCAAGGTGCAGGAGGCAAAACCAGGCAGGATCTTCGTAAGGATGCGCGGCGAAGCCGATGGCAAGATCTGCTCGGACGTGCAACATGGCTACTTGGACTTTCTCGACAGCGGCTGGACAAAGTTCAACGGCGTTTTCGATATTCCGGGTGTGGGCGAGGACATCGAGGTGGAGGGCTTCCGTGTAGCCCAGGAAGCCGCTGTTGATCCTCCGCCTTGGAATGCGTACTGGCCGCAGACTTTGCATCCGGCGATTCCTGCGAGTTTTCGTAGAGCGAATGGGGTGTGACTTTTGGTCATTTGGCGTTTGGTGAGCAGGGAGTTCTGGAATCGGGGGTTTTTTTTTTTTTTTTTTTTTTTTTTTTTTTCCATCGGGGGTGGGGGGGGGAAAAAGGGGGTTTGTGGGGGGGGGTCGGCAAAACGGGGTTTTTTGGGGGGGGCAAAAAAGGGGGGGGGTGGGCCGCCTTTAC
>PYFS01002415.1:0-85321 GCA_003671545.1 Ophiognomonia clavigignenti-juglandacearum | reverse complement strand
TTTTTTTTTTTTTTTTGGCAACCAAACCTACCTAGATGGGTTTTATTCCCCCCCTGTCTCGATACGCAGGGCTAACTGATTCTCCGTGTTGCTAGTGCAGTCCGACTCGCGACGGTGTTCCCCCAGCATCTTCGTGGCCCTAGTGGCAACCCTCTGGCGCAGTGGATACAAGACGCTTTGCGCCGGATGGGGAATGATTTTGGCTGCGAATGGGATGCTGCAACAAATAAGGTGGTCGGAAAGGTTACACCGAATGAAGACTGGTTCTTCGAAGATGAGGTCCAATGCGAGGAAGGCTTGTAAGTCGCGAGGTTCCATGAGCACGAAACTCGTCCTCGATGAACTTGTCGGGGACCACGTCTTCGTCTGTGCCTTGGTGGCCTTGGTCCTGTGCAAAGAGTCGAAGACTGCGAGTATGAGACGCTCTTGGAAGAGACGAAGCTGACTTCCGTCCAGCGCCGTCGAGAACCAGGTCTTCGGGGGCCTCATGACCGGGACTGGCTCATTTCTTAGCGACAAGAACAACCTACTCCACCCATACAGCCCAACACTCCTAGAGTCCTGGCCTAAGCCTCCTCCCGACCTCAGAGTCAGCGACTGGAACGGAGACTGGGCATACGGAACCTACAACACCTGGAACAAAGACCCGCCCCCTCCCACCTTCGGCACCAGAGTCCCCGTCGCGCAGACCGCCATCAACCAATACCTCCGGCAAGCCTTCTGGGACGACGCAGTCGCCAAATACGGCGCCCCCGGCCTCCGCCAAAGCACCACCACCACCACCACCACCACCAACACCCTCCTCCTCACCAAGATGACGCTCGAGTTCCGCGGCGCCACCAGCTACACCGACGTGTTCGCCGCGGCGTTCCACAGCCGCGAGGCCGCGCTGCACGTCCTGGCCGGGCTGCGGTACCTGCGCACGAACGGCGCGCCGCTGCTCGCCGAGTACCTGGCGCACCTGGCGACGGCGGCCACGGACGCGCGGCGCTTCCGCGCGCACCTGCACTACACGAAGAAGACGTGGCGGCGCATCGACGGCGCGGTCCTGGCGGCGGACGCGCGGGTGGCGGCGGGCTTTGCGCGGGTGCGCGACGGGCTGTGGAATGTGACGACGGCGGGGGTGGGGGCAGGGGCGGCGGTGGATGTGGATGTGCGGGGTTACTTTGGGGTGTTTAACGCGATGGTCGGGGATATGCTGGAGCTGGCGCGGGTGCTGCGCCGGGAGTGCTTCCACTCGCAGCATCTCGTGTTTGGGTTTCTGAAGCGCTCGTTGGCGGATCGCGCGGTGCTGGGGACGGCTTTTCTGGCGGATTTGCTGCCGCGGTGGACGGCGGTGCTGGGGCCGGTTGTGGATGGGGTGATGAACAACGTGCTGGCGTGGAGCGATCCTTATGATGCGGCGGGGATGACGCCTGCGGCGAGTGGGTTGCCTCAGGAGGCGTTGGATATGCTGTACGTTGCGAAAGCTCCCTTTCCCAATTTTCTGTCCTATTCGTGTGAGGGGATGATGGCTAACGCGCCACCAGGTCCGATGTAGCGACGACCCTCCACCAGCTCCAACCCGTCTTCGCGACCATCCGAGCCCATGTCGTCAGCCTCTGCCAAGCCATCGAGGCTTGCGCACGAGGGGATGAGATCGACATCGACAGCTTCCAGGAGGGCGTCTTTACCGTCCTCCCCTTCTTCTCAAGGAACACGCACCAAGCGTTTCGGCTCAAGCGCTTGGCGGTCGAGGAGTTGAGCCGCATGACGGACCAGGTGATGCTGGTTGCTATCCAGGGGCTACTGTCTTCGCTTGCGACGGTGAAGGAGGTTAGGCACACGGCTGAGTACTTTGCTCAGGCGGCGGAGAGGGCGAGGGTTGGTCGGGCGAATTTGCAGACGAGCCAGGCGATATTTGTGGTGCGCAGTCCCTGACGCTTGGATGTTTGATTTGAGGGGCGTACCTCTGTGAAACTTCTAGAAGGACAGAATGGGAAGATTCAAAACAAAAAGAAAGGCCCAATGGTTCGGTCCAGATCTAGTTGTCGGCAAGAAGCGGATTTTGACGTTCTACATTTGAACAGTGACCTCACCTCCTAGCTCCAGGCTCATATCCAGATCGGTTCATATCGGCTTGTCTGTAGCAACACCCAACCCAGGCTCCGAACTCTGACAGATTGCAATGGGAAACAGGAGCCTTGATAATCTGAGCGTGAAGCGTTGTCTCCGATGTCCGCACATACAAAGACCAGGGCAGAGGCATGGCCACGAGCGACGCCGCTCTTGGACTTCCGATGCCATGAAAGATCGAGACGGCATGGTCCGGCGTAGTATTCCACAGCCGCACCGGATGAAAGCATCATGGAATGTTTGCGCGTGAGGTGGACAACTCTCTTCCATCCATAGTCGAGTACGGAATAGAGAATGCGGTTGAAGACAAGGGTGGGATGCACTCTGGCAATCAGCAGGGATATCCTTGTCTCTGCGGGGGCATGCTTTAAACGCGTCTCCTTCTGTGCAACGCGTCCAGCAACTTCAACCCTTAATTAATTTCAAGCATTCAACCACGATCTGCTGCAAAAACCCCTTCAAACCCTGCTAATTTCTCGTCTCCTCAAATTCACGCCGATTGTGAAAACAGCACATACCAACAAGGCCCAGCACTGCACGACCTCATGATGGAGGCCGTCGGAGAACGGCATTTCTTCTACCATGGCGACGAGCAGATCGTAAGTAGTGCTGCCTCTTTCTCCTTCCCGCCTATCCCTACCAGACCAATGCATCCTCCAGAGTCCTGACTTCCACCTGGCTAGGTTCCCCCCAGAGAACGAGACAACTGCCACTTCTGCCAACTCCGCCGCTTCAAGAACCACAAAACCTTCCCAGTGACCATTGTCAACCGCACCAAGGACGGCGCCACCCTCCCCTCCAACTTCACATTTATCCCCCGCATCGTTCTCGGCCCGGGCGTCACCCCCGCCGCGGACGAGTTCCGCTACGGCTGCGACTGCGAAGACGAGGAGGACTGCATGTACTCGGGGTGCACCTGCCTGGACGAGGTCATCGGGTCCGACGACGAAGAGAGCAACAACGAGAACAACAATGCACCCGAACCCGATGACGACGGCATACTGGAGTGGGCGGTCAGCACACAGCGGAAACCGGAGTGGGCGCAGCGCCGGCGCGGAACGCGAGATGGCTCGCGGGACACGCCCACGGCCCCGACGCCGGGCCCGCCACCACGGAAAAAGAGGTTCGCGTATCACTCGCAGGGCGCCAAGGCCGGCCTGCTTCGTAGTTCGGAGCTCGGCTCGCGGCGGCCTATCTACGAGTGCCACGAGGGATGCCGGTGCAGCATCAACTGCCCGAACCGGATCGTCGAGAGGGGAAGGCAGGTGCCGCTGCAGATATTCCGCACGGACAATGGGCGTGGCTGGGGTGTCAAGACGATGCGGGAGTTGAAGAAGGGTCAGTTTGTGGATCTCTACCTCGGCGAGGTTATCACCCCCGAAGAGGCAGAGCGTCGTCGCCAGACCGCGTCCAAAGCTGAGCGCAAAGATGTCTACCTTTTTGCCCTGGACAAGTTCACGGATGCAAAGTCACAGGACCCACGGCTGCGCGGTTCACCGCTTGAGGTCGACGGCGAGTTCATGTCGGGCCCGACGCGGTTCATCAATCACAGTTGCGACCCGAATCTACGCATCTTTGCGCGCGTGGGTGATCACGCCGACAAGCACATCCACGATTTGGCGCTGTTTGCGGTGAAGGATATTGACCGGGGAGATGAGTTGACGTTTGACTATGTCGATGGGCAGGGCGAGGTGGATGCGCATGATCAGAGGTTACAGGGGGAGATGACCAGGTGTCTATGCGGCACGGCCAAGTGTAGGGGCTATTTGTGGTGAGGAGAGTATCAAGCATGGAGAGTACTTTCGAGCTCACCAGGGCAGAAGCATTTGAAGGGGGACATTTTGCTCCTTGTGGGCTCATTGCAACCAGGTTGGTGCTGATTCAAATTGCAGAAGCAAAGAGGCATTCCATGGAGCTAACCTCTGCAAATCAGGATGTGTCGGTACTTAGAACTACCTAAGTTGCTGATCACTGTGATCAGTGTCTCTCCCACCAGTTTCTAACAGTGCAGTCGCTGGTGGGCAACCTCGTCGGCGAGGCTATCACAGTCTACGTACGGGATACAAAAGTACACAATACAGTCGTCGGTTGGTGGACCTTGTCCTCGATTCCCCTTGGTCTGTGCTCGATATCCGCCAATGTTCCACCCAAAAGGAAGGGAGTGGGGGGTTGTCCCTTCTTTCACATGCAGAGGCGGGTGTTCCCGTATTAGGCTTTAGGAAAATTACCAAGGCCATCCCTGTCCAATGATCCCCAGATTGATGTGGGGTTCATCAGGCGCAATCCCTGTCACGTCCCAGATCCAACGACCGATGACCACTGAATTCGGGTTCGTCAATCCGAAAGCTGAGGCGACTCGACTCATTCAACTCACCGAAGTCTCGTCGCTGGTGCCAAAAAGCAGAATCTGTCGTTCCCCTTTTTTTGCACCTGGCTTGCTGAGAAGCACCAAACGTCAATCGCGGGCTCGCGTCTTCTTTATACCACCACTCTGCCAACAAAAACGCTACACGGAGTACTGTGTCCTGTGCAGGCTGACCCCTTATGTCCATCAGTCTTGGCTCTTCAGACGTCTCACACATCTCGGACCACCGCATAACCCCCATTCCAAAAGACCTTATCTCTGTTGCATAAACCCAAGATCCCCCTGAAGTATGACCTGAAGGGATCCCATCCATAATGGTACGCACCTCACACCCACCGCATCTCATCTCATCCCATCTCATCTCATCTCATGCCCACTAATTCACCCACCAGGGGTGCTGTTTCTCACGCCCCTCGGGCCCCAATGCGCCCTCCCCCGGCGCCGCAAACAGTCTTCGCGGTCCTCAGCGCACCAACTCCACCCGCGCCATCAACCCCCCTCCTCCTCCTCAAGCATCCACCGCCGCCACGCCCGCCGCCGACCCCTCCAGGACCCACCGCCGACGCTCCCGCCGTCCGCTAGACCAGCACATCAACAAGCCCCTCCGCCGCCACCACTGGGTGTCTGCCTCTCCTTCTTCTTCCACCACCACCACCACTAACCCCACCACCACCCAACGGCGGACATCATGGACCCGCGCAGCGCTCGACGCAGAACGCGCCGCCTTCTTCGACACGCGCGTCACGGGGCGGCCCGAGGTCTGGCAAGGGATCAGGGCCGCGCTGGAGGTGCTGTGGGAGGCGGACCGCCGCGGGGTGGTAGCCGTGGGGGCGACGACGTCGAGCGAGGAGGACTCCTCGGACGTGGACGGCGGCGGCGCGGATCTCGCACTTGCGACGGCGCAGAGCATCCTCGATGCGGCGGACATCACGCTGCCGACTGGGGATTTGGTGGATGGGGCGTACGACTTGCTGGGGAATTATTACCAGTTGGCTGAGTGCGTGGTGTGTGATCCGGTGGATGTTGAGGAGGGTGGTGGGCGGGCTGGGGAGGAGGAAGTGAAGATGGGCGCAGGTGAGGGAGAGGAGGGCGAGGACGAGGAAGAGAGGGAGGCGCGGAGGCGGAGGGAGGAGAAGGGGAAGAGTGTGGTGGATCGCCGCTCGTTGGTCACGGTTGTGATGCGGATGAGTGATTCGGGGCGGGATCTGAGGATGAAGGTCGGGAAGGAGGAGGGCGTGGGCAGTGTGGTGAGGAGGGTGAGGGAGGAAACGGGGGTGAGTTTCCTCTTGTCTTGTGTGATTGCCCGCGTGCTGTCGACTAACGTGTCTTGATGTGCAGCATTCGCCGCGTTGTCGCATACGCCTTGTCCATTCCGGCAAGATCATGAGGGAAAACGCGTCGCTTGCCGAGCAAGGCTGGGTGAAGGGCAACGTGCTCAGCGCGTTTGTCTATGATCCACCCGAAGGACATACGACTCCAACTTGATTCCGCGATGGGCACAGTGGGCCGACTCCCTCTACCTCGTGCAGGCGGCACAGCAGCCTTAGCAGTGCGCATCCCATTACTACTACACCATCAACAAAAACACCCAACGCATGCACACGGAACCCTGCAACGCCGTCCGTGGGCAGCATGACGGCGGCTATGCGGCTCGGCGTTTTTATATATCTACCACATCTTTCGTTTCCTCTTTCGAGATACCCCAGTCTTTCCTTTTACCTATATATTCTGCATCTTTGCATGGCTCTTAAGTAGCGGTGCTAATCTGACTAATATGAGCTCCTCCTTATGTGTATACCAGTCACCTCTCACAGGTTTGATGCCTCCAGATGTCGATACTATATACGCATCTACCTCGCTAAATCCATGGATATTACCTGTCCATCGACAAACGAAGCTCACCGAGAGAACGAAATCTTCCGTCCATAACCGCGGCACTGATGTAGCGCAGGACGTAGACTAGGTTTGGACGGGTCCGGTGATCTCACCGCATACTCGATGCTATTGATCGTCGAACCCGGCTTATCAATTGATGTGGCTTTAAAAGCTCACTCACGAATCCTGGCTAGCCTGTCGCGGCCTTGCCGGAGAAGAAATTCACCCGGCGAATTGTGTCGCGCTGCCTCCAGCTCTTTGGGTCAACCACATGCTTGCCCGCTAGGAATCTGATGCCAGGGTCGTCTGGCTTCTTGAATCTGTGCCCGTGAAATCAATCCGCTTTTGAGGAAACGGGTGCGCGCAGGACGCAGCTCCAAGATTCCATCAAGCCGCCAGCGCGCCTTTACTCGTGGGTCCGTCCTCACACCGGCACGGCAAGCCCACCCTCTGCATAGCTGGATTCCGGTCAAGCCGCTCAAGCCGCTTCGAAAACAACGGCTGGATCGGGCCGACACCAAACTTTCTCCAGTTCCAAGAAAGTGAATTTGTGGTCATGTGCTCACAGCTTTGGTGGAGAATAGCTCATTGGTAAGATCCCGGTGTAGCAACTCACACGCAACGCATTCCACGAACTGTATCTAATGTATTGCCAAATCACCGGAGTGTTAGAGTCGATTCCGGAATTTTTCTTCATGCCAAAACTTCGATTTGCAGAATTCCTTTCCTCGGAATTCTCCTGCCTTTGTCGGCTGCGGCTCAACTTTGCTTACCTGGTGATCTAGACCTTGTCCCGAACTCTGGGTCCGGCTCGGTGACTACAATTCTCTATGCTACCAGGCTCACTCTCCAGCTCTTGGGGACGCCTCCGGGCTGGCTTTGCTGGCGATTTGACCTCATCATCGACTACAGTCTCGTCCGCATACCTGAGCACGGTTTAAATTTGATATAAAAAGATGAAAATTCCATATGTGTGGCAGGGGCGAATAGCTTGAAATTCACCCTTGCCCTGTGTTATGTAATTATCTGTAGCCCGACATTGCTGAATCATCGGGGTTGACACGGCCCTACAGCAGACATATGGACCTATCTATCATCTCGGTACGTATCATCTCCTGACACCTCCCCACCTCCCCCGGTCCCCGAGGATCCTGAGTTTTGAGGCTGATCGAGAATTAGTGTCTTCAATCGCGCTGTCCTTGAAACTTCAATGCTCATTCCGGTGGCCGTCACCTACCGCGAGTCGACTGTCCAAAAGACACCAACGATGCTATTTGCACCACCGTAAGCATATCACAAAGTCAGAAGTTCAGATACATAAATGACCAAACGTCTTGCTTGTACCGAGGCCTGGAGCCTTGATCACAAAAGCGCACGATCTCATGTTTACTGCAGCTTCTTGCTCTCATTTCGAGACCCCACGCTATTGCCTGTATCTCTGTGCCGGCAGCTGTCCTTAGCCATATATCCTGCAGTAGGTATCTCACAATGTGTGTCCCACAATAGGTAATGTATGGCAGGTGCCCTCAAGCTGCGGCAGCTATCCTGCGGCCCATCCAAATTGCCATAGCAGGCAGTAGGCATCCGACGACAACAGCTCCAAAATTAGTGTTAAGTTTCCTTGCGGGTACTCAAAGTTTCTGCCACGCAACGCCAAACAGGCTCAAATAAAGTGGAGGTGCCCAGGTGCTCCACGATGCTCCACGAATTCAAATCGGCACGGCAAATCGTCAAAGCAGCCTCACCCGTGCTAGAACACCGATCAAAAAATCTGAAGAAGTACAGTGTGAGCTATGAGTGGGTGCAAGGGTGTGGTTCAAACCACACATGGGAGAACATCCGGGCATTTCTAGGGCAGTGGAATGGGAAACAAGGCTTGACGTTGAGATTTGGCCTGAGGCTTTAGTCAGCAAGGCCGGGCCTATCCTTGTCAGATGGTCAATATCCCTGTCGCACCCCTGTACATGGTACGTACCTACCTAGGTACGTAGCCACATTGCACACAACCTCGAACCAACACGTATAGGGGTCATTATCCAGACTAGCTGTGATCACCACATTATGCATCAATCCAGAACTCATCGTCGTGAAGCTCTTCCT
The DNA here is from genome assembly GCA_003671545.1 of Ophiognomonia clavigignenti-juglandacearum. Lineage (NCBI taxonomy): Eukaryota > Fungi > Ascomycota > Sordariomycetes > Diaporthales > Gnomoniaceae > Ophiognomonia > Ophiognomonia clavigignenti-juglandacearum. The sequence continues at coordinate 76,866 of PYFS01002415.1, read as the reverse complement.
CGTCTTGTCTGCGCGCAGGCGCCTGGAGCCACATTACCAACCATGGCCATGACCATCAACGCAGCTCTTGGCACCGTTTTGTGCGGCCTCGCTGCAGCGTACACATTTCTGTGGACTCTCTTGCAGCTCACACAGAGCAAGCATGAGCCTCCTATTGTACTATATACCATGTATATTATAAGCCCCCTGCTTGAAAAGTGAGTGAACTAGATTCTGTGTGCTGATCAGTCACTGCCAGTGGTTCAGCAATCGCACGCCGTCCTGTCCTATGGAGCTGCTGCTAACATCTACAAGTGATCCGATGTAGCAAAGATTTCCACGGCCACGTGAGAGACATTCATACAGATTTGTACGTCTACACACTTCGGCTAGGAACAAGTCTCTACATCATCGACATCAATTCCGTCGAGCTCGTCCCCGTCGTGCAACGTCGGTGGCGCACCTTGATCTATAAGCTCATCTCGGCCAAAGCAACCAAAGTCTCCATGGGCGCCGGTGACGGTTCCATGGCTATCATTGAAGACAACTTGGTGAGCCGAAAATGTATTTATCAGTGGCCTGGTGAAAGCCACGCACCCGACAATGAACAGTGGCCCGGCGTTGGACTATTTGACATTGGAAGCGTTCAAGGTGCTAAACCGAATACTGTATGAATTTGCGACGACGGTCAAGTTGTGGAGGTGAGTCAGAGCTCTGATCATGTCAGCACTACAGAAGCAATCTGTAGCCCGTCAAATCCGATGCGAGAACCGGAGGACCTGGACGCATGGCGGTGAGTGGAGTGAGGACTCACCATTGACACTGTCGCTAGAAAATTAACTAATGCGACCCAGGAAATATCATCCAGCGCTCAATGTCCTTACGCTTGATATCCTACCGCAAAGTTCTCTTTACTAAACTGCGATGCAAGCTTGGGAACGGCTGATCGCGAGCTTTGCGAAGTACTACCGCGCCGATAGCTACACGCAAGGATCCGCGTACATTCAGAAGTTCACAGAGCACCTGGGCACTGTACCAGTCGCAGGATTACCCGAGGCCGACATTCCCAGGTTATTGATGGGGAATGTTTTCAGAAACGTTGCGAATACCGTTCACCCCGCCTCTCGGATGCTATTATACGACATCTTCAGTGACGCAGCCACTCTGCAGGGCTGCCAGGCGGAAGTGAGCAAGGCAGTCAAGTACGATGTCAACGGAGTGTCTACCAATGATATCAGCTTCATCCTCAGCTCCTGCCCCATCCTCCTCTCCACATACCAAGAAGTCTTCCGCCCTCATGGAATGGCATGCCAAACTCTGTTCGAGTTGTATCAGAAGACCATCACACTCCTGGTCAACAAGTACCTTCTTAGGAAAGGGCGGCTTGGTCATGATATCCGCCCGAGTCCAGCACAGCACAGGAACGCCAAGATCTGCGGCGCAAGAACGTCGAGGACTTTCGTTATAAGCGATTTTTGAAAGTAGACGGCTAAAAATAAAATAAAAAATCAACTCCGTCGCTTTCCGCAGTTTCAGCGGAAGGCGCTACGTTTATGTCCCGGGGCGTGCGCACTTCGCTAAGTAGTTACCAGCGACATCCTCCTCCTCCTGGCAAACTCTGCTGCACCTGCGGTATTGACATCCGGCCTGTCAAAAGTCTTGGAAAATTGCCCCTCTACCGCAAAGTTCTTTCCCAGGCAGAGGAGGCAGTGGAGCAGAGCCGGATGAGGATGTAAGAAGGTTGACTTTGCGGTGCCGCGGGCTGAGGCGGTCGGGGAAGAGATGGCGTGTTGCGTGTTTTCTGGACGCACGGATGCGGATGTGATTTCTGAGTTGTAGATGCAGAACCGTACAGATTGAGTGTGCGCCGGCCCAGTTTGAGGCTGCGGGCCGGCGGCCTTCATGCTTCTCGAGACGCGGACCCGTAGGGGTAGGGCCACTCACGAATCGCAGTCTCGATTCTCAAAATCAGCACCATCAACAACAATGCCTCACGCCCAGGCACAACGCAGCCTCGCACATAGATCATAAATGTAGTATTTCTCACAATCCACCCTCGCCCCAGAATATCTATACTATGTAGTCACAGGCTTTGTGTCCTTCAACCCCGTCTCTACCATCCCCAACGTTTTTGGGCCCACTTTCCTTCCCCACCTCCCCCTGCGCCGGTTTTCATTGAAATCTGCATTTCAGATAGAGGAATGAATAGCAGTCGCTTTTTAAGATTAACACAACCTACTAGGCACAGCTCAGCAGCAACACGATTGACTACCCTCTAATCACCTTCGATCCTCGCTCGTCACAGGATGAATCGCTTTCCTAGATCTTGTTCAACCCCTTGAGACTGCCCAAGCTCAGCGCTAGACCCTGGCTGCGACTCCGTATCCGGACGAAGCCTGTGATGGGGCCGTCGTCGCCTTCTTTCTCGATGCTGAGGTTGGCTAGCGCATCCTCTCCTGTTGAATGGGTTAGTATCTAGTCTTGCAGAATAGTCTAAAGTCGGGGATGTGGACAGGCCGGGAAAGCAAAACTTACCAAACACGCTTCTCGCATATAGATTGGCGCTCAAAAATTGACAATCACCCTTCAGACTTGCTTCGGGCGTCAAGCAGTTCATATTCGTGGCGGCCATCAGCTGATCCAAGAACTCCCGCAGCGTCTTGGCCTTGCTGTTGATGTTGACCTTGTTCTCCCACTCAAACTCGGTCCACATGGTGCGGAACTGGGTCTCGGTGCATGTCGCCGGCTGGATGTAGTCCATGATATCGACATGCAGGTCGTTGAGGATCACGACGTTCGTGTCGGTGCTGTGCGCGCCGTCGTAGACTACGTTGCCGAAGATCACGCCGGTGTCTGTTGACGAGACCTTGATGGTGCATTGCACATTATGGAAGTCGTGCGGGCCGAGGTTTTGGGTCGTCGGCCTCTCCACAACCTTGAGATCGCCCAGAGTTGCAAACTCTACCGACAGGTTCTGTAGTGTGTCGGTGGTCTGGTTCACCAGAAGCACATCGAGCACAATGTCGAATTGGTGGACCTTGACGTACGCCTCAGCGTACACAGGGTCCGAGAACCCTGTGAGCTGCACAACCCGGCTCAACTTGGAGCTCAGATCCTCTGCTGCCGCGTCGCCGCCACCCGTGGCGCGTTCCAGGTCTAGCTCTGCATCCTCAGAGCCGTCACCTTGGTTCTTCTTGCCAAGCTGGCGGATAGCCACAACGTCGTCGACTTGAACAGCCGTCTTCGCCTTCTCCACGGCTTCCTTTGCAGCTCGCTTCTTCTCCTCTACCTGAACCATAGCACGGAATGCTTTCCGAGTGTCGTCCAGATACACCGACTCCAGCTCCTTGTGCGCGGTAAACTCAGCCAGGGACCGCACGCAGGCCATAATCCGATCAACAGAGTCCTCATCAATAGGAGCCTTCACAAATTGCGATTGTCCCACACGAACGATGGAGATCAAGATCAACATGGCCTCTGCACGCAGAGCGTTTGTTCGGGCGTTCTCTGAAGAGATCTCTGAGTGGCGCATGACAAGCTTGGTGAGTGTGGCGGAGAGAACCGTTGCCAGGTAGTAGTCGCCTTCGAGGATGAGTTGTCGGAGTGGTGGCTTCTGTGCAGCCTTAACAGCCTCCAACTTGGCCGCGGCGGATGATTGGCTCGTGAGAGCCGTCTCTGTAGCGTATGTACCGTCTGCGAGCACACGCCTGGAGCCCGTCGGTGCAGCAGGCTTGTTGTGTCCATTCGTCTGCTCGGCACCCTTGTCCTCTTCGCCGTCCACATTGTCGAGCAGGCGCTGTTCCGAGGCAAGAATAGGAATTTCTCCCAAACTGGCTCGAATACGCTTCCACGCATCCCGAATGTCCTTCTCCTCGAGTGAGTATTCTCCGACGATCCACAGGATTCCCCTATACACCTTGCCAGCGCGGACCTCGCTCAGGGTATCGACCAGCCTTGACACAATGGACGGGCGCAGCTTTGGAAACTTCTCGACCACTTCCTTGACGAAGTTGATGACATCGACAGCCGAGGTATTATTAAAGTCGGCGATGAATTCCATCAGCAAGTCCACCACGCTCGCTGCCACCTCGGAGAACTTGATGGCGCATTGGTGGATGGAGTGGATGAGAAGTTGGCGGTATTCGGAGTTCTTCTCGTATTCCTGGTCGACAGTCTTTGAGAGCTCCTTCTTGAGCAGCAGTACCACCTCCTCCACATTCTTGCTCGAGACCATATCCAGGGCGATGTCGAGGGCCTTCCTGCGCACATCAATATCAGGACTCGACAGGACGCGCAGAATTTCCATAACTAGGTCATCCAGCACGCCGTCGTTCTTCTTTCGCAGCTGGTCGACCCTGTCGAGGACAATTAGCTTCACATTGTTGTCGGCCTCTTTGATGCTGAGCTCGATGAACTTGGTGGCGGCAGCCTTGATGGCCACGGGGTTGTTGGTGAGGGCGGTCAGCGATGACGCAGCCTCATAGACGACAGTCGACGCGCCAGCCTCCAGCAGGTCGAAGATTAAGCGAAGGTACCGTGCCTGGCCATTGTTAGCGCATGCTCGGCGGCAGCCCGAGAGGTGTAATCTTCCTACCTTGTTCTGTGAGTTTTGGACAGCGTCTTTCCGGATGAACTCCAATTCCACCAGTTGGAGCAGCTCCTCTGCGTTGGGAATACCCTCGAAAACGGAGCTCAGGTATAGCAATGCTTTCTGGTGGTCTATGCTGGCAAGGGCGGCGAAGGCGTTCCTCTTGCATGTGGGGTCACTCTCGGTCTCGACAAACGTTTCGATGAGGTCGGAAGCATCTGGAATCAGGGAGGGAGAGTGCTGGTAGATGGAGGCCACAGCAAAGACGGCGTTCTTGCGGACGTAGGCGTGGCGGTGCTCGAGACATGACCGGGCCGAGGAGAGCAGTGGCTCGATGAGTTCGGCCTCGCGCAGCTTACAGAGGAAGCGCAGGGTGTTGCCTCGGATGTACTCGTTGGGGTGTTGGAGATCGTTCCTGATTCCGTTACTGTGAGGAGGCAGCAGGGTCAGCATGGATCAGCTGTGGTGACGGCGGCGGCGGCAGCAGCAGCAGCAGGAGGCAGGTAAAGTTTAGAAATGACCGCATACCAGACCAGGATCATTTCTTGCTTCAGCTTTCCGCTGGCGTCAAGCTTTGGGCAGATCTCATAGTAGAAGTAGAGGAGCTTCTTGAGGGCCTTGTGCTTGGAGGGCATGACGAAACGGATAATGTGCATGAGCAGCGTTGGCATTGGGTCGCCATTGAGCATGATGGTGAGGATGGTCTTCATGGTCTGGACCTTTGATTCGTCGGTGCCCTTCTCCAGCTGGTTGCGCAGGTCGTTGGCGGAGGGCACGTCGGCCGCATTGTCCATGTGGACCAAGCTGTAGGCGCCTTCAAGAAAAGTAGACATGTTGGCGGGTTGGCGGACAGCTCGAGGAGCTCCTCAACATATGTAGATTATTCGGTGTAGCCGGTGCTCCAGAGCAGCTTGTCGCAAAGGAAGGCAAACGGATGCCGGTGTAAGAAGAAGACGTCCAAATGTACAAGTTGTTGTTGTATGCCGGAAGGGAATAGCAAGGGCAGTCGGCTGAGTTGAGGGAGTGAATGGGCGCGGTGAGTGACGGAGCAGTGGAAGTTCGTTCGGCGCCGTGTCCAAAGGCTTCTCGGAGCGTGGGTATCGTGTCTCGTCAAGGGGCAGCGGCTGAGAAGAAAGTAGAGGCCAAAGTGTGTGGTTCTTCACTGGCTCAAAAGATGAATTGGCTTGGACTGAGCTGTCTCTTTCCTCCGGGTGGACTTCTTGCGACGTGGTAAGGTACAGTGCCGGCCCGGGTGGTTTGCTCTTGAGAGGGTCGAGTTGGATGATCTGGCCCCTGCTACCTATGCTCAACTGTCAGAAGGTTGCTGGAAATACCTATCCCAGACTCAAAGGTAAAGTCGCTTCGCGCTAATGCTGGAGCTTCCTGTAGGCGCCTCAGAGTGTAGGTCTGGGAAACGAGATAATCTGGCGGCGCTGGAAAATCGTCCCTTTCCGAGCTTCAGGGTCAGGGACTCCAGACAGTCCTGCATGGACCCTGGTCGAGTGCCCTGACGGCAGCTGGGCGGCCAGCCTTGCCCCTCGGAGCTCTTTTGCGATTGCCTGCCCGCGTTTATTCATTCCATGCCTCCAGTCGAGAGTTGGCGAAGTCTCGAACATCCATCACAACTTCACGCCCGACATATGCGCCGTTGATCACCTGGCCGAATCCGCAATCATGACGGCCTCCAACCCCAACGAGGGATTCTACCTGCGATACTAGTACTTGCTCACCACCCACATCAATGGCGCCTAGCCCAGCCCGGTGCTAACAACGCGTCTCTGCAGCTCCGGCCACTCGGGTCGCTTTGGTCATGAATTCCTGGGTATGTCAACTTGGCCATGGGCAATCGATCTGTGTGTTTGTTTGAGGAGTCTCTGACATCGGACCTCCAGAATTCGACTTCCGTGTTGTCGGTGACGGCCGCAGTGCCGTTGCACGTTACGCAAACAACTCCAACTACCGTAACGACAGCCTGATTCGAAAAGAGAGTGCGTTCTCTTCCTTGTTCACCTCCGGTGCCGTGTTCTGCGCCGCCTACGTTCGTGGCGCAAACCTGCTTCTCAGCTAACCTTCCTCCTCCGAACAGTGTCCGTCAGCTCCCTCGTGATCGACGAAATCCGGCGCATCATTAAGAGCAGCGAGATTCTCAAGTACGCGATCCATCCCCATGCGCCACGAAACCCCGTGAGCCTAGTACTGACCGCACCAACAGGGAAGACGACGGAAAGTGGCCACAGAAGAACAAGGACGGCAGGCAGGAGCTGGAGATCAAGATTGGCGGCGAGCACATCAGCTTTGAGACGGCCAAGATCGGCTCGTTGGTGGACGTGACTGAGTCGGCCGACCCCGAGGGACTGCGTGTCTTCTACTACCTAGTGCAGGACCTGAAGGCGCTGGTGTTCAGCCTGATTTCGCTGCACTTCAAGATCAAGCCTATCTAGACGGATGCAGAGGCCGGTTGCGCACGGGGAACGAGACAGACGAAATGGGCGCTGGGAACATGATGATACCCTTTTGATTTATGCACGCACTACTTCACATTGTCCGTGGCCCGTGAATGCAAATTTATAGCGTTGACAGGCTGGACAGGCTGAAGCCGTGCAGGCTGCAAGCCACCAGGCCATCAAGTCGGCCATGTCGTTGACCCTCGGTCTCATCCAGAGTCACAAGGTGGCCGAAGCCCGAATTCGAGAAGTTGCTGCCTAAACCCACTGAGTGGTGGTATGCGATGAGCGCTCTCGCCATCGTGTTGGGCTCTTAAGATACTGTCGCAGCTTTGTGGCGGGGACCATTTCTGGCTGGATTCTGGCCCGTGAGCCATGTTTGATAGTTCACGGGCGACCTGTCATGGGCAAAGTCGACGTACTCGTCTGTAGAAGCTTGCAAGATGTCGATGGTGGACAGTTGAGGTATTAGATTGTGCTAAAGGAAGCTAATGGATAGTATTTGACCTGGGCAATGAGCATTGTGGCGAAAGGCAAAAACTTGCGTTCTCCATGGCAAAGACTACTTAGGTACCTTGGTAAACCTCTTCGCCGGCACAAGTGACTGCTCGCATCTCTCCGGCAAGGAGTTCATTGGGTGTTGGCGCGCGATCCTCGGATTTCATTATCTTTACTAATACTCCAGACATGGCTCAAGATAAGTATGAATGCAAGTCTCCGAGCATGTCTTATTTTCTTTGATTCCCACATTTCAATTTCTAACCGAAGATCAAGGAGTCTCTGTTCTGGTTCTACTGCTACGTACCTAGTATTCATTCATCCTTGGCCCCTTACCTAAGTAACCGTTGGTTGCCGCCTAGACCACCGTTCCTTCAGCCTTGTCTTAATCAAATGCGGGTAGCCTTGTTACGTGCGGAGTACGGAGTACAGGCATCTGACCCACTGTCCACCACTATCTGCTGTAGGTACTACAGTACCTAACCTATAAAAGACCGGCGGCTGGAGCACAGACATCGACTGGTACTACAACGCGCATTGGGAATCAGACGTCAAGCGCGACTCAGGAATCATCAACGCAGCGACTAAAAAGTACGGGGTTTCGAATTGGTGTTCGCTCGTTCAGGCGCATTGAGAGTACCACAGTACCATTGATTCCCCACAGCACCTCTCCCATTGTTTCTAAGCGCTATAGACGCGCGCTGGCTTGGGTACTGGCAGTCCTTTTCGTTATTAGGTGCTTTGCCAGGTCAATGCAACTTGCCGTCATCCAGGGAACCCACTCATCCACTCACGCATTCCACTGCAACTCTGGCTAAACCATTGCCATTATCACCGCCATCGCCGCCAACAAGAGCGACAATAACAGGAACAATCCTTTCCAGGACACTGCGCGACATCCCTCATCCTCTTTACTGAGACGTTGAGCGATACCGCACTACATCACGCCTTACTTCCTTCCATCCACCCACCGCCATCTTCTCCTCGCCTGGCCTGCGGCTACCACTTTAGCCGTGAACCCGCTACCCGCGTCGTCGACCCCCGTCGAGTCGCTCGCTGCTGCCTTTGCTTGTGCTCGAAGCAAGACAACGACAACTTCTCGCGCATTCCCACCTTCACCAGTCTCCTGAAATTCGACGTCTGAGCCCAAGGGCGATCCCTTCTTCTCACTATGCCCACACCCTCCGCCCCCGATCCCCACAGTCCATTTACCTTCTCTTCTACATGTCCAGATACCGACGAGTCCTCACGATCACAACAATCAGCACCACCACAACAACAATCACCACAGCAGCACCCAACCCAGGCCCCACCACCACCACCACCACCACCACCACAGCATGACACACCCCACGTGAGCACCGACGAAGAGGCTGGCGAAGTCACTACCATGCCTTCCCACGCCGGCACTGACCCAGCCGATCTCTCATCTCCTAGTACTATGGAGCCCATCGCCATCCAACATCCCAGTGATGGCCCTATGCCCTTCATTGAAGCCGACGACTCCTCAAGCCCATCCTCTTCGAGTGTCGATTACCGCCACCGCCACAACACTAACGACAAGCCCATGGACGATGACGACTACGTGGACGAAGTCGGCTCGTCGCCCGTTGGGGCGGCTCAGACGTCGCTCACGCCGCGGCAGGGCGTGGGCACGTCCTTTCTGACCGGCGACCTCACGAAGATGAATAATGAAGCCAGAGTCGCGCCGAAGGCCGAGCCGGAAAGCGAATATGTCGAGGAGGAGGATTACACGCTGCCCAGCTTCGGGGCTGCATTTCCCAACAGGAGGGTATGTCTAGCTCCAGCGACGCGTTCGAATAGACAAGGGTGTTGCTTGCGTTTTGGAAGATTGGCTTGGACTGACAGCTTCACGTGTGCAGGTCGTTCCATATTCACCCTCGTCGTTCCTGCGAGCAGGAAGCAAGTTCACAGGCACACAGCAGTCGGAGAGACAGGTGTACCAGGTGCAGGTGGAAGTAAAGTATGTGGATTTACAGGAGTCGTTCCTGTGCGGCTATTTACGTATTCAGGGTATGTGTGCCCCATACATTTCTTGACTTTGGTCGACTCTCCTCTCTGGGAGCCCCAATCTGGCCCACGCTTTGGCCCTGCTAACACTCGTCTTCCTTGGTTCAGGTCTCACTGACGATCACCCTACCCTCACAACGTACTTCGAAGGCGAGATTATCGGCAGCAAATACACCTTCTTAACCAAGCACGCCGACTGGGGCGCCAACGACAAGACAGACCTGTCGCATTGGGCCAAGTTCCCAGCCTTCCGCCCCTACTCCAAGCAGGCGCGGCGTAGCGGTGGTGGTCTGTCGTCGGTGCTGCATACCGGCACTCTCGGCAACAACAAGGACATCGCCCAAAACGAGCACATTTTTATGCGCTGGAAGGAGCATTTCCTCGTGCCGGACTACAAGGTGCGCACGATCGCGGGCGCGAGCTTCGAGGGATTTTACTACATCTGTTTTAATCAAGTCCGGGGAGAGGTCAACGGCATCTATTTCCACAGCAAGAGTGAGAGGTGAGTCTTTCTGATCTGATGGTCGTGGTCCACAAAGCCTGACGAGCAAGCATGCTATCCGGACAAGGATGTGTTCGGATTCTTGTTTTATGTGTCTCTTCCGGTTGGCAGGTTTCATTGCTGACGTTGATTGCATGCGCAGGTTCCAGCAACTCGAATTAAAACATGTCGACGACCGTGGCTGCTTCCACGCATTGGAGTTTCGGTAGATTGATGGACCTAGCTGGCGGGGCATGGAGTTATGGGTGTTGGTGGCTCGGGACCTTGTGGCGTATGCATGGCGGTACATTTTTTTGGAAGCAATACCGATTGCCGGATTGTTGACAAGACAGGTCATACCATAGCAGGGCTGGATGACTAGAAATATAAAGCTCATCCTTCTCCGCCATTTGAAAGCCACGATGAGACGAGTACCGAGTAAAGGACAATGTCGAATGCTGGTGGTCGCATACAAACTTGTAGACCGTGGTCTGTAAACAGTTGCCGTCGGATAGAAGCTGTGAGAGACCATGGGATACTGTCAATCAAAGTCGTATGCCGGTAGTCACCCACGGAACGACGTAGCCAGTGAATAGCACCATCTGTAGCGTCCTTTCTCAGTAGCCAGGCTTGTCAACCCAGAAATCGATGGTGCTGATAGCCCGTTCGAAATCCACTGAAGTGCAAGTCCATGCAAGCCTCAGGTGGTAGGCTCTCCCTGGAGTGACGGTGCTTTCTCAGTACCCGTCTCCTGCCGAAACCCATTGAAGTACCCCCTCCGAAAGGGATTCAGCTCATCCGCTGTCGTCCCAACCTCGCCCGCATGCTCCGCCGTCCGCCAGGCCTCCATCACCGCAGGGTCAACCTCCTCATCCGGCAGCTTGCGGTAGGTAATCAACCGCCGCGACCAGCGATTGAACGGCTGGACGCAGACGGAGACGAGCTCGAGGGTCGGATGCGAGGGGATGGGGTGTTCCTGGTCGGGGGTGGACTCGTTGGCGGTGGGCATCCAGAAGGCGAGGCGGCCGTTGTCGACCAGGGTCTCGGAGGCGAAGTGCAGGATGTCGGAGAGCATGGCGGTGAAGGAGTAGGGCTTTTTGGGCGGGATGAAGTCGGGGTCTTTGTACCGGGCGTGGCCGGCCTCAACAACCCACGGTGTGTGCTCGGGATCGCGACAGCCCAGTACCCTCAAGCCCTCCCGCACGCCGTAAGGCGGATCACAAACCACCCCGTCGAACAATCTCCTCTTCCCTCCCGCTCCCGCCTGCCCAAACGCAACCTTCCGCAACGGACTACACGTCAAGTCCCCGGAAAACACATCGCCGAACCGCCCCTCGATCCCGTAGTGCACGAAGTTCCCCCGAAAGTCCCGCTTGGCCGGCCCCTTGCCCCGCGCCCGCACCTGCGCCGCGACGGTCCCCTGCTGGTGCTTCGCGCGCGCGTCGCCGCCCGCGCCGCGCACCGCGCGCCCGTCGATGTCGCTGCCCCAGACCGTCGCGCCGAACGCGGCGCACGCGAGCGGGAACGAGCCCGTGCCGGCGAAGGGGTCGTAGAAGAGCGTGCCGGGCGCCGCGAGCGCGATGTTGGCCGTCACGAGCGCGAGGTCCGCCGCCATGGACGTCGTGCTGATGTACGGCCGCTGCTTGAGGTCGTAGCGGCCCGGCAGCTTGTGCGCGCCGGCGCCCAGGCGGCGGCCGAGGTGGTACGTGTGCGGCGGCGGGTGGTGGTGGCCGGCGGTGTAAAGCTCGAAGACGGTGAGCTCGAGGTCTGGGTGCGAGAGGGAGATGGGCCCCGCCAGGGGCAGGTAGCGGAAGGAGTTGATGAGGGCGGTGCGGGCGGCGTTTGTGCGCGGCGTGCCGGGGCCCTGGAAGGCGTCGATGGTGAACTTCCAGGAGGCGGTGGCGTAGCGCGGCCAGCGGTGGGCGGAGGTGGCGCGGACGGAGGCGTGGAGCTCGGCGAGGGTGGCGCCGGAGCCCCAGTGCTCGTAGATGGCTTGGGTGAGGGTTGCGCGGCGGACGAGGTTGGTGGCGGCGGCGGGGGAAGGGGGGCCCGTGATGAGGAGGATGGGGTGGGTGGGCGAGTAGGAGAGGGTTGTGAAGGGGGTGGACTCGACGAGTGCGAGGGATTGCAGCTCGGCGAGGCGGAAGGCTTCGTGGTTTTGGGAGAGGCGGATGAGGTAGGTTGGTGTGTCGTTGTTTGGGGGCGAGACTGTGGGTGGGTCGTCGTCCATTGCGATGATGGGTGGTGATGAGTCTGGGGAACGCGTTAGTTGCTTTCTTACGGGAAGTGAAGCAATTTTAGATACCTTCATCGCCTGGTAACGGATCTGATGCGCCGTTTGAAGCCATGTTGGACTGTTGATCGAAGTTGATGAGCTCAGGCCTGCCTGTCTCGCCCGAGGAGGAAAATTGAGAATCGAGCTTTTAGATGTGGTGAGTTCTACTGGTCTCGCTTCATACAACTGTGTCCATGGCGAGAATCCAGCACTTCAATCTGTGACATGAACTACTTTCTGTGAAGACACTCGTGGAAGATAGCATGGGATTATGAAGTTGGTGAGTCAAGCGTGAGAAATTCCTGGTGCGATCGTAAAGTTCAATGTAGTCGATTTTGTCTCGCCTCAGACAACTTCACTTCGAATTGCCAGAGGTGTGAAGAAGGTGTGCTCTAACTAGTCGAGGTAATTTTGACCCTAACCCGTACTCTTGGTTTTGCAGTCTGCCTCCTTCAACACTGAGCACCACCTCGCATGACACACACCCCAATACCGAACATTCGACCAGTTTGAAAAGTGTTTGTTTAGGGGCATCTAGTCTCCCGAGAATATCCATGTTGTCCTTCTCCTCTCCGACCATCTACGAGCAGTCAAAATGCTTCTTCTCGCACGGCCGAATGGGCCATCTTGAACCAAATCAGCTGCCAACGGCGTGGGCGAAGAAGGGGAAGCCATGGTCCACGATCCTGGTCCAGGACTTCATTCGGAGGGTGAGTGATCCAAAACCTGTTCCCAGTCTAGGTCATGCACTAATTGTTGTGTGCAGATCGATCTCGTCTTGCCGCAAGAGTCATGGGAGCTGATCCGGGAGAAGCTGTTGGGCATGGGCAGCCCAGTGTTTGCACGGGTGACGATGAGTCTGGCGCAGGTGCTTCAGGGAGAGTTTTTCACTGAGTACATCAAGATTGGTTTGTCACCTCGTCATTTCTTATAGGAGTACGCAAATTCTGACCATAAACGCAGGCGACATCATCATGCTCTCGCGGGGCAGACGGGATGCCGACAATGTCTTCACCTTGAAGGATGGTGCGCTGAATTCATAAACGATACGGGCCGAGACCGAAACCGAGACTGACATACAGTAGGCAAACTCTCCATGTTCCTCGACAAGGCAACTTACGAACGAGCTGGCTTGGTAGGGAAGCCTTACGGCGCCAAAGGAAACCGCGGGCTCAAGCCTCGGTGGGTGGTTGAGTATGACCTGCGGAGTCCGTCCATGTTCACGGGGAAGAAGGGCTTCGATAGGCTCGTCTACGCTGCGAGAAATGTCTTTCATGTGCCTGTGACTTGGCTGTTTTGCAATGTAGCCGAGACAGGTGTGGTTCATCCTGATTTTTCCAGTGCTCGCCGTCTTGCAGATTCACTGACTGATATTCTTCCTAGTGCCATCCCCCGACCCTCTGGACGCCTTCAACCCAACCAGATGCACAGCAACCCCTTCAGTATCCGAGGGCATCGACGTCGTCCTACCACCCCTCCAGCCACCTCCCGCCCTCTACTCCGACACAGACAGCCAAGACCTGCCAGACGCCCTGACCGAGATCTACGAATGGCTGTCGCTTGTCCGCCTCCAAAGTCCCCGTGTATCCCCCAGAGACACCATCGACCCATACCTAAGCCGCTACGAGGTCCCAGGCGAGGCAGCGGAGCAAGCATCCGAGAAGCTGTGCACCGTCACATGGGAAGGCCTTCTGGCACCCAAGTTTGCGCGCCAGATACTCGTCGCGACCATCCTGTCACTGCCGTCCCGCGAGTGGTTCTCCATGACCGTGTCCTCCTTCTCCAAGACAGTCTTGGCCGACGCAGCCGAGGTGACTATCCTCCGGCCCCCCAAGTGTCCGGGAGAGTTCCTCCAGTGGGAGATTAAGAGCCACGAGTAGCATCTTCCATAGTCCACCAATTACCACCCATCCAACACACAGTGTAATCTTCAGTGCCCTCAAAAATTCCCTCACCCCTCGCGTGCACGTACATTCCGCTCCTCGCCCAACTCCCCGCCATGCACAGCCTCCTCCACCAGGCGTCTCAGCGCAGCCTGGCCCGCATCGGTGTGGAAATCCTCCCGCGCCGCAAGCTCCTCGATGCGCCGCCTGAACTCCGGATCCGCCGGGGGCCCGTCAGCCGCGATGTCGCCCTCGCTCACCTCGCCAAACGCAACCTGCAGCCCCTGCGGAACAGGCGGGAGCGCGTTACCACTGTCCGCGCCGTTGACTTGGTGGCCGTTGGTAGTGGCCGGCGTGCTGCCGTTGACTGCTACTGCGCCGCTGCTGCCCGTGCCATTTACCTGTTGCTGTTGTTGTTGCCGCGCTTGTCCCTCCTCCTCTTGCGCGCCCTGCTGCTGCTGCTGCGCCCCGCCCTCCTCCTCTCTACTCCGCAAGTACTCCGCCACCGCGGGGAAGTCCCCCTCGGCCTCGATCTTCTCCCGCGCCGTCAGGCCCTCGTCGCCGCGCAGCGCCGCGTCCAGCCCGAGCTCCTCGACCAGCACGCGCGCGGCGGCGACGGTCTCGACGACGAAGAGCGCGGTCTCGCTGTCCTCGTCGCGCAGGGCGACGGGCACGCGGTAGGTGGCGACGAGGGCGCGCAGCACGTCGAGGTGGTTGTAAGACGCCGCGGCGTGCAGCAGCGAGTAGCCGTGGGCGTCCTGCTGCGCGGCCAGGTGCGGCGCGTCGGCGAGGAGGGCGAGGAGTTGGTTGGGCGAGTCGGCGGCGAGGAGGAAGGGGTTGGGTGGCATTTTTGGTGGTGGTGGTGGGAAGACGGTGGGTCTGGGTTTGGTTGTGTGTGTGTGATGGAAGAACGAGTAGGAGTGGTCGTGGAACGAATTGTTTGAGGGGCGTGGTGTTTGGTGTGGGGGGATGGTGTTTGAATTTCGCAAAAAAAAAGATTCGAGTTGGCGGGGTCGTCACTTTTCTATGCGCCGAGGCCTGCCTGCCTGTGACACGGAGCACGAGAGCATGGGGTACATCAATTATGTCTTCCACAAGCCTTCAGAGATTCATTGGAGGCTGCATCATATTCTATGATTCCTCCAAAGAGAATTGAAACCCAAATATCCATCTTACTGGCAATCATCTTGTGGCAAGCATCACACGGCGAGGCATGGAGGTGAGGACTCGCCTCGGAAAGCCGTCGCGCGCGGTCAAATTAGTTTACCAGACGCACAACATGACGAAGCTACAGAGTGGAGACGGTTCTTTCTGCTGTTAAGAATGCAATTCACATCGACAAAGAAAACAAGAACAGAATTCATTGCCATCACTCATCCTGAAATGCTGGGCGATGTCTTCACTGTTCTTGCGGACGGGAGAACCAGGAAGCTGATGTCGTGCACATCCCTGCAACACCTGGACTCCTAGCCCCTGTCTATGAAATCTTGGCGTAGCTTATGTCAGCGGCCCTCCACAATTTGGATTTTCACCCAGGTCAAAGTTCGACGAGCGCTTCTACTCTTCCCGCAATCGTGGAATCTTCGACAACCACAACCCGCATCTTCCAAACAGCCATCACCAGCTCAAGATGCCTACCCGATTCTCCAAGACCCGCAAGGTATGCCCGTCAATCATCGCGACGAGCTAGACTTTATCGTTCTCGTCCCAGTCGCTCGCTCGCTGGCCCTCTCCCTCCTCGTGGCTCGTGCTCCCGCACTCGTCCACCACGATGATGGAGTCGCGACCGCAGCCGGAGGCCCTTCCTTCAGAGCCGTTCGCTAACATCTTGTGTCTCTTCCACAGCACCGCGGCCATGTCAGCGCCGGTAACGGTCGTGTTGGCAAGCACCGCAAGGTACGAACCGAGTCGAACTCCCCGAACCATACCTGAGAAGAGGCGAGGCAACCCGCTCGACCTCGTTCTTCTTTTAGTCTTGACCGGTAGCAATACCGCAGTCATAGGCGAGTCTGTAATAGAGAATGGAATACTGATTGCGATCTTTCTTCCCCACTCTGCAGCACCCCGGTGGTCGTGGTATGGCCGGTGGTCAGCACCACCACCGCACGAACCTCGACAAGTACCACCCTGGTTACTTCGGAAAGGTCGGTATGCGCCGCTTCCACCTGCTGCGCAACCACCAGTGGAAGCCCGAGATCAACATCGATAAGGTGAGTCTATACTATCCCCTGTCCCGCAGTGCATCCCCATCGCAGTCTCTCTCGACAGTCAACACACAACTTGGGGCGACATCGAGGCCATCTCTGCGCTGTCTGCATCCCCATCCCAGCGGCCGCCAACCCAGACACTAACACAACCATCACCCACCCAGCTGTGGTCTCTGATCCCCGCCGAGTCCCGCGAGAAGTACCTCTCCAAGTCCGCGACTGCCCCCGTCATCGACCTCACCGCCCTCGGCTACGCCAAGCTGCTCGGCAAGGGCCGTCTGCCCGAGGCCCCCATCGTCGTCCGCGCCCGCTACGTCAGCAAGCTGGCTGAGGAGAAGATCACCAAGGCCGGTGGTGTCATTGAGCTTGTCGCATAAGTCGACCAACTTCTCTGAAGTGGGACTTGATGGACTGAGAGGCTTTGGGAAAGAGGGAGCACCAAAAGGGAACGGGAGGCGCTTTGGGAAATAGGGTCATGACACAGGCCTCTTACTGGGATACATACCCATACCAACATCGGGTGCCGCTGCTGCACAAGATCACATGCATGGTCGCACAGTGGGTTGGCTGAGAATTTGGAGGCGTCTAGGTTTAGTGTCGAGATCAATGACACAGGAAAATGCCTTGCAGACGAGGACCTGCTAGAACGATGTTCAGGGTGATCGACTAAAGGTCGGCGTTTCTGTGGCAGCTACCCCAGAGAAGCCATGCGAACGCTTTTCGATATCTCCAGCGTGATTCCGGCATCTTGCCATACCAGTTGCGTGACCTGATATCTGACACGGAGGCACGAAGGATCTCAGGGAGCTACCTAGGTACCCAGATCCCCTCACCCTCACTGCAACACAAGACAGCACTTCCAAGCCTCACGTTTTCCTGTTTCCCCGTCGCACCCAGCCAACAAACAAGACCCTGAAAAAAAAGAAAGGCGCCCTAGTTTCACTGGCTGCCAATGAATGCGTTGTCAGACAGGGTCTGGCAGGGCGATTAGGTTTTTGCTGCAGTACATACAAGCGTCGAGACAGGCCGGGGCTTGGCAATGCGGGTGAAACCTGGGAAAGTGACGACATCACGGTCCGCCCTGGGAGGCAACCAACTTCCTACTTGGTTGAAAACAGGATGACTACTCCGTGCTAGTGAAAAAACAAAGCATGGAGGAGGTACAAGAAGCAAACAGATCGCGTGCACGCACTGCACAGTTTCTGACTTGTCTTGCTTTCCTACTTAAACCTCTCTTTCACTCATCCCTCCCTTCCCAATATTTTGCTCCCCTCTCTCTCTCTCTCTTCCATATTTCTCACCCCACACAACAAACCCCATAAACACACATACCAATCACACCATGGATTTCGTCAAGAACCTCGCAGGCGGCAACAAGTCCGGTGAGCAGACCACGCAGACCGGCACCACCACCGGCGAGCAGCAGTCCAGCAGCGGCGGCGGCGGCCTCATGGACAAGCTCAACAACGTCGCCGGCGGCGGTGCTGCGGGCGAGAAGAAGGAGGATGGACTCGATAAGGGTATGTTTCTCCACCCCTTCCCCTCTCCCCCCAACATATTGGGTGATGGATGTGCTCTGATGCTGACTGCTGTTGATAGGCGTCGACTGGGTCCAGGAGAACGTGCTGGGCCAGGGCGCGCAGAACAACGAGAGTGCTGTCGAGCAGGCCAAGGATGAGCAGATCTCGGGTAGGTTGATGCCGCTGATGTTTGGATGTGTATTTGTGTACACGTGTGCTGACTGTTTTGCGTGTGGTGGTAGACTTCGTCCGTGACAAGTACAAGTCGTCGACGGGCAAGGACGTCCCTATCGCGGACAAGTGAGGAGCTTACCTACGTATCACGGGTCACTCTGAGGACCACTTGATGGAGCTTTTCGTGATGGAGGTGGCTCGCGGCCTTGGGAGATATGGCGTTTTAGCCGGGCCTCACAACACGGCAGAATGAAATCTTCTCTTTGAGCTTTGAGTTCTTCCGCCGTACAGGCGAGATATTGTGCGTGATGCTCCTGCCTTCCGGTCGATGTTGTCTCTTTGATGTCTTCCATGCCCCCGTTGTCTTCCCTCCCGGTCGACAACGGAGTGTACCCCTTCGGGCAGCGTGCCTAGGCATCGATCTGACTTTGAGAACTTATTGCGCTGTCCTTCTGCCAGCTTTGGTCACTCCACGCCATCTTGATCTGCCGTGGAAAGAGATTTGGAGCTTGCTCTGTGGCCCGTTTGGTTCCTCCTCTTCCAAGTACAACGATCTGATGGATCTGTGACGATATGCTGCTTTTGACATTTATGATCCGTAATTCGTATACCTTGGTTTTGGAAACTCTTCCTCAGCACACATTCTCAGCATATCGAACAATACCTGTGCACCGCGGTACTTGTCTGTCAATATCTTCTCCTTCGGACAGTCGAGACATGATCTGTACTTACTTGAGTAGAACATAGAGAGGAACCCATTGTCATGTATCGCGGTCATCAAGCGTAATATTAGGCATATGCCCGACAGATATATCTGCCTTCCGTCATATGATGGCACTTGTGGCTTTCATATTCTCAATATAGGTCTGCTATCCTGCCCAATACTGTATTTCGCCTACACATTAAACAAATGTTGCTGGGTGCAGATGATCTGAAGAAGCTTGCGTACTGCCAATACACCAATACAGCACTACCTATCTAGAGGCTTATTCCGGAGCCCACCTGCTGTGGGCAACATGCCACACCTCGGAGGCCGCGGACGAGGAATGACACGCGACCGACTTATTCCCACGGGTTCCGTCGGACCACCTACCATTGAAAATCAGGGTCCAGAATCCGAAATCAGCAGTTGATGTGGAAGAGGTGGTCAAAACTTTGGATAGATATAAATAGCACAGAAGTCCGGGGGGGTGGGTCTTGTCGTGAGTCGAGCACGCTGCACCCCATGGGGAACATTGAACCTGCAGCAGTGCTCAGTGTCTCTTCGTTGCCGAGGCTTGCAACGTGCCACTCCTCACTCACACTATTTACCAAATACATCTCACCATCTAACTACTCCTCCAGGCACAGTTCACCGGATTTCACTCCTCCTCTCTCCCAAGAGCACGTTCACCACGTCAACTTAACAGCAGAAAAAACTCCTTTCTGCCTCTTCCTCCCGACAGTTCCGGCGTCTTGTCTCATCCGAGTCCCACCCACATCTGAATTTCCCCCCAGCTGCCTCGGTCCCTCATATCACCCACTCACCATGCCACCCCCGCTCCAACAACAACAACAACAACAACAACAACCAGTCATCATAGTCGGCGCGGGCCTCGCGGGCCTCGTCGCCGCCTACGAGCTCAGCCGCGCGCACATCCCCGTGCTGCTCCTCGACCAGGAGCCGCGCGGCAACCTGGGCGGGCAGGCCTTCTGGTCGCTAGGCGGCATCTTCTGCGTCGACTCGCCGCAGCAGCGGCGCCTGGGCATCCGCGACAGCCGCGCGCTCGCGCTGCGCGACTGGTTCGCGTCGGCGGGCTTCGACCGCCCCCACGAGGACCGCTGGCCGCGGGCGTGGGCGCGCGCGTTCGTGGACTTTGCGACGGACGAGATGGCGCGGTACCTGGGCGGGCTGGGGCTGGGGTTCCTGTTCAATGTCGGGTGGGCGGAGCGCGGCGCCGGGCGCGCGGATGGGCATGGGAATAGTGTGCCGCGGTTCCATATTACGTGGGGGGTGGGCCCGGAGGTGGTGAGGGTGTTTGCGGAGCCGGTGCTGCGGAAGGAGAAGGAGGGCGTGGTGGAGTTTAAGTTCAGGCATGTCGTGGACAAACTGCTGGTGGATGAGGCGACGGGGAGGGCGATTGGTGTCAAGGGGAGGGTGCTGGAGGACGATGATGCGCCGCGTGGGGTGAAGACGAATAGGAACGTGGCGGGTGAGTTTGAGATTTACGGGTCTGCTGTGGTTGTGGCATCTGGAGGCATCGGTGGCAATGTCGAGGCTGTCAAGAGGGCATGGCCTGTTGACCGGCTGGGTCCCAAGGTGCCGGAGAACTTTGTCGTCGGTGTTCCTGCGCATGTCGACGGACGGATGATCGACATTACGGAGGAAGCAGGCGCCAGTGTGATCAACAAAGATCGGATGTGGCAGTATGTGTCCCAACTTCCCCTTCTACTGTTTTATTTTCTATTTTCGACAGTCGATGTCATCTCAAGCTCACATATCAATCAAAAAGCTACACAGAAGGCATCCAGAACTGGAACAGCATCTGGCCAGACCACGGCATCCGCGTCCTGCCCGCGCCCTCGTCCCTCTGGCTCGATGCCACCGGCAAGCGCCTCCCGCCCTTCCTCTACCCGGGCGCCGACACCCTCGCCACGCTCAAGTACATCTGCGGGACCGGCTACGACTACACCTGGTTCCTCCTCGACCAGACCATCATCGCGCGCGAGTTCGCCCTCTCCGGCTCGGAGCAGAACCCGGACATCGCCAACAAGAGCTACTGGCAGCTGCTCACGCGCGTCTTTGGCAAGAAGGGCACCGTGCCCGTGCAGAACTTCCAGAAGCACGGCGCCGACTTTGTCGTCCGGGAGAGCCTGGAGGAGCTCGTCGACGGGATGAACGAGCTGGCCAGGGAGCGGAACGGCCCTGTGCTGGAGTATGCGGCGATCAAGGAGGAGGTCAAGTCGCGGGACTCCCAGTTCGACAATGCCTACTCGAAAGACGCCCAGGCAATGCTGATCCAGAACGGACGGGCCTACTGGCCCGACAAGAGGAGCCGTATCGCCCCGCCACATCGGCTGCTGGACCCCAAGCATGGGCCGCTCATTGCCGTGCGCATGAACCTCCTGACGAGAAAGACGCTGGGCGGACTGGAGACGAACCTCGACAGCAACGTCATGAAGCCCACCGGAGAGCGGTTCCCGGGGCTGTATGCTGCGGGAGAGGCAGCGGGCTTTGGCGGTGGAGGCGTTCATGGGTACAACTCGCTCGAGGGGACGTTCTTGGGTGGGTGCATCTTTTCGGGGCGGCAGGCGGGGCTGGGTCTCATCAAGGAGCTGAAGGGCGAGGTGACGCATGCGAAACTGTGAGTGAGGCTGCCCGCAAGTGTGGGCCAGGTGGGTGTGTGTGTGTGTGATCC
Source organism: Ophiognomonia clavigignenti-juglandacearum (assembly GCA_003671545.1). Lineage (NCBI taxonomy): Eukaryota > Fungi > Ascomycota > Sordariomycetes > Diaporthales > Gnomoniaceae > Ophiognomonia > Ophiognomonia clavigignenti-juglandacearum. The sequence goes on along the minus strand of PYFS01002415.1, from coordinate 55,388 downwards.
GATCTGGTCGCACAACGAGGTGAGCTGTATGTATGCCCGCTCTGCAGAGATATTAGCGTGGCTGTCCAAGTGGAGAGGTGGTCCACTTGCTGCTGGAGCCTTCCTGTGAGTCCGACTATACTGGACCGACCTCCTCATGCCCTACTACCGCCAATCACGAACTTCAGAATACATGCGTTGAACCACCATCCGCTTGGCCCGGACACTGCCCCAACCGCAGAACAGCATCAGTCTGAAACTCAACAAGTTGTATCCTCAAGAATGACTAAAATGGTCTTGGGCTGGAAGCTCTGTGAGCTGAAAGTAGCCAAGGGCTTCACATACACAGTCTGAGTGAACATTTGTGTATGTTTCTTCAGTCGTCGGTTGGTTGATAGTCCGATCCTCAGCACAAACCACTATTCACACATTCCTGGCCAAGACCTCCTCCAGCTCTGTCCCGGATCTTGGAGTCTACCCCAGATTCTGGAACCAAGAAAAGCAGACGTGGAGACGGTTGGCACTCCTCATTCGTTCGTTTGGTCATGGCTTACCACAACTATGCACAGCGTTCCTGGCGTACCTGCACAATGGTACCGACCATCCCGGTGCAGCCTGCGCCAAGTAGCTATTGTGCCTACTATCCTTTGAGTGGACCAGCGGGCGCCCAGCGACTTGGTGCTCGATGTATCGGGGGAAGACATGGCGAGATGCTTCGATCTGCTAGGTATGATCTGTGGACATGGCTGATCGACATGATAGCTGGACATGCAGCCCTATATCTGACAGGTCTGTTGATGTAACTAGATACTGCAACCCGTCCCCTTCCTCTCCCTCCGTCCAGCATACTTCCACCGCAAGTAGTTGGGCCTGCACAGGATTATTACGGAATATTGCGTCTTCGAAAACAACTCCACCACTTCATCATCAGTATGCGCCTATGGAAGCACAAGCTGAGAGGAAGGGCACTCCTCATTGCCATCACGGCGGCATCGTGCCAGGCATTCCTGCTTCTAGGTTATGACCAAGGTGAGCACTCCATGCAGCATGAAACCCCCCAGAGTCCTTACTGCTTCCTTCTTTCAAAACCACCACACCAAACCACTAACCCCCCCCCCCCCATCTCCAGGCGTAATGTCCGGCATCATCGGCGCCGAAAACGCCTTCTCCCGCGACTTCAACAACCCAGACCCGGCCATGTAGGGCAACATCGTGGCCCTCTACGACATCGGCTGCGTGCTGGGCTCCATCCTCGTCTACTTCATCGGCGAGCGCTGCGGGCGGCGCACGATGCTCATCAGCGGCGGCGCCATCATGATCGGCGGCGCCGCCGCCGTCCTCGCGGCCGCCACCAATAACGTCGCCATGCTCATCGCCGGCCGCGTCATCACGGGCCGTCGGCAACGGCCATGAACTCGTCCACCGCGCCCGTCTACCAGAGCGAGTGCTTCGCCCCGCGCGCATCCGCGCCGCGCTGCTCACGCTGCAGGGGCACCCGTGACGATATCCTCGGCGTCGTCGTCGTCGTCGCGTACTGGGACCAAGTACGGCACCGCGGCGTTACGCCTCGTCGTTCCAGTACCGGTTTCCCGCTCGCGTTCCAGGCCGTCTTCGCGGCCCTGCTGATCGTGCAGATCGTCGGCCTGCCCGAAACGCCGCGGTGGCTTCGTCGCGCACAACCGCCACGAGGAGGCGCGCGAGCTGATTGCCGCGCTGGCCGCCGACGACGCGGACGACGACGATGCGGCGGAGGTCGTCGCCGCGACGCTGCGGGATATCCAGTCCGGGCTGGAGGAGGAGCACAGGGAGGGCCCGTTCCGGTTCAAGGAGCTGCTTGGCTGGGGCCAGCTGCAGAATGCGCGGCGGCTGGCGCTGATTGTCAGCGTGCAGCTGGGCCAGCAGTTCAGCGGGAGCAACATGATCAACTACTACCTGCCGGCGATCCTGCAGGACAACATGGGGCTGAGCCGGTCGCTGGCGCTGATTCTGGGCGGGTGCGCGCAGATCACGTACCTGGTGGGCTCGTGCATCCCCGTGTTCCTGATGGATCGGTACGGGCGGCAGCCGTTGTTGATGGCGTGTTCCGCGGGCTTGTGCTTCTGCTTTGTGATGGTCACGATCCTGCTCTCGGTCGGGTCGACGGGCGCAGCGTATGCGTCCGTGGCGTTCATCTTCGTCTTCCAGCTGGTGTATGGCGTGGGCTGGCTGCCGGTGCCGTGGTTCTAATCCATCTGAGTTGGCGACGACACGGACGAGGGCGCGGATGCAGGCCATTGCGTCCGGGTGGAACTGGATGGCTGTGTTTGCTATGGTCAAGATCACGCCTATTTCTTTTGGTGAGTTTTTGGGTCTTTATCTCTATTCTCAGTCTTCTTCTCGTGACCGAGCGCATCTAACATGGTGGCGACACAAACTCCAGCGAATATCCAGTGGCGGACATTCATCATCTTCGCCGTGCTGAATGCGGTCTTCGTGCCGATGGTGTACTTCTTCTACCCGGAGACGAAGGGCATCGAGCTCGAGGACATACCACTCCTCTTCCACAAGGGCGGTATCACCGGCGGCGTGTTCTCGGGGACGCACCGTCACGCCTGGACAGCACGCACTTGGCCTGCACCTGGACGACAAGATGGAAGGTGCCGAAGAGGTGGAGAACAAGGCTTGATGGGTGCCTGAGGTGTTGAAGACCTGGTCGGTGCTAGCTTTCAGCTCAACGCGTTAGCTCTCGTGCTTGTGTGGTAATGGCGCTAGGGTGTGCTGGTAGGTACACCGGGCCACTTCGAGCCACCACCTCCCGGGGTGGTCTCTTTTAGATCTGGTGGAAGTTCACACGATCATTCTGAAGATAATCATCTTGTACCCAGGAAAAGGCACATAGAGTCGAGTCGGAAATACCACAGTCAAGAGTCAGCAACAGAGAATCTCACACTGGAGCAGATTTACCACAGGTCCCCGTTGCACATAGTCTGTACTAAGAGCTTGGGATTTCTTAACTTGGGAAATGCTAACTGCCGCGAACCATGGAGAGTCCACCATGGCATCATAACATCTGCATCACCCTTAGATCATGACCGGCGTCTGTTTCTAGGGACTCACTCAAATCCAGCGGCCACATTAGGTCCTTCGAAGAGTCTCTGGCGGCATTTAAAACGGGATGGCCGGAATGATGGATCAGCTGATGGACACGTTCTGCTCTCTTCTACTCAACTCTCGCACACCAACCACACTATACTAGCACCTCCATCCAAGATGGCGAGTACATTTTCAGAATCCCCAGTCAAACATGCGCTCAATGTGTACCGCTCGCATGTAGTGCGACAATTCGGCCGCACACTCTCGGCCTACATACCCTTCCTCGAGGAAAGCGAACTCAGCGAGGCCGACCGCCGCGGATCCGACATGGCCCAAGTCCGACTCGAGAGCACGCGGTTCCTTCTTTCTGACGATCTGGACGGCATTGCGAGGCCAAGTGACATCCTCCACCGCTTCGACGAGTGGTCCAACGAGCTGTGTCTCTCGGGCGGGCGTCAGGGTTGACGAGAGCGAGGCGCAGCGCGCCGCCGACAGGGACGAGTACTTCTTCGCCATCGAAGGCAGTCTGCGGAGGTTCTCCTGCGAGGAGGTCAGCGGTACCATCTCCATCCCAGACGAGCTTCGCGAGCTGGCTGAGTATGTGGATGCGGTCGAGGGGAGCCCAGGTACGTCACGATAATTATTAATCCCCATCCAATGTTTCTTTCCTCCTCCGTGAGATACACAGAGAAGGAAAATGACTCCTCGCTAACCTCTGCGGTAGGGCTGCCCAGGAATTCGCGATCCCAACTTGCTTTTTGGTCAGGGACCGGAGACAGGTCGGTTGATAGCGAGAGCGGCACCCCCTTCGTCGCGCGGGTGCAGTTACCCCGAGAACTCTGGGACTACATCTATTCGCGGCCCGAATGGGAGGGCTGGGAATTCGGTGGGGGGTGGGGTGTCAGGCAACGGTGCGGACGGATTGTTCCTCGTTGTGTACTGTCGGCATCAGGATGTACCAGGTCCTTCGTGGGTGTAGAGGTATGCCTGGGTGGAGTCGTCGGAGGGATGGGCGTTTGACAACATTCCCGATCTGCTGGCGTGGTATGCCACCTTTCGCGAGGAAGCGTCGCCCACTGTTGCTGCTCTGGCGGCGGACCGTGAGTTGATGGCCAAGTTGTACGGCCATTGCTGGAAAACAGTGGACCCTCAGAGTTTACAAGCAGCATTTCTTCGCTTAAGCCAAGCTAGAAGCCAAAGGGACCGGACTGTGGGTTGACCTGAAATAGATCGGACAGTGGCTTGGGAGTACTTTGTACGTACTGTGTAGCTTGCAAGCCGGCCTGAATTGCTTGGGATGGGGGAAACATACCCTCCGGAACCACTCCCGGGTTCCACTTTCCCCGGCTCCGGCCTTCTCCTCGTCGGCTGGCCCGATTTCCGCGTAGCTTATGATTCCTTGAATAGAAAGCAGAGTACATATGATGGGACACTCGCCCTGGTCTTGAACAAAACGTATTTTGTGGGTATAACTAAATAAGTAATAGAACAGAAAAGGGCATAGCACCCGCGTACAACCACCTATCAAGTCCGCAGTAGGTCTCAGGACAAACAATGGTCAAGGACTGTGCAGCGTTGGGCCCAACACCAGGTGCATGAGATGGTAAACCAAGAGTTGAGGATGAAGTGTAGCTTGCCACTGACAGTGCAAGAACGAGGCTTACTCCTTGAATCCTCATCTTTGTTGCCCCAATCATATACACCTGGCGTCGAACAACCGTTGTCGACTCCTGACCAGTGACCATTGATGGACCCTAGGCACTGCACATTCTTGTTGCTGACCACCTACCCTCCCTTCAGCCGTGTTCCGACCAAGGGACCGTCTTCAGTCGGACACCGGTCCATCTACTCAACCAGCCTGCGCGCCCAGCCAAACTTCCTCTTGTCCACCGCGCTGCTCTCCACATCCGCATTCTCCTGCGCACTGTAGAACCGGCGGCCCTCGTCCAGATCAATCGTGCGCGAGTCGATCCACCAGCCAGACCCCTCGCGGATCCGGTAGTAGATCCGCGCGCCCAGGTAGATGACGACCGCCGCGGGGACCGACACGAAGTTGGCGAAGAAGGTCTCGGCGCCCTGTTCGCTGCCGAGCGGCCACACGCTGAGGTAGAACTCGGCGACGATGAGGATGATGCACCAGCCGAGCCCCCACCACGCGGCGACGGGGAAGGTCCACGTCTTCCACGGCAGCTCGCTGACGGCACGGCCCTGGACCTTCCACGCGTGGCGCATGCGGATGTGCGAGAAGCAGATCATGCCCCAGCCGAAGAGCGTGATGAGCGACGTCAGGTCCGAGAACCACGTGAAGACGGTCGCGCCCGTGTTGGTGACGTTGAGGAAGGAGAGGGCGCCGCCGACGACGAGCGTGGGCACGAGCGCCCACCAGGGACGGCCGGACTTGTCGGCGCGGGTCATTTGCTGGAGGGGGAGGGTGAATTAGTTTATTTGTTTCTGGCAAAAAAACTTCAAGGTCGAGCTGGGACAAATAAACTAACCTTGGGAGCCATTCCAATCTCGGCCAGACCGACCAGTGTCCGCGCACCGGCGTACCCAGAGATACTGCCGGTGGACAGCACGGAGATGAAGATGATGAAATTCATGATGTGCGCCAGCGGCTGCAGGCCCGAGTTCCGGTAGGCAATGACAAAGGGCGACGACTGGGTGCCGTCGCCGCTCGCGCCAAACAGGTCCGGGTCGTTGGGATCGACGGTGATGGTGACCATGAGCGAGCCGACGAGGTAGAACAGGGCGAGGCGGATCCAGATGGAGTTGACGGCCTTGGGCACGGAGCGGCGCGGGTTGGCGGTCTCGGCGGCGACCAGACCGCAGTTCTCGGAGCCGGACATGGCGAAGATGCAGGTGGGCATGATGGCCAGGAAGCCCTTGAAGCCGTTGGTGAAGCCGCCCGTCTCGTTCCAGTAGCGGAAGCCGATGGCGTCGCCCTTGGGCGCGCCGCCGGCGCTGATGACGATCATGGAGATGATGACGACGAAGATCCAGCCGAACTTGATGGACGCGAAGACGACCTCGGTCTCGGCAAAGTAGTTGACGGCGCAGATGTTGATGAGCACGATGACGACCAGGAAGATGGCGATCCACCCGCCCGTCGGCACCACCTTGCTGCCCTCCCAGAAGCCCAGCACGGAGGCGAGGCCCGCGAGCTCGTTGGCGATGGTGATCCAGAACGAGAACCAGTAGCACCAGCCGAGGGAGAAGCCGACGGCGGGGTCAACGAACTTGTTGGTCCATTGCACGAAAGCAGACGGGAGCGGGTAGAGGATGGCCATCTCTCCGATGGACTGGGAGACGGACCAAATCATAGTGCCAGAGAGAAAGTCTGAGAAAAAAACAATGGAAACAGGTGGTTCTTGTCAGCCCGAGTCCATGGCTTTAACTCGAAATGCTGCGTCGCACCAGCATTTGAGGGGCAGCAGATATGTACTTACAACCGATAAAGAGAGCAGCAGGGCCACCAGTATTTAAACTGGTACCACTGCCCAGCCAAAGACCCATCCCAATCGACGAACCAAGCGCCATCATGGTAACGTGCCTGCTGCTCAGGCGCCTCTGCAAGTTACTCTCCGCCCCGGTGTCCCCCAGAGCGAGATCATGGTTGTGGTGGTTGTGGTGGTCGTGGTGGCCATCGTGGGAAGGCGGCGAGGGCGGCACCGACTTCTCCGTCGCGTAGTCCTCGGCGGAACCCATGGTTCGGCGGAGGGGATCTGGTGGTATTTTTATCTGCTGCCGTTGGGAGGGGTACTGCTACAAGTCACAGGCTGGATGGGCGTGAAGCAAGAAAACGTCCCGAAGAGAGTCGAGGACCCTGTGAACCTACTATGCGTCTATGCGTAGGTAGGGTAGTGTAGGGTAGGGTAGGCACGAGGCAAGACAAACGAAGGGGTCCAACAAGGAAAAAGAAGACCGGGACGCGCAAGGTCATCCCAGGACCCAGGAGTTCGGGGCGTGCAGAGCATTTAAACGCAGATCCAAGGCACAAAGTAGCTACCCTGTCCAGCTTGTCCTGGGACATGAATCCCATCCAGCTACCATATCTCACCCCTGTTCACCATGCTTATGAAGGCAGAAGGCAGACCTGGGCGTGGGGGAAGGGGGCACCGTCGAGGAAGATGGGCCGAAGAAAACCGCCGTTGGCATCATTCCCCTTCTAGGCAAATGCAAGCGGTAGCACAGTGCCCAATCCCTCGGTCACAGGCATTTCAACACACAAAGCTGGACATTGTGCAGATCGTGTTAGAAAGCCAGGATGTCATCAGCTGGGTATGGCCAGCCGTGGCGAGGGGGGGAATCGATGGCAGAAATCTGGGCGAGGAGATGGCAGTGGCAGCACCGCAGGGAGATGGCGTTCCTGTGTTTCCCCCCTCCCTGGCCCTATCAGCCGTAGCCACAGCCAATGAGCGGAGGAGGCCGGTGGCTTGTTTGGCGCAACTTTCCGCGTTGGATGTGTCTGTGTACGTACAGTACTGTACTGTATAGATAGGGTTCCAACAGATGCAGTGCTGGCTGCATATTACCCCATACAGGTAGGTCCGGATGTGACGCGGCGCGACAGGGCTGGGGGGACGCCTCCCCGGCATTATCATACACAGATATGCCCGGCCGCTGGTAATCGATAGTGTCCTTGTGGTGAGAGCGAGCAGGGGCTGATATGGGAGTGGCGAGGCAGGCCTGAGGCGAGGCAGACAAGGGCCGAATGGAGACGGGCCAGTCTTCCGTGGGCGCAGGTGGTGGAATGCCTTCTGGAAGCTCTGTCGACCTCGTTTGGTGTGCGTGAGTGAGTGAGTGAGTGTGTGTGTGTGTGTGTGGCTTGCAGCCTGTCAGCCTGCTGTCCGCCAGTCATAATTCGAGGACGACCGCATGGGAAACCATGCCCTTGGTTGGTGTGCATGCTGCCAGCTGCCAGGCCATCCAAGGGAGCTTCTCGGCCATGGTGCTGTGTTCGTTTCGGCTAGGAGCAATTGATAGGATCTGGATATGCAAATCAACAAGGACATCCTTGAAGACCAAGGTGGATTTATTACCCAGCCCGAAAGTACTGTACATACGCAGGGAAGAAGGCTTGCCTCGCCGTTGGGCCGTTGATGAGAGGACGTCGTTGTGATAACGAGGAAGAAGGCATGGTTCAGGGTTGTTAGTTTAATGCTTAAATAATTGCGTGACAAGCGCGAACCGGGGGCGGGAGCGACATCTTGGCCGAGCTTGTTTCGACAACATCTTTCCCTCCCTCCTTCCAGCTGTTTGGTACAGTACGGAGTACTGAGGAATGCCTTGACTCAAGAGCACTGATCAGCTTTCAGCCTTGCCACTATGCCGGTATGCCCCGTCTGCCCCTCTAGCTGGTATAATAGCCCACGCTTCCACAAGGCAAGGCAGCAGAGACCTGTCTCAGGCATCACGAGCCCTCGGTTACGAAAACAGGTGGTGGTTCCCTCGTCACCTGCCCCCTCGAGCATAGGCCCTGCTTATTAGTTATTACCATTCTGCCATGTGGTTCATGTGGTTCCCTTTCCGAGTACATATCCATCCCCCCCCCCCCGTCATGTCAGCATCTGCTATCTTGGACCCACAAAAGGAAGTGGTACCACTGCTCACCCCGGAGTCTGATCCGACCATGGGATGCTGGGCCAGGGGTTGCTGATAGCCACGGCTCTCGTTCATTGGCCGGCGCATAATTTATACGCGAGACAAAGTACTGTGTACTGTACCTTCCCCTGCCACTCCATCATCATGGGGGCTCCACTTCCGACCTCCCGCTCGTGAACGGCTCAGGATGACAAGAGGACCGATGGGTTGTCCTTTGCTTGGCTGCGTTCATGGAGCGCTGGCCAAGAAACGATCATCCGTTGACAATGCCACTCCTGTGGCCGCCGCCCGAAACTTGATATCGAATCGGACCGTTCAAACGCACAAAGACAATAATCAGAGTCCCTTGTGGGACATGTTTATGTGGATCGACAGCCGGAGCTCATTGCGGCGCGGAACTCGTCAGAATAACAGGAGCGATAAGGCCTTCCTGAAGTGGCAAGCCCCAGCACCCAGGGCCTCGGTGTCTGTTTCTGGCCCTCCACTATGCTGGCGGGTAGGTAGGTAAGGTTCTCAATCCTCTCATCAGACTTGCCCCAACCAGCAGCAGTAACAATGTGCCATAGCAATAGAGTTTTTGAAAAAAAAATAAAAAAAAAAAAAAAAAAAATGGGAAGAAGCCTGGCTGTCTGGCTGTCTGCCGGTGGCCACTGGACCAGGCCCAAGAACAGGTTGCGTGCATCGGGCAAGCCGACCAGCCTGCTGCAGTCAGCCCGAGGTGCATAATATGGAAGTTATATGTGGGCGCTGGCCTCTTATTTTCCTTTTTCTCTCCCTGTGGCGGCGATGCTACTGCAACTGGCCACTTGCCGCATCATCGGTGAGGGCTGACGGCGAGGCCGTTGCGATATTTGATGGAGTAGGTTGTGTGGCTCTGTTTCCAGATCTGTCGACTTGATGATACAGGCTTGATGAAAGCGCTGCAGTCGAGTTCCAGATCTCGTGGGCGTACAAAATCACCTGTGTGTGTGGTAACTCTGTGTGTTCGCCTCCAGCTGACAGGCTCGATCTCTGGCAGCATGTGGCTGGGCACCTAGTCGGCGAAATCCCAGCGAATCACTCAAGCTGCATTGTTTCATGCCCTGTCTGATAGTACGCAGTACAGTCACTGTCGTGCGAGGGAAAAGGTCAGCTCCGTTGTATCGTACAACCTGCGGGCCCATCGGAACCTCAGCTACTCTGGCGAAACACGACATCAGGAGTTTACTTGTACGCGTTTGCAGGCGTGCGTTGTGATACACACAGCAGGCGTTATAAGTATACCTAGGTAACTGTCAGCAGTACACAGTACACAAGGGTAGTTCAGGGTGTTTTCCTTCTTTCTTTCTTCCTGCCTGGGAAGAAGCAGGACCACGCCTTGGTCGCCAGACGTATCGCGACTTCACGGTCAACTTCGGGAACACTCATATGGTCGAACACCCAAGTCACCAGCCCAAAGTCGGCCATCTAAACGCCGCGTCCCAAGTCGAGTGCGGGACACGCTTGTCCCACAGATTTCATCCTAAGTTTCTGGTCGTTGACTAACGTACTGTACAGTTACCTGCCTCTTCACAATGAGCAGTAGACTGTAGTAGCACCCCTTCCAGAACCATCCTCATTTTCAATCGTCTCTCGGCCGCTTGCTAGGCACAAAGGCATCCAACCCCCTGAAGAAGACCTCCTTCCAGAACACCTCCCGCGGCCTCCCATCTTCACCTGTCTCCGCCACCAGCCGCACCTCACCCAACAACCCGCCACCAACACCCTCATGCTCATCCATGACCACCTGGTGCGTATACGCCTTGAAGAACGCAGGGCACTGCGCCCGCACCTCGAAATCCCGCTTCAGCGGACTCCCCTTCAGCCAGACCCTGCCCACCCTCAGCACCAGCTCCAGCATCGCGGCGTCATGGGCCGTCGTGATGTGGCGGACCAGATACTTTGCGCTATGCCGGCCCGCGCTCGCCTGCTCATCCCGGAAGCGCATTTCCATCCAGTCCCCGCCCTCGTGCCACGTATCCAGCACCCAGAGGGCCCCCGGCCACTCGTCCGCGGCCTCGTCGTCCAGCCTCGGGGCCCTCTCCGACGCGTCCCAGTGCTCGGTGAGCGTGATGCGCTGCAGCGTGGCGGGGAGGCTGCGCAAGAACTGGGCCATGCCGGTCTTGTGCCAGTCGTGCTCGTCGCCGTCGTTGTCGCAATGCAGCATCTCGGCGAGGCGGCGCAGCGAGCCGAAGAGGACCTGCGTGCTGGTGATGAGGTGCACGAGATGCGCCAGTCGCGCCACCACGGTGAGCTGGCGCACGGGCCCGAGGTAGACCCAGTTGATGGCGTTCGGGCCGAGGCGCCACGCGAGGTCGAGGACCTGGAGCCGCGTGCCGTGCTCGCGCAGCTGCTTGTTCAGGTCCAGCAGCGTGGCGTGGGCGGGCCTGAAGGCACTGCGGCGGCGGCGCGCGGCGAGCAGATCGGGGTGGGGATGGATGGCGAGGTGGCGCAGGTTGTCCAGGATCTCGAGCCCCAGGAGCAGGTCGACGAACTGGGCCGTGTCGGAGATGCCGCGGTAGATGCAGAGTTTGTGGGCCCTGCCCAGAACGGTCGTGGTGATGTCGTCGTCGTCGTCGTGCTTGCGCAGATGCAGGAACCACATGAACTCGTCGTTGATGAGGACGAGGCGGCGCAGAGCGGGCATGGCGTAGATTCCGTACTCGAGCAGATGGTTCTTGGGGCGGTCTTTGATCTCGAGGGAAATGCTGGCGATGTTCTGGAGGTACTGCGTGGGCTGTAGTCTGGTCGGCGAAGCGGCTTGGCCAATGCCGTCTCGGAACGACAACAAGTGGTGGGGGTCGTTGAGGCCGGGCGAGATCATGGAGACGCTCACCAGCTGCTTTGCCCTGCCGATGATGTCGAAGTACACTTTGAGGGCGAGGACGGGCTTCGCTGGGGCTACTTGGAGGTCAGTGGTTGTATGGACCTGGCCATTTGCCCACACAAAGGGCCTGAAGTGCCCTCTAGGCTCCGTTGTGTGAGGTGCCTCAAGGATGTAAGAGAACAGAGACGACTGCGCAGGAAGCTTCAGGTCCCTGACAAAGACTTCGGTCCTGGCGTATACCTCGAAAGTCTCTACACAGATACCCATCAGCAGGTGGCGGATGCAGGTCGCTCTCTCTGGGCCCCACTGGATCAGGGTGGTCCAAAGCTTCAACATAGTTTCGACATTGTGGATTGGAATGAAGCGGTATAGGAAAGGTGTGGCGACCTGGTTCAGTGTCTTGGAGACTTGGCAGATTGTATGGAAGTGTCTGGTGGCGATGTTGATGTCCAGGGGCTCTGCCAGATTGCTGACAATCCATGTCGGGGTTGGATTATAGGGAGCTTGGTCCAATGATCTCACCCACTCTGGAAGAACCTGCTCCAAGATGTTGAGAAGGATGTCCTCAGGGAGCTGCTGGAGAGTCAGGTGCCTGAATCCAGGGCGATCTGGTTGCGCAGGAGGCACCAGGAGAGCAAGCAGCCGTGGATTGTGTTGAGGAGAGATGGAAATAGGTGCTTGGAGAGGCTTGCCAAAGAGGGACAGCTGTCCAACCTCCCTGGTGAGTTCCTCAGTGTCCTCAGTCTCCATGGTGTATGACTTCGGAATGATTGTAGATTTGCTGAGGAGGTGTGAAAGGGGTTGGGTGACAGAGGCGTGGTTGTGGAGCTACGATGCTGCGATATTGGGGTCGTTCCAATGCCAGAGAAGGCGCAATTCCAGGGGAGGTACGATCCTAAGGGAGGCGCAAACTTGGAGCCCTGAGGGTGGCAGAGTTGTAATGGTGGCTATAAAACTATGTCCGAGAGAAGGGTTGAAACTGAAAGGTGCAGGTGTGGTGTTGGGTTCGAGGAGGTGATGATGTCTAGTTGGAATGCTCTGTTAGAAAGATCTTCACTTTGAAGGGCTGAGCGCATAAAGGGGAGGAATCATAGTGCAGAAAGACAACCAAGAAGTTATGCTGCAGGTGTCCATTTGCTGAGGTCCAGAATTAGAGATGGTTGTTGGGGTGACGATATGAGAGTCTGGCCTGCAGGTAGGTATTAGAGAGAGGGTGAGGGTCAGGACAGTCGTTCTAATTGAAGAACAGGGGTCAATCAGGCTGTCACTTACAGAGCAGGGCTTTATTGCAGAGTCAGTGCAAATACAGCTGCTTAAGCACTCAATTTTCCCACAGCCCATACATATCATACCTGCAATTTGAGCATGCCCCCCTCTCCCCTTCCCCTCCACCCATGCCTAAGCACAACTGGTGAATCTCACAGGTGCTTAGCCTGTCAGCCACTACTATACACTTGTTTGCTGCACGACCCTAAATGCCCGAGCTTCTTGGACTTCTGCATATATACAGTCCTCACCAGGTCCAGGTGAATGACTGATACCATGCCATGCCAGCTAGAACTCTCATTCTGATAGTAGCAGCAGCAAGCAGAGACAGCATAATGCCCCTAAGTATAGGGAAGAACTCTAGGGGAGAGCAGACCACTGGCATGAAGCTGGTGATCAAGGAAGAGGATTTGGAATCAGGGAATCTAAGTTATCTGCCAAGAGCAGATAAACAAGACCTTCTAGATACTGTTTAATCTGTACTTGCTGCCAATCATCACTATCAAACTTGTGAGCAAGGAAAGAGAACTTCCTCATGGTCTGGGTTCTTGCAGGTGACAGAGAGACAGTGAGCAATGATGCCTTCCTGGCCACCATCATCAGTGCCAGTATCCCAAGCAAATGGCTAAGGAAGTACCAACATACCAGATGACATCCCCTGGAAAGATGACCACAACAACCACAGAACAGACATGCTTCATCTCTATTTCTTCTCATTCTCCCCCTCCTCCCCAACCGCAACCAGCTTCCCCACCACCAGATACTTTGCCTCAAACTGCTCCTCCCACCCCCGCAACGCCTCCTCCTCATCATACCCAAACCCCTCCAACTTATCCAGCGGCCCATCCAGGTCCTTGGTCAGCATATCCTCGTCGAAGCTCCCCATCGCGAGCCCGCGACTCGCGTCCCGCCCCGCAAAGTTCTCGTAGGGCCCCTCGGGCCCGTAGAAGTTGCGCCCGTTCGTGACGTCGAAAACGCGGCCGCGCACGGCAAAGTAGATGCGCGGGTCGTCGCGGCCGTTGTAGGGCAGCAGGGTCCGCGGGGTGAAGGTGCGGAAGACGGTCGCCGGGGGCTCGCGCGGCAGGACGGCGGGTGGGGAGGAGCGGAAGATGGCGTAGAGGGTGTAGCCTAGGAGGGAGAGGAGGAGGAGGTTGAGGGGGGTTATGAAGGCGTTGGGGTTGACATATCTGTGGCAAAGGAATTGTTAGTTTGGATAGTAGTTTCCAGCTGAGTGCAGGAGAGAGGAGAGGAGAGGGTTGCTTACTGTGCTTTTTGGGCTTCTTGAGCCATGCGCTGTTCTACATAGTCCATGGCGCTATGGATTGCCTGGGCTTGAATTTAAAATGAGAAATCTATGGGTGGTGAGTGATGGAGAGGAGGGTGTTGATGTCTAAACAAAGGGAAGTTGCCAGAATGTTGGTGTTTGTGGTGGTTGAAACATGGCAGGTTGCAATGCAAGAAACGAAGTCAGAAGCACATGCCTGTGAGGTTCTGCGACCGGGGTCGTTGGCGTTCCCGGGACCCCGGATCTTCGGGCCCGACATCTGGATCCACCACCTGGACCCGCTGTGGGCTGACCAGGGTTACCTAAGTAGGTATGCTGGGCATCTAACGTCAGGGCATTTGGCACAGGGAGAACATGAACTTCACACGCACAGCATAAGGTTGTTCTTGATCATGTCAATGTCATCCTGCCACAAGAAAGCACTGTATTCTCTCAAGAATCCTCCTGCTAGAACTGATCTCTATCTGACAAAGGCACAGGTCCGATGCGCCATGCTCTCCCCCTCTGCTGGAGAGGCTGAAGATGCTCTTCAATTCCAATGCCTTCCCGGTCCCTGAATGATGGCCTGTGATTTCAACCTCCAGCCAGCTCTTCATGACCTTGGCCATCATGATCTGACCACTTTCCTTATGGAATGTCCTTACTAGTCACCAATTTGACCCCCTTCAGCTCCTTCAAGCGCTCCAGAGCATCCTTGTGCGCGTTCTCCCTCCTCCAGCCCATGCAATCAGTCACTGCATTGACCTCCATTCCGCCCAGCTGCACTGCAGCGATGATGGTTGCCAGGACACAGGTATTGCTGGCAAGACCAGCATAGAAAGCTTTCTTGATGTTCTTCTCCTCCAGGGTATTTTTCAGAGCGTTGGTCTCCCAGAATGCCGAGTAATAAGCCTTGGTGACAATGGCATCTGCAGAAGTGGAAAGCTTGAAGAGAGGCTCGTACAGCTCGGCGCCGAAGGTGTCTGGCTTGCAGCAGGATACGGGGTTGACATGGGTAGCCTTGGTGAGCCATTCGTTGGTTCCGCACTTCTCTTCCCTCATACCAGCAGTCTCCTCTGTACGATCAATGTAGAAGGCTTGGACCCAGATGATGTGTCCACCAGAGGCACGGAAGCGTGGGATCAAGGTGGTGAGGTTCTTGACTAGGGGATTGATATTGTTGTCAGGACATTTAAAGTTGCCTTCATCGTCCATGAACTCATTCTGGAGGTCGATGAGGATGAGAGCACATCTGCTGATCTTTCGGGTGTTGGTGATGTTGGCAAGAGGAGAGCCGTGGCTTCCCGTCATGGTGTCTTGATCAGCCATGGTGTTATAAGAGGTGAGAACAGAATTGCGACTCCCGGTTATAGACTTGATTGTTGAGATTAGCTGGCTGCCTTGTGGGTACCAGACAACGGGGAAGCAGACAGTGGGATGAGGACAGTGAGTCGGTGAGAAGCAACTCGTGGGATATGGACATTAGGATGCGGACCTTGGGTTTTTGATGGCGGGCTTCAGATGTTGGACTTCGGACAATGGTGATGGTTGTCTTTGCTTGCTGAGGTGTGTGTCAGGAGGTTGGAGAGGTTGGAGCTGGAGGTGTTGGTAAGTAGTTGGGTTCAAGTAGTTGTGTGGTCTGGGGATGCCAACTTCACCCTTGAAAGCTTCACTTTCACGTCAGTCACAGGGCTTCTCGGGCAAGGGGGGCGACCTGACAGCACATAGGGAATTCTGGAGTCCCTTTGGCGAAAGTGAGTCTATCTCAATACGAAACAACCATATCTCTGATCTTCGAATATTGTTCACACTCCATAACCATCACACTCCATAACCATCACACTCCATAACCATCACACTCCATAACCATCATCACTTGGGCAACTTTTAAGGAATGAATAACCTGGAAGCAGTATGCAATAGTTATATGAAAAACCTGTCACTGCAGATTGTGCTTTTGTATTTTCCTCGCCTGGGTTCCCCCAGTCTTTAGGCAGAGAACCAGTGTGCTTTGATAGTGGTTACTCTATTAAATAACGATGCCTCCCTGTGACTGTGAAATGGAAGTATACAATCACTTCAAATACAAGAATACCAACCTTGACATCAGTGGGTAATAACTTGATACCAGCGAAGTGTGTTTCAACAGGACCTCGGACATGTGCCAACAGGATGGTTGGGACAGAACTTTTGAGGAAGTACACCAACAGGATATACGCCAACATGATGCATACCAACAGGAAATGCAATCTTTTTGTTGTGTGATATCTCATGAGAAGATTACTCCTTTGTCAGTTAAGCATACAAGAATACCCACTTAGGTAGGTAAGCCTTAAACTGTGGACTACATCCAGTTGCTTCCAGCACACACTCAAATCCAACACTGGAATCATCACCCTTGGCCAACACTAAAGAATATGGTGAGGACCAAGTAGAATGTTATCTTTACAGTGTCCATAGGTATAGCAATTCATTGCTGCGTTGAGGAGCAGGAGACGCAAGGCCCGCACTTTGTTTTCCTGCCATCGACTCCTCTCTTCCGTATGCTATAGACCATATTAAAGCCCGTGTCCACCACTTGAGCCGTGTGCTTCCAAGATTGGAGTCGGAAGAGTACGAAACTTTTCACATATGCCGAATTATAACCCATGGTGAACGTAAGTCAGGCCCAGTTCAAAAGCAAGTCAGCAAATCCGTAGCAGTCATATCTTCATCCAACAAAAGCCACTCCAGGATCCATTACCAACCGCGCACAAATCCCTAAGATCCCTCCACACCCGGCGTCGTTCTCGCGGGCCCACCTGTACCCTCACTATCCTCCAGCCCATTCACCACCCGCAACGCCCGTCTCGGCCCCAGCACCACCGAGAAATAGCTCGGCTCCTGGCCCTCCAACAACCCATCCGTACTCCCGCTCGTGCTCGGCCTCCCCGCGCTCTTGTCATCACTATACGGGCTCGGCCGACTGCTACTCGCGGCCGTCGTCGTCGTGCCCCCGACGCTCCTCGGCGCCGGCACCTTGCTCGCAGGCCTGTTCTGCCCGACCCACGCAAACGACTCGCCGGTGGCGGAGCTGCTCTCGCGAGCCTCTTCCTTCTCCCGCTGGAGGGCCGCGTACCGCTCCTTTTTGGAGCGGCCTCCCAGTCCCGCCAGCATGCCGACGAAGCTGCTCCCGTGGGAGGCCGACCGCGCGGGGAAGCGGTTCTGCACCGCGAGATGGGTCTTGTACGCGCGGACCTGCCGCCGGTACAGCCACGCGCAGTAGCCGAGGTAGCCCGCGGCCAGGGCGGCGAGCACGGCGACGACGATGGCGGCGATGAGGCCCGCTTGGCTTTGGCGGGCCTTCTTCTCGGCGCTGCTGGCCGAGGCGGGAGAGGTGACGGTCGAGGTGGCGGCGGACCCGGAGGCGGTGACGGTGAAGACGGGGGATTTGCCCGTCGCGAAGGGACCGCCGGTGGCGCTGGCGGCCGGCGTGGTGACTGTTGCGGAGCCGGTGGGGCTTCCGCCGATGACGGACACAACAGGGTCCGGGACGGTGTACCCGTAGGAGGCGGCAAGGACAGAGTTGCCCGGGTCGAGATCGGGCGAGGGGCTGATTGCGGTGAAGGAGGAGGTCCATTCCAGCGAGGAGGTGTTGAAGACGTAGATTCCCGGGGAGTCGCAGCTGGTGACGGTGGTGTTGAAGCCGCCGACGAGGACCATCTGCCCGTCGCGCATGTTGCAGGTGTGGCCGGCGCGGGCGGAGGGAATCGAGGAGCCGGACTGCGGGATGGGGCCGATCCAGGTGAAGGAGGGGATGGTGAGGATGTACATGTCGTCGTACTGGATTTGATTGCCCTGGCAGATACTGTTAGGAACGACGAGAAGAAGACTGGGTAATTGACGATAAAAGAGCAACTTACAGCAGGCTGTAAATTCTGCCCACCAAACAGATAAATCTGAAAACTACTCGCATCCGGCGCACTCGCCACCACCGCACACGGATTGACCCTCACGCCCGGCGCCGTCCCCGTCGCCTTCTGGTGATACCACGTCGACGTCGCAATGTCGTAGACATCCAGCTGCGACATGTCCTCGGTGAAGGCCGTCGCCGTGCCGCCCGCCAGCCCGATCAGCACCCCGGACACGCCCCACCCGGGCACAAACACCAGCACGCCGTCGGCGCGCTCCGTGAACGCCTCGCTGCTCTGCACGCCGCCCTGCGTGATGTTGCGGTACGCGCCGCTCGCCGGCGCGCCGGCGTCGACGAGCGCCGTCACCGCCGCGTTGGCGTACCCCGGGTGGGTGAACTCGAGCAGCGTCTTGAGGTACACCCGCGCGACCTGGATGGACCAGCCCGGCGTGGTGAGGTAGTCGAGGTGCCCGCCAAAGTACCAGCTGAGCCCGAGCTCCGGCACGCTGACGCCCGCGCCCTCGGCGGCGCGCTGCACGGCGACGCCGCCGCCGTCGGAGTAGTTGCCGGCGGCGGTGGTGAGGTCCGCGTACGACGTCCACTCGCGGGAGGAAATGTCGTACTTCCAGGTGGCTGCCTCGGCGGGGGTGGTGACGGGGCTGTCGGAGAATTCTCCGCCGTAGAGGTAGAGGCTGTTGTAGTCGTTCCAGAGGTAGCCCAGGGCGACGGCAGGGGGGCCACTGGGCTGTGTCATGCCGGTGAGGGAGGGTGATGCTGTGTCCCAGGACGAGGTGAGGTCGAGGGTCAGGAAGTCATTGTTCCAAGTGTTGTCAGTTTGGTCGATGCTCGTCTTGGCATTTCCTCCGTAGATGTAGAGAGTACCGTTTAGGTGAGCGGCTGCGGGAGGTAGTAAGTATGTTAGCGATCACACCGGATGCTGCTGACCATCGGGACATGATACTGTTCCCCCCCTCCCAGACAAAAAGAAACAAGATCAAACCTACTTTGCTGAGCCCATCTCGCACACACATCCGTAGGACTAGTCGCCCTCCGCACGATCACCCCAGCATCCGCAACACCAACAGCAGCCTTCCGCCCGCCCATCCCCAGCATCGTCGGCGCCATCACGGCCACCGCCAGTGCAAGCATAGTCATGGTCGACATCCCAAGCAGCGGCGACGTCGGCGGGCTCGATCCAGATCCAACTCTGACTCTCGGTCTCCGTCCTGTGCCCAGCTTGGCGAACCACCGAGGTTTGTGGGTAGGCGACTGCGGTGGTGAAGTCGGCGAGCCGTCGTGGGGAGGAGGCAGACCACGCACACTTCCAGGGGAGGCCGACACGGAAGAAGTTTGTTGTTCGCGCGGCTCGTGATCGCCCCGATCAGCTGGGCTGTGCTCCTCGTGTTGTTGTGTGATGGCAGCAGCAGTAGCAGCAGCAGGGGTGGTGCAACCTCGCTCGACAGACTTCGTATCCAGTGGTGCTAGGCCGCGGGCTGAGGCGGCCGCAACGTCGCTGCGCTGCTGCTGCTGCTGCTTCTGTCCTTCCACGGCGAACGAAATGGGGTCGTCGAGCACAGCAACACGCGGTGCGACGGCGTTGTTGGGGTCCTCGGGTGCGAGGCCTACTTCCCTGAAGACGGACTTCCGGTTCTTCTTGATGTTGCTGAACATGGAGGGACGCCTCTCGCCCTCACGTAGTCGATCCTGGGTGCTCTGCGAGTTGAACTTGGGCCGTGGGGAGGGATCAGCGGTGGGGCTGTTGGCGGTGGTGTTGGTGAGAGGGCAGGAAGGGGGGATTTTGACAAAGGACATGACGAGGGAGGAGTATTGATGCAATGCTTGCGTCTCGTATGTGCTGTTGCTGTACGCGGTGTTTGTGGGCTAGACCCAGTCTTTTCAGAGCCGGGCAACAATGGGGCATGCAGTCATGGCGATGTTTCGCCACCATGCAATCTCTGGCCTGTCGTTGGAAGCGAGACCCTGATATCCCGACGGAAAGGGAACAAATGGGTGGTGTGGAGTGTGCAGGATGAGGTCATCCAGCAGAAATACTGCTTGTTTCCTCGCACGGCGGTTACAATAAGCCGATGGGTGAGTATCCCGTATGGTGTACACGAGAAAAGAAAATGTTAAAAAAAGGTTTAATTTCCCGACTGAGTGAAAGCTGTGCGAACCAACGATGTTAAACTGTTGTCGACAAAGTGTAATGAGAAGGATATCGTCTGCTTCATTATCGGATTATCCATACAGTCTTACCTGGATGGTCTCCTTTCACCTGGGGCTTCAGGCCCTTGATATCTGTAGCGTGTGACGGCCATCACTCCCACCCCTTATATTCTGGCAAGTGTCCACAAACTGGATGCGCTGTCTGGCCGTCTGGCTATGCGCATGGTCGGGTGGGTTGCTACCAAACGGAGGGCTTGAGCCTATTCGAGAGTATCCTCGAGCGATCATTTCCCCAGGAGAGCCTGGAGCCGAGACCATCGAAGCACATCGGTTGGACGAGGTCTTGCAAACTGGGCCGGGAGCAGTTGACCCTTGTGCGGCAACAATAAAAACGACATCATTGCTAAAAGGGCACGGATGGCTGATGGGTGTCAGCAGAAGAGCGATGGGACTCTGTGGCGTCGAGCATGCCCTGACATGATGTCGATGGTGGAGTTTGATTCGGCGGGGAAAGAAACTCCGGCGCATGCTGCTTGGTTGACGATGGCCTGGCAAGCCTGGACAACAAAAAACCGGGGCCAAATCAGGTTTTGCGGGGTGTCTTTTTGTCTTCCCATTGAGTTGGTTTCCCCATGTCCTTGGCATCGATGACGGCAGCTCTCTCGCACTGAGATGTACGGAGTAGACCCTATGGTAAACATCAAACATTTGGCGCTCTTTCAATCGTTCTGTTTCCAGAGAAGGGGATCAACGCCGCTGCCTTCAAGCCGTCGCTCGCGAAGACTCGAGAGTTGTCAGACTTGCTGCTGGCTTGCAATTCGTGAATCATCGCCAATCATCGACAGAGCAGCCCGTCTCGTCCACTTCTTGAAGCGAGTCTCTCCGGAGTTCGACCTCGACGGCAGTTGGCCATGTGTCGAATCGTTGACGTTCTCAGGCGAGCGATGTTGGTGTGCAGATTCTAGAACCACCAGCGTTGCACGTTGCAACTTGCATCCGGGTGCAACACGCTCTGCCACATGTTCGAAGCGGTGTGGCTTGTGGGTTTGTGGCTGAAATGTCAGTCTTCCGTCCCTGTCCCGACAACGCACCTAGAATCCACCTACACAGCTGCCTAGGTCAGCATCAGTTTCAGTGGTACGCACGAGAGCATGTTTCCATGATTGACAACAACTTTTTGTGACAAGATGCGTACAATATGTCATATTGTGGGAGGTGTTTGCCTGCGGGCATTGAAGACTATATGAGAGGCGCAGATCAGGCAAGCCCCGCTTCTGCTGTCTCTGACCATCGTCGCGAATCATGCATCGCGATCCTGGATCTGTGTCGCGCAGGTTGCACACATCAGGCGGCTACGCGACATTGCCTGCACCAAGGCCATATAGACCATCTCGAGCCATCGCGCACGCCCTTCTGCGGCACATGCGTTGGCCTCTCATCACGACACTGGGCCTGCTCACCACTGCTACCACAGCGCAGCCCTATGGCCACAGACTATGGCCACCACCCAACATCCAGCCATGCTCCTTCCAATGCCCAGCCCAGCACGTACGCATGGAAGGCAACAAGACGTCCGACACAGAGATGCCGTTCTGGGGACCGCTGTCTATGCTCGATTACATGTCCAACATCCAGTGGCAGACTGTGCCCTCGCCGCCGCCTGGAACTGTGCTAGCCGTGACGGTCGGGAGTGGGTCGGTGACAACGCTGGTGACTTCAAGGACGGGGTTGCCGTTCGCGTCACAGACAGCAGTGAGACCAGGGGATAGCGCACGGGTCACATCTGCAGCTTCGAACGTATATGCGTGGTGGTATGGATGGTTGGCCATACCCGCCCTGATCATGGTCCCTTTGGTGATTCTGTAGCGTGTGGGATGTAGAACGTGGGGGTAGAGGATTGTATCAGACGTATGGCCATTTGCCAGCTGGCTTAATCAGATCGAAACCCTGACAAGACAAGGCCGGCTGTGCCCGTCTGGCTAATACGTCCGTTTTCACCTTCTTGCCGTAAGAGCGCGGTGTAGGACCTCACGCGTGGGCCATGGGTGCTGAGGAGATATCAAGGCTGCCGCTGCACAGCCTATCGGAGCGGCGAGCTAACCTTGTGTCCATCGGTAGGGCTCGTTCAGCCTGTCACTGGACCGTTCTCTAGTCGATGAAGCTCTAGTGAGCCGCTCACGAGCTCCATACGCATGAAGTTTCCGAGCTTGTCCAGCAACAGATCGCTGACCCACTCAGCTTGGTCCTTCTGGCCGATGCGGGTCAAGTACTGGGCAGCATCAGTAGCCATCAAGACGACACTCTTCACTTGATCTTTAGCGCGACCGACATCTTGTGCCTTGTCCAAAAGTCCTTTCAAGCGATCCCTGAGCCGATCAAGCATAGGGGATCGCAGACATTCAAGAGCCGCACTAGCGTCGGGATGGGTCGGGTGATGCAGGTCGAGATGTGCTCGGTCGACTTGGATGGACGTATCCAAGCCACGTAGCGGGCCGCTCATGGCGACAAACGAGTCAAACAGAGCCTCGGAGGGCGGCGTACGCTGCCAGGCAAAGACCGTGGACAGCATAGACAATGTTTTCCAGGGTTCCAGGGAGGCGTGGCGGAAGCCCAAGTACTTGGAGAACATGCTGTCTGCTACCAGAATGGTGGAGTAGCCAGCATCGAGAGGCGTGCCGGGGGAGACTTTTGCACGAATCAGGGCGCTGAGAATGGGCGACGCATTGGAGACAGCGCTGGAGACGACGGGATGGGGATGGGCAGGCGTATCTCGCATGAAGGTTTCCAGCCACATCCAAACTACCTCGTCGAGGCCTTCTTCGACCATAAAGGGCATCAGCTGCTGGAGCAAAGGCTGGTATTTGACAGAGTTGAGGTCTCGCTCCAAGCCCGAGGAGCGCAACCATGACACAACACGGTGGGCTGTGCCCGAGGCAGCGATGCCATCGTTGACGGAGATGGAGGATGACTGCGCAATGGCCTTCCTCTTTGCGATCAAGACACCGGTGGCGCGCTGTGGGGTCATCAGGCCCTTGGCTACGGCGCGGTCGAAGACATCCATGGGATCGCGCCCGGCAGCGAGGCTGGAAGGAAGGGGCCTCGAGGGCTCGTAGCTGAACAGGGGGTTGTTGAGGATGGCTCGGACATGACGGTCGGTGGGTCTTTGGTGGACATCCTGGGTAGTCGCAGCAAGCTGGGTGTGCCTGAGGGTAGAAGGCGTGACTGGCGAGTGTTCGTGAGACACGAAACCGTGTTCTCGGTCGAGATGTGATCGGAAGGAGACAGTCAAGGCCTTGAGTAGGCGCTGAGACTCTCGCTTGTCGAGGGGAGGTGGGTGGTGGATGTTGGCGAAGATAGTGCTGAAGGGAAAACACAGCGACTTGGTGCTAAGCATCTTGATCGAAGTTGCCGCCGGAGCGGACTTGACGTGGATACTGGTCCTGTTCTTGGTCGCGATCGGGGCTGAAGGCGAGGAGAGGCAGCGGTCGTCGGGTCGAGTGGTCTGCCCTCCGACTGGATAGCTGGTCAGGATTTGCGATCAGATGCTGAGACGGATGGCGGGTCTCTATTCAGGCAGTGTGACGAGCTGACGGGCAAAGACACTGGCGGTAGATGGGCTGAGGCTGTAGTTGCAAACCATTGCAGATGGGCCAGAGCCATGTCAGAGTGTCATGTCATGTCAGTCGTGCATCTCGTCAATCCCCGCCGTCAATTAATTATGTCAGCAGACGGGAAGAGCCTCGGGACGGTGGTATTGGAAACGGCGCCACGGTTCACCAGTCGGTGGATACGGAACAGTCAAACGGAGCATGCAAACGGACATTGGTAGTGAAACCGTTTCTCCTGCGCGGTCTGCTCGCAGCACAACCGGGATTCTCATTTCTGTGCCATCCATCTACCTACTAAGTAGGTATCTGCCTTGGATCATTTGCCATCTGACCCCAGAGTTCACCCAGTGAAGGTCTTGATCACATGGATTAGACTTTTTCTGAGGATCCATGTGTATGAAAAGCCCCACATTGACCAGTCATTCAAGGCCATGATGTAGCAGCACCGTGGTCCAGTCCAAACCAAGTCACAGCCATAGGTATAGTACCTAGTCATCTACACAACTTGGGATAATATCAACCTGCCTGGTGTCCCTTCCAGATTGTTTGATTTGATGCTGCTATTGTTTACTTCTGAAATGAAAGGACTGCAAGCGTCTATGTAGGTCAGGTACTTTATAGATTGCACTGGCATATGTTGTTGTACAGTACCTATGTATAGAGTGCCTAGTAGGTACTTAGGTACTTAGTTGGCAGGTGTCCAGGACTATTGTATACTTAGTAAGTACAGAAGGCGAGTCACATGAAGCCTCCTCCCACAAGACAGTCTCTCACTGGAAGTCCACAAGACTAATACCTAGGTACTACATTTCTACAGAAGTTGTTGGATCTTTCAAACCCTGTTCTTCCCATTCTAGGTGCACGCTAATCTAATAGCAAATAGTCTAGTGCTTGATACCCGAGGCAGTAAGTACCATAGGATTGGGTCAGCAGTTGTTGGCGTCAAAGCAACTGGAGTGGCCTGAGGCTGATGACACTAAGCTCCGACATCCCGGTAAGGCTATATCAAGCCTTCCCCAGATTCAGCCTCCTTGGGCAAGTACTGTATAGTACTTGGGAGGCCTATCGCTGTCACGGCAGGCACAAGACCAGGGGCTGTTAGTGGGTGTACATGGCCCGTGCACCCCCCTTGCACCGCTCCAAATTCGTCGCCCTGCATCTGGGTTCCCAGCCGGGTGCTTCAAGCTGCTTGCCTTCAACTTCACCTGGGCATAATCTTCCTTCCAACTCTGTCACAAAAGTCGCAACCCAGAAACTCCCAGCTCAAGGTCAGTTCTGCTTTTGTCCTTTCCTTGTCCACACATGCCCACCAGTTGTCCATCACCATACCGTCGCAAGTCTTCTTTCTGGACCAACACAGTTGTCTCGTGCCAATGCAAACAACCTGTACCTTGACACTGCTGCGCCAGTACCTACCTGTCGCAGTGGTGGCCGACCTGCCCTGACTCTCTCTCTCATAGTCTGCTTGCCCTCATTCTCTCTGCCTCCTCCTCCTCCTCCTCCTTCTTCTCCTCCTATTACCTCACTGCCTCTCTCTCTTCCCCTGCTTCTTCCTCTCCTTCCACCAACCTACTCTGCCGTCAAATGCCCCCCCACAAAGGCGTCCACACCATCCCGCATCTCCCACCACCTCCATCGGCACCCATGGCCATGCCATCACCATCTCAACGGACGCGTTTCTAACAAAGACTTTGCATCAGCAGCCAACGACTGGCCCTTCCAAGGAGGCACCTGACCCCTTCTCCGGCCTGACGAAACATCTCATCGCAAGCGACTCTGTTTTCAAACAGCTCGAACACGCCTGTTTTCCCCTTCGAGCCTTCAAACGGTCACGTACCGTTCCGCATATCCAGCATTACTGCAACCGCACACTCCCTTTCCGACACCTACCTACCCTACACACCCACACACACCCACAAACAACCACAAACATGTCCGACGTACAGTCACGACCAGCTGTCGCGCGCGGCGGCCGGGGCTCAGCTGCCCGCGGTGGACGGGGCGGTTTCAGCAGCAGAGGTGCCCGCAACGCCTCTCGATCGGCCACCAACGGTGACGCGAAGCACGACCAAGAAACCCCCACCTCCCTGCCCACTCTCGAGGACCAGGGCGAAATTGCGGACCTGAACAAGGCCTACGGCTCAAAGATCGAGACGGTCAAGGCCATCTTTTCAGACTGGTCAGAGGTGGACATTCTCTATGCTCTCAAGGAGACTGACGGCGACGATGCTGCGGCCATTGACCGTATTCTTGATGGTAAGCGACCTTACTCTGCCCTGCCCGTCTTGCAGCCGTTACCCCATCCCTCTGTGCATCTACGCCTCTTCCAGAAACTGACCCGTGTGCTTTTTGACCAGGTACCATCTCACAGTGGGGCGAGGTCTCGAGCCAGAAGAAGGATCGGTCCAAGGCCAAGGCCAAGGACACATTCACCACCACGACCGGCGCCGATGTCACTACTTCCAACAACCGGATCGCTCGCGGCGGTCGTCCCGATGCTGCTCGTGGCCGCGGTCGCGCTGCTGAGCGTGGTGGCCGCGGTGCCACTCGAGGTCGGTCCACTGCCGCTCCAACCAACGGCGCCCGTGTCAAGGAAACCCAGCCTCTGTCTGTGCCCACCGATGAGTCCAACGCCTGGGACACGACCAAAAACAACGACGATGGTGGCTGGGCCTCCGCCGCTGCTGCCACCTCTTGGGAATCTGCCACCACCTCCGATCCTGTTGCGCCTACTCCCGCTGCATCTGCTAATCCACCCGAGCCCGCAAAGTCCGCCGTCATTCCTCAAGGAACCTCAAAGACCTGGGCCAGCATGCTGCGCCAGTCCGTCGTGCCCAAGCCTGCTCCCGTGCCTCCCAAGGAGGCCCCTGCGCCTCAACCAGAGCCCGTCCTCGAGCCCCTCCCAGCTGCCGCCGATCCTACCCCAGCTCCCGCCCCCGAACCCGAGCCCGAGCCCATCGCCGAACTCTCTGCCGAGCCCCAGCCCGAGGAGGCTCCCGCGGACGACAATATGGTAGTTGTGCCTGAAGTTGCGCTGCCACCTTCGAACGACCAGTTGACTAAGACGAACCTTGAGCAGGTGACGGACGTGTCCCACCCTCCCGAGACGGACACGGCCGCGAGCGAGGCTGCAGACTCGTGGGATCCTCGTGCTGTTGCTGGTAGCGCCACGGCCACTCCCATCTCGGCCTCCCAGGCCCAACACCAAGCCCCCCACAAGGCCCCCACCAGTGGCTACGCTGCTACGGCCATCAAAGCCACCGAGCGCGCCCCTGTGCCCCGCGGACCCGCGCAGGCCCAGCGTCGTTTCCTGGACCAGCAAGAGGCCGTCCGCATGCCCGGTGCTGTGAACCAACAGCTCGAGCGAGCCACCGTCCAGTTTGGCGCCTTCAACTTAAATGGCACCGAAGAGGACATCGATGGCGACCGTGAGGAGCCCGAGACCCGCGCTCAACCCCCTGCTGACTCTCCCGTCGCCCAACCTCGCGCTTCCTTGCCGCCTGCACCCCAGCCGGCCCCCGATGCGTACACTGCCCAGAAGCCTGTTTCTTCCATACCGCCCAGCACAGCTCCTACCGGTACGCCCTAGTCCAACCCTGTCTCGCCCCTTCACTACTAATGCTCGTCCTTCAGGTCCTCAAGTGCCCCCGACCGCGCCCGCCGCCCAGCAGCCTGTTGCGCAAGGTACGTCACACGACCTGATTACTCTGGATGCGTCCATCCAACAAATGGAGAACCCCAATGCTGACATCATGTGTTGCCACAGTTGCCGCTCCCCAGGCACCCACCCACCCCGCTGCGCAGCAATACGGCCGATACGGCCAGGCCGCCTCGGAGCAGCCTGCTTTCCCTCAGAAGCCTTTCGATGCCTACAACCAGAGCGGCCAGCCCACGGCTGCGCAGTCGCACTTCGACGCCTTCCCAGGCCAGCAATCCCAGCCCCAGTCGCAACAGCCTGGTGGTCCTTACAGCTCTGCAGCCGATCAATTTTCGAGCTTCTACACCGCCGACCAGCAAAACCGTGCCCAGTACGGCAACTACTACGGCCAGCAAAACTATGGCCAGCAGCAACAGCAAGCGGGTCAGAGCCAGGACAGTGGTCTCACCTCTCGCGCTGGTTTCGGCGGCTATGGTGCTGCACAGGGTGATCTGGCCAGCCAGTATCCTCAAAGTGCCAACCAGTCTCGCTTCGGTGCGGCCGTGGCGCACGATCCAAGCAGCGGCCCATCGACCCCGGTTCCGCAAGCTACCCAAGGACCCCCCGCCAGCCAGGCGCACGTTGGTCAGCACGGAGGCCAGTTCTACAACCAACCTTACTACGCGCAGCAGTACTCGCAATTCGGGGGATATCCGTACAGCTACGGCGGTGGCGGCGGATTCGGTACGGGATACGGCGGCAAAGCTGGTGGCACCTATGGACAGCCGCAGCACTACCAACAACAGCAGCCCGGCTATGATCATAACTCGACCGCCGCTGCTCCTGGATACCCTCAGTCTTCTCTGCACCGTGGTGACTCTGGTGGCGCTGCTGGTCTTGGTGACTACACTCGCACCGGTGCCCAGCCTGGCGCCCAGCCCGGTCTCGGTGGCGCTGGCTTTGGAGGCGGCATCCACGACACTTTTGCTCGTGGTTCCTCGTATGGCACGCAGGCTGGACAGGCCTTCAACAGTGCCTCGACCCAGCCCGGCGGTACCTCTGATGATCTGAAGCCCTTCGGCGATGGCAAGACAGCCGGCCCAAGCCCCGCCATGGGTGCTGGTGCCCGGCCTGGCTCGGCCACCAACACGGGCCCCTCTCAGGGCGGGATCCCCCCTCCCCAGTCGCAGCAGGGCATGGGCTCGTATGGTGCTTTCAACACCCACTTGCCGGGCCACGGTCTACACGGCACGCAGTCTGGCTCTGCGGGCTATGGCATGGGCGCTGGTTCTGCGCAGGGTCAGCAAAACACGCCCTACTCGAGCTACAACGCTTTCGGCAGCGGTGGCAGCGGCTACTACAGCGGCCAGCAGCACCAGCAGCGCGGCTGGGGCAACAACTACGGCGGTGGTAACAATTACAACTAGCTGGAGAAGTTGGACCTCGCGTCGTCGTCTTCGGTCGCGGTAATTTGAGAATTTTCCACAATCTTTGCGTTGCAGACGAGTTGAAGCTGTCTATGAAATTCCGAGGGTTGGGACCGTTCAGCTTCTCACCCGGGATGAGGGAAACGGTGATTGACGGGAAATGGATGGCGAGACTTTGGTTTATGGGACTTGATATGACTTTTCCACTCCATGACGAAACTTCTTTCCATGGTCGTTTGTATGTGCTTGGGAGTCACATGCGGGTTCGTTTTCTTCTTTACGTTACCCTGGGCCAGGGAAGGCAAGGCAAAGGCAGGGCGGACTGAACCAAAAAAATTGCACTGGAAAAAGGAGTTCCTTGAGCGGCAAGGTCAGGTTGATCACGGCTTTTTATTCACTGAGAAGGTCACATGCAATTGAATCACCGTCGAGTCATTTGTGCTCTTTCAACACCACCGTGCCTATCATCTTCTTTGTAACTTGGGTGAATGTTGACTTGTTGATTACCAGATCCATCACAACCCAGGTGGCGTTGACACCATTGCCAGGCCCAGGTATTCTTGGACGGCTCGTCGTCTGTCCCACTTCGCCTCCTCGCCAAGGGCATCTCGATAACACTCTCGGCGGGCAGATACGGAATCTCGAGCGATAATCCTCTGTCATGGCAGTGCGTCACGAGTGACAGTTACGACGGTCCATTCGGTTATCAGCGTGTTTCTTGCGCCTGCGTGCATCGACGGCACGGATAATACAATGGTTCACCCGCCGCCTCTCAAGCTGCGAACGGACTCGCTCTGCCACACCTTAAGCCACGGACACCAGATAAATACTGCAGCATCTTTGGTCTGCTGGATTTGGCAATTTTCTGCCTGTCATGCCGTTTAACAAGCTGGCGGGTTTGAAAACGTTGTGACATGATTGTGTCCGATTTCCAAGCCCTGGAGTGCGTGGTCCTACGGAATGAGTTTCAAGCGTAGGTACTGTCGTATAGCCTATTCAAATTTCACAAGCTGGCTGGAAATCTGGGCGAAAGTTGCTCTCGCTCCGTATATGAGTTTTTGATCTACTTTTCCCTTCTAGTGTCAGCTGCAAGTCACGACCGTCCAGTCTCATGGATAGGGGAATAGCTCGCATAGACCGAGATGCTAATCTGTGCGCGCCGAAAGGTATCCCTGCAAAGACCGGAACTACCAGTCTTATGCTTGGATTTTGACTACTTTCCTTGCTGCTCGTCTTGCGCTGCGTGCTCCGACTGAACAAATGCAGTTTGCTCCCGATGGCTGGCAGGCATCCAGGTACCAGAGCCAACCTAGCCTCGATGGTGGATAGAAACGACCTCGGGACATCCAAAAGCTCTGGGCTGATTAAAGGAAGCGGATAGATTAGCCGCCGTGAACTATAATGAGCCTCAAAGACGTCCGTATGGAATTGACTCAAAGATGTTGGCATATTTCGCGAGGAAGAACGGGGCCCAGTGATCTCTAGCCACTACAAAGATGGCAGCTGAGCCGCCCAAGGCCGTGACTGCCATGAGTGTGTATTTGGGTCGCGGAGGCACCCGAAGCGATCGCATTATATCGAAGGGAAATATCACGTAGCCAGTATCAGTAATGACCGCGAAGGTGATGAAATAGTACGCAAGTATCGGCATGAGGCCGTCGCCAGCACATATGCCCAACTGCGAGTTCCAACAGGCAGCGAATGGTTTACACCCCGTAAAGAGAAAGATTATATCGGTGGCATAAATAGAAATAGAAGGGATAAACAATATCTACACCGTATATCGATGCTGTCGTTAAAATATCTACATAGAAGAGGGTAGAAACATCGGTACAAATTTTAATAAGTATAATCGAAAATAAATATATATATATATAGATTTAAGAATATAATAATCAAATGAAAATTATATTTAAAATTTCTATTAATTGCGGGAAATAAAAGATACAAGCGGATTTCTAAAAAATTATAATAATTTCACTTTTACTTATTAACCGATCGCTTCATTATTATAGCAATTTGCTTTAGTATGTCGCGTATTCCAATCGATAACGCAGTCCGTATCAAGCAAGTGGGGGCCCCACCTGCTTCTTTCGTTGATATGACTGCATCTTTGATATACCTACATCATCCCTGTGATCCTCTACTATGGTACGTCTCTAGGCAGCTAAAGGCTGATCCCGGTCACACCTTAATTCTGCCAGACATAAAGGTTCCTGTTGCCCGTTTTCAGTCCTCTGTCGCTTTGCACTCACATTTTCTGGCAATCGTTGCTGTACTTGATCGGTAGGGCAAACGGTTCTTTCCCATAATGTCAGCTTAAACTGTATGTCGCATTATTCCCGCAAGCCAACTGTCGCGTGTTGCTGTAGCTGACGAACTACTTAGACTAAGGCCTTCTGCCATACGTACCGAAAACGCTCTATCGTCACCGACCTGCCTCCGTTACCTTATGCCGAAACCACTGGAAGCGTCCTCTCAGGTCACCGCGGGACGACCTCTCGAGACCTAGCAACTTCTGCCAGACGCATGGAAACCCTCCATCGTCACCGCTCCATCGTCACCGCCATATCGCCAACCGACTGTCGCCGTTCACACCCGCCGTCGCCGGTACATGCTCCAGAACCTGTGAGCCCGTGTGAGTCACACCATCCAACCCCCATCCGTTGACGCCTGCGATCTTTGAAGGATCTAACACTTAGTTCCTAGGTGATGATGACCCCCATGGCCCACCTCCCCGAACACTTGGCAAATCCCTCTGTGACGACTTGATTCGGCGCTCAAGCTTTGACCAACGGCGCCAGCGCACTCGCAATCCTAACTGAACAGTACGATCACGGCGACGATCTCCTGTGGCCTCTACACCGGCTTTAGCGAGTACGGCCCTGTCGCTAGATCAGATGATGACCGCGGAATTACATTTTCAGTTCAAGGAGGAGCAACTCGGTGGCCAAGCATCCAAGACGATTGGTGTTTGTATTCCGAGTCTTTCGATATGGCAAGGAGTGCGAAACCGATGTGGGTGCCATTGCAGCGCTGGCGCCATCGTCGAGCGCCGAATCACCTATCGCCACGGTCGAGGAGAAGGAGCGCGAATCCGATGCGGCGCTGGCGGTATCCAGGGGACATCGGAGCTATTGAGTGTGACTCACTCATGCCTGATTTTGCTTGTCCTGGTCTTGTGGCGCCACAGGTCAATGTTTGAGCGCTTACTGGCCCATGCCCTGGCCCACGCCCTTGCAATGTCGGAAGTCTAAGAACTCAGCTGCTTCCATGATCCTCGTCCTGACCGATGAGGATCAGCGATGACACAGCTCGCATTCGCAACCTTTTCCGAAAGCAGAAGCACCGCGATCCATAAGCGCGTGAGGATCAGAAGTCCGCGCCCTGGGCCTTCCTGGTGACCTTCGCCCTCGCGATGCCATCAACTCAGCTGCCTTTGGCGCACCGTCGGACTTGCAACAAGGTCGCTCGCTACAGTCTACAAATCCGTCTACAAACCCGCCTACAAACCTACATCAATCACACATTACAAGATGCTTCAACTCGATTTTTACAACTACAATCCTACCACAGAGCGGTTCGACCGCCAGCCACCCGATGGCAATGTGCTCAAGGGCAATCTATACCCCGAAGCGAATCCTACTCAGCCCTTCTGGGACTTGACAAAAACCACCATTATCCACGACAACGATATGCCCCGGCCATACGACGGTCCACCGCCCAGCTACAATCCACTTTCATTCTGGCGCAATAAGGCTCATACTCTCTGGGCCAATTCAACACCGAATCAGGACAATGATGCTAATCCAACTTACAACGGCGGAACATATATTCCTATCACATTTACCAGGCTCCCGCAATACATATCCCCGAAAAGAAATCCTCAAAACATCCTCCCGAACTCTGCTATTCAGCCCGATTCGATAATATTGCACACAGAGCTATCCGACGTAAATAAGTTCCTTCTGCCGTATAACAATCCACCACCCGAAGGCCTCTTACGCACTATATATAATAGAAAGGTCCTTACTCTCTGGGTTAAATCAACTCCAGCTATAAATCCATTTAATGCCATATCAATTTTCGACGACGATAGCAAGATCTCGCTTTTAAATGAATTTATTTACTCTAAGAACTTCCCGTACTACGTATCTCCGAAAAATATACACCATATAACGCTAAAGCCTATTATTCAAGAAGACTCTATATTAATAGATAAAGATCTCTTTAGGCTAGGCGAGCTCCCAATTACTATTACCGATTTAACTTCGCTATTCGCTAAAGCTAAAGATAAATATTTTATAAACGAAGATAAATCCTTAGCATCCTTAACCTCGATATCAAATACAGACAACAAGCCTCTAAGCGAATAAGAAACTTTCAAGATTATTAATAAAGAGATTATATATAATATGAAACATTATATAATAGCCTAAAAGCCTATTTTAAAGCTAAAAAGCAATCTAGGCTATCTTAAAACGCTAATTTCTAAATAGAAAAAAAACACGAGCGCTGCTCCATCGCGCGTATAATCGCGGGGCCCGCGAAAAATACGCATTAAATTGCGGACAGGGCAATCAGACGAAAACGAGGTTCACAAACGTGGGCGAGGTCGGCCTCGAAAGTTTACTTGACAGACGCGTATCACCGACTACTACATCATAGTCAAAAATTGAGTTGATCTGGCTAATCCGCCCGCAATGATCATTCTGCATATAGCAGGCACTCCCGCTCAATATCTTTAGCTTCCTCCTTCCAAAAGTATATGATCAACGCCACAACATAACAGAGCCCTGCGTTTGTGCCTTGATATAGAAATAAAGCTGAGAAAAGTGAAGGCAGGAAGAGGTAGAGGGAGAAGCAATCCATCTTTGTGGGAGCCCGAAAAGGAGATTGAGGCTTTGTAAGTAAGGAATCGGCTCTATTAATTTATCGAAGTATATAGTCTATGCATTAAAAAATACCTTAGGATTAAAGAATCCTACCAAACCAGCCTAGAGTTGATCTATATAGCTTATAAACTTAGATATTATATACCTATAATAATTAATATTAAAAGATTATAAAGATCACCTAGGCAAACGGGTGATTTATATTCGGCTATACTTATTGTAATTAGCTTTATAACCTTTGCTCGCATCGCCTAAATTATTATAGAATATTGATTTTTTCTAAAGTATCCCAAAATCATATATCCCAAGCTTAGGTATTTAAAGATAAGGAAATAATAGGTGGATCTGTGTGATTTGTCGGCTTGCCATATTTTAATAGCTTGTGTATATCTTGCGATTTTCGATTCTTTGGAAATTGTCCTTTGTGGAAGGGTATATTTTGTCTGTTATCTGCTTAAAAAATTGTATTTAATATACTAAAGAAATATTCTTATATATTGCCCGAAGTTTGAGCCTGCTCCTCAAGGCTCTGAATCATGTGTGACTTGGCCGTTTGCACCAGATGTTCAAGGGGAAGAGCACTTGTGTGACCAGATCGCAGATGCTATAGAGAAATTGAATCGAATCGTGGGAGTCTTTGTTGTGACTGCCGTGTTCTTTTGCATGATATTAATGTCTTCTAATCTAATGATTTGCAATGTGTCTTCTATCACACCGCATCTGCATGCATGTGTGCATTTGCAAGCCCACTCTGACATGCAGATGTCCGCCAGTGCACATGTGGCACTTGTGATGCTCAAGTGAAGTCAGCACTGCAGTTTCCATTATTGACTACCCAGTAGATTGATTGATTGCCAAGGCAACTGCTCCACTTGAGCAGGGCCTGTTTCAGGCATAACTTATTGACCTGATGATGGTCTACTCGCAAGGGACAGTGACTGAATCCAGATGTTCCCGGCCTGTTTCCAGTGTGTTCTATATACGTTCAATATTCGTTCACTAGACACTTCATTCCGATCATGCGCTTGAACTTTGAGTGGATTTGAAGAAACAAGCTGAGGAGCCTTGGGACAAGCTGCTTGTTCAATGATCATCAGTAACTGAGGTCTTCGAATACAGAGCTGATGACAGCCATGGAGACCAAAGCCGTGCTCAACACAGTATTCAATGATTCTTACAAGGCATACAACCAATACCCCAGAAATCTATTACAACACCTGGAATTTGATCCAAATCTTTTAGTCTTATTTGAAACCAGACTTTCGAACCTCAAAGAGACATTATTCGAGTCACCCACAAAGTTCAAGATCCCTATCAGAGACATCAAACAAGACGGAAAGGTTTCCAAGGCCAACTTACTCGACATAAACCTCCTTAAAACTTGGCTGGTTACTGGAAATGTCCAGCCAGGGTTGGGCAGCACTTCACATAGTGACGATGGCTTGGGTTCTAATGCAACAGAAGATCCAAGGTGCCGTTTTATGTCAGTACCAGTTCCTGTCCATATGTACGGGCGTCTTTGGTAAATACTTTCTCATTGATTGCAGATTCTTGGTGACACCCAGCGCTGAGCGGCCTCTGGAATTGACCAAGGAGGGATTGCTTCGCATTCTATCCTATCATCAGGTGATGCCTACTTTCCTCGACTTCCTCTTTGCATATGGATCTCAATACAGGAAGAGAGAAGCCAGACTGAGTGGGTTCCGAATTCATTCAACTCTGTTTAGCAAAACGAATTCTGTGGATGGTCTAGGCCGCAGTGATAAACGCTTCCAAATGAGCTACAATATCAAATCCCTCATCCGATTCGACAGATCGAAAAGTCTGGAAGATGCACTTCGGCAAGTAGCTGTGCATCATCAATTTGATGCAAGAACTTGGAAGCAGGTGTGGATATTTGGTGATCCACATGCAGATTTGAAGAAAGCAACTCAACTCAAGTACAACGCAAAGTATGAGCCATACTTACAATTTGATGATGTCCAGAGAAGCTTCAGCTGCATGGTATCTTCAGGGGTCTAGGAAGGTTCTAGGGAAAGATGAAATAGGGCTGAAAGATTCACAGAAACTTGCTGTGAACATTGGGCAATTCTGGACTCAAAGCAGTAAATGAAAAGAAATTTCAGGGCAAACTTCGCAATGTTTCATACAGAGAAGTCGCAGTGAATGTATTATGCATGAAAACATTCACAAAAATTATAATTCAGTGTAAGAGTCCGGTTTCGCCGCCCTAAAAAATACTGGCAAACAATGCAGAAAAGAAAACAGAAAAAAAGCAGTCCCGGAAAAGAAAAATCAAAACAGGGCCCTCGCCTCAAGCTCGGCCACTATCGTCTCGCGCCTCTCTGACTGGAGGCGAAACTTGGCCCCGCCAAACAATGATTTCCATCATCTCCGCCCTCAATACAGCAGCTATTTGACCAGCTCATTATACTTCTCCGTGGCAAGGGGACCTTTAAGGAGCTGGACGCCAATGCGTAGGGATACTTATATAAGGTTGTCGAAATAACGCATCAGATCATCAACATCGACACGTCAAACAAGACTCAATCCTTCCCTCGATATAATAACGACACACCGATCACCAAAAAAGATTTAAAAAAAATAGCTAAAGATACGGTAACGAGATCGCTAGCGTATATACTAGCTATGGTGGATGCCGCCGTAGCTAGGTTTTTCGCCAAAATGCTTTAGCAACCTTTAAATATTTACGCGGCGGCGTTAAAAGCGCCGATCCCTTTACCTGGTTCGTAAGCATTAAAGATAATCCCCGAACGCCAAAAACGCTAACTCCGAATAAGAATCAAATACCAGCCTATAGAGCTAGCCCAAAGGTCTTACAAAGAAATTATCTTAACAATTAATAATAGAATACAAATAAAGCGACCCCGCCAATAATAGCGGTATCGAAGTTAAATAACGGGGACTTTATATTTACCTTCTTTAATATAAAAAACCGTAAAGCCTATACTCAAAATATCGAATAGCTTATTATAATAATATCGACGATATAAATTAACTTCCCTTCCTATACCATCTTTGCATATTCGATCCCCCGGAATTTTATAAAAAAACAATCTAAAACCGAATAAATTATAATCGTAATTAAAATAAATAATATTAAAATAAAAGCATTAAAACTAAAATGCTAGAAAGATATAGATATAGCTAAGGATATAAAGGCGATTATTGATTTATTAAAGGCCGCTAACGTTAAAAAACTATATAATTTCGGCTTTAACTAGGGATTACAAATCTTCTATTACGAACCTTTTATGTTCGAATTACGACTTTCGCAATACTTTAAATATTAAAAATAGGGCTATAAAGCGAAGTTCTATATAAAGGCTACGAAATATACAACATATATTAAGAACGCGTATAAAAAAAGAGAAAAAGCATGCTTTTATTATATAAATAAAGCAAAATAGAAATATATCAATTATAATAGCTATTATTCGTCTTTCGATAGACGGGCGTGCCCTATAGCGATATAATAAAGAGAATATGCTTTATTAGCGTATAGCCATAAAGCTCTTACCTTTAAAAATAAAAGCGAAACTTTAAAGTCGTATCTTATCCCTTTCTTTTATAATAACGGTCCCGATATATACTATATAACGACCGTAGTTATAAAAAAAAGGAAAATCCGAGATATTATAATTCATGGCGTAGGGCTAGTATAAATTGAGTAAGGCCCGCTTACGAACTTCTTGATAAAGCAACGGTCGAGCTTTTTAATGCCCTTAATATCCTCCGCCCCTTAATTAAACACCACCCCCAACCTTTCGAATATAATAAACAACCCAGAGAACCGATAATATTAAAAATGGTCATATAAAATCAAAGGAAGAATTTCAATACGATGGCTAAAATCCAATTTGCTAGGCCCTAATACAATATTATTACGACCTAGGAGATAAGCCTTAACAATACTACGTCAGCACTATTCTGCCCAGTTAATAGCCCGTATAAAATAATATAAATACCGGAAAGCCGAATAGCGATTTTCCTTTATAAAAAACATAATTTAAGGGATTGGACGATAAAATATAGAAAAGATTAGATAAACGTTATTATTCTATTTAAAAAATTTACGATAAATTTCGTCTCGATATATATTAAACTGCCAATATTCGGACGCCTATAGCAAAATGCTCTTTATAAATTGCGTAATAAAAGGAAGCTAAAAAGCGAAATAGTTTTGATAAAAAATATAAACCTATATTCGCTTATTTAAAATACCTAAAATAGATATTCTAAAAAGGTGGAAATTCTTTTAAACCTTAATGCTTTATAATAGTTATACTTTTTTACTCTTCGAAACGAATTTATACGTATAAATATACAAATAAAAAATAAACAAAAAAAGGATTTTATAATTAATTACATTTAAATATCGAAATCATTAATAATAAATTATATAAATACTTTACCGATATCGGGTCCGGACTATTATCTTTAAACCGCCGAAATTACGTTAAAAGGTCTTAAAGAATTTGATTCGATTATGATGGGCTATTATTAGAAGGAGTTAAATAAAGAACGCTTAATAAAAAGCCTAAATAAAATAATAAACCTTAAAGATCAGAGATATTATTGAAGCGGCCCGGATAGCAAAACGGAAATAAAAAGCTTATAAATCTCAATTATATTACGAAGAATTATAAATAGCGCTAAAAATAAAAAAAGAATAATTAATTTCGCTAAAGCAAAAATATAAAAGAACCTGATTTAAAGGATTTCGGTTTTTTAAAATAAATTAAAATAATTATAAGTTTTAGAAAGATAAGCGAAATTACAAAGCCATACCCCCCCGGACCTTTTACGAATTCCGGAGCTTAAGATATAGATAAATCTGGCTTATATATATACGGAAAAGATAAAAGCCCTAATAAGCTAATTCTTCTTATGCACTTTCTTAAAAGGTTTTTTAATAAACAAACCGTGGCATAATGATAATAGCGAATTCCCCGAAGGGTTATAGCAGGTTATTAAAAAGGATATTAGAGAAACGCTAAAAAAGACAAGCCCGTGGAAAACGCCGGGTATAAATAGGCTCCCAGCTAGCTACTTAAAAGCATGCCATGACCGCATTCACAAAACCTTAGCCGTCCTTATCTCTACGATATTAAAAAGAGGCTATTTCCCCAATTATTTCAAAAAAGGAAGAATCATTATCCTAAGGAAGCCAGGCAAGACAATGAACGAGATGCGGGAACCAGGCAGTTGGAGGCCCATTACCTTGCTCAGCCAATCTGACACGAACTGAACAGTCTGGACAGCATCGCCAGCATCGGTACGCTCAAGGGCAAAGAAAATGGGAAAACAAACCTCGCGCAACAACTTGCGCCCATTCCAACCACTCTCCAGACAACTGTTGGGTCCTTCACCCAGAGAACCGCCAAAATAGGAGCAGGTGGCGAGAAAACAACAAAAAGGTGGTTGAAGGAGGAATGAGGAAGAAGGAAGAATCCAATCTGGCGACAACTCTGAGGTCCGAAACAGGGATGGGTGAAGCGCCCAACCAATCAAGACCCCTGTTCAGAAAGCGCCAATATTCCTACTATACAGTTTGCGACCAATCAGAAACCAAGGATTTGCCGCACACTTACAACTCCATTCAACGACATGACATTCCTCGACCTGTCAACGGCGATACAGGCACCTCTTGCCACATATCTGGGGACTCCCTGAAGTTCATTTCCTGGGACAACATCCCCACTGACCAGCTTCCGCTCATTACTACGGGAGGAGGAGACGTCCGTCCCCTTGGAAGAGGATCTGTACTGTACAGGTGCCTCATCGGCGACGACGACATCATCGAGCTTCATATTCACAGCGTCTACTTCTGCCCCAGCTTCGAAAAAGATCTCATCAGTATCCCTCGGCTCTACCAACAAGGTCTTTCTCTCCGGCATCTCGATCTTGTCAATGAGGAAGGAGAAATCATCGCCAAGTTCAACGACAACTTCGACTTGATCCTCGCACCCAGCTCCTCTCGCAATCATTCCTACTCCTCCACTGAACTTGAAGAATACCGAGCCAAGGAACTGAAGGAACACAATCTCCTCCTCGTACAGGCACACCAGCGGTTCGGACATGTCGAGAAATCCTCTTGCCTTGCCAGCAGCGAAGCCACTACCGGCATCAACCTACCCAAGGATCCTCTCCTCACTGAACTCATCTGTCAAACCTGCGATTTCTGCAAGATTCAGAGATTCACTCCTCACGGAGGATTCTCAGCACCAAACAAGCCCGGAGATGTCCTACACTTCGATTCCTTTTCTATCGCCAACACCGGTGTGGGCCAAGAACAGTATGGAATCCTCATGACAGAAGGAAAATACTCTCTTCGGAGACTCGTCACATTCCATGACAAGACCGAAGGACCAAGGGTCACCCAGGGCCTGTACAGACATGCCAAGGAACAATGGGGAGCAAAGCCTCTACGAATTCATATGGACAACGGATCTGAGCTCCTAGGCTCTCAGGATGACGAATTCCGGAAACTTCTTAAGGATCACGCCGTCATACTCGAACTATCAACGCCCTACACACCAGAACAAAACGGGCTCGCAGAGAGGACGAACAGATTCATCATGGAAAAGGCGAGATGCTGGATGGAGGCCGCTCAGGCTTCTCAATCCCTCTGGCCCTATTACTATGAAGCAGCTGTTCACATCACCAACTTCACTGTCAACAGCAAAACCAAGGCCCTGAAGCTATCGCCATGGGAAGCTGCTATGAATGAATTGAAGCCCAATCGCAACCACAAGCCGGATCTGTCCAACGCATTCACACCCGGCACAAAAATCATTGCACACATACCGAAAGAACGTCGGCAACAAGGCGATAAACAGGGCCTGCGAGGTGAGGAAGGTATGCTGCTCAACTGGGTCACCGCTCGAAGGAGAATCCAAGCGCCGACCTACCGGAGCGGCGGAGCCCCAAGGCGCGTAGCCTACGATGCGCTGGCCATTAGCTGCTTAAGTGCTTAGGTAATCTAGCACAAAGAGGCAATTATAATGGTGAACATTGTTAAGGTATTTGTAAGTACTGTTAAGGGTAACGATAAAGGAACAAAGGTCTTAGATCGCGAGGTTTTAGAACGCGAAATCTGGAATACCGTATTCGAATTGTTAGGACCCAAATTATTATTGGATATTATAGCCGTTGTATCCGAGGGAGGAGTCGAGGTATTAGATAGCAACTTCGTAGCCGCGGAGTCCCTTATCTATGCGCTTAAAGGAGCAAATAACGAGCTCGTTATATTAATGGGCTTATTGGTAGGCGGAGTATCTAGCGGCAAATCAACGATATTGGATAATCCAGTCTATTTAGGGCTTAAGGTTATAAGCGGCAGGGTTATCGTTACGATAGAGATTATTGACTGTTCGATATTATTGATAGTATCAGGCGGCAAGGCTGCGGTACTAGAATTCGTCGACTGCTTACCGCTAGCTACATCGCGCGGCGGACCTATCTACGAATGTGTCACAGTAGTATCCGGTGGGAGAGCTTGACGGTGTTGTCGCCGGACCCCGACGCCACGCGGCCGCTGTCGGGCGAGAAGGCCACGGAAATGACCCAGTCGCTATGCCCCTCGAGGGTCGCCGTGCAGGCGCCGCTCGCTGTATCCCAGAGCTTGACGGTCTTGTCGTAGGACCCCGACGCCACGCGGCCGCTGTCGGGCGAGAAGGCCACGGAATGGACCGAGCCGCTATGCCCCTCGAGGGTCGCCGTGCAGGCGTTCCAGTTCTGTGCTGTCACCGGCTTCCTAGCTATCCAATCTGGCTCCTGTGACGGCTTGAGTAGGTGTGCCAACCCAACCTGCACGGTCCGGCAAAAGACCTAGAATAAACGAACCTCCAGTTCGTTCACTCGCACACCTATATAGCTGTACCGTCACAGCTCCTCGTTTCTGAACAGCTGTCGTGTCAAACTCTCGGTTGGACTGAAAATGAGTGCCGATGAATAAATTTGTAGAGGGGCAATCTCAATGATGCCTCTATAAAAAGCAAAGAACCGGTGGAAGTCCCGAGCCGAATAAAGAAATTGGGATCCCGGTATAATTCTCTGAACTCGTTAGTATTCGTTGCCATTTTATATTTCCTAATAACTAACCTTTAATAATTAACCAAGCTTAATCAATATATACGCGCCTTTTAAAATGCTCCTTAAAAGATCGAAAGCTTTAAATTAATATAGCAAATGTTTTCGCAGAAAAGAGTCGATTATATTTTTATTATAATATTTTTCAACCTCGCAAAGATATTCAACCTAATACGTATAGGCGTATCGAATCGGGGCGAATAGATCTGGGCTTAGGCGTTTGCGTTCGACTTCTTTAATGGAAATGCTAGGATACCCTAATTTATATATATTTCGTTAAAGGGTCTTTGATATAGCCTTTATTGACTTTAAAACGATAAAATGGTATAAATCTTTTTTTCCCGAAGGAGGAAAAGCGTTAAATTTCTTTTCTAATTAGAAAATCCTTCGCGGATTAGTAAATAAAAGAGATAATTATATCCCGCAATATCAAGAACGAGCTATAAAATCCTATAATCTCGGCGAAAGCTTTATAATTACTAAAAGCTTTAAGCGGAAGCTCTACCAAAGATGCTAATTCCTTTAATTTAATAGGTCGGTATACGGTATACGGTAGAAATAATAACTAAGATATTTTTATAAAACTAAATATCTTTTGAATCGCTAATATGCTTTATTATTTAATTATAAAGGCCATCTAACCTAAGAGGGAACATAGCCAATATATTTTTATTAACTTTCTAGCCTAAGATATTAGCCAGCTTTTGGCAGACTAATGTTATCTAAAAGAAGGTATTATCTATATTTTCTATAAGATATCGGTTGACCTCGTACCGTATATCGTCGTTATACTTATTATCCTCTGCCAATCTCTTTATTTTGATATTGATATATATTGCTATAGCTACGGAAACGGACTTTTCGTTTTATTTAAATAATAATAATGATTTCTCCGATATTTTGCCGAAAGCTTTCTCGATTTCGGGCTCATTACGATTAAACACTATCTATTTGATATTCGGGTATGCTGTTGATATATGGATAATGAATTTCAAAAGTTATGGCCGGTCCGTTAAATATTCGTCGAGCGTATTAATGATTAAGTAAGTTGTTTTTAGATTTAGATCGTGAAGAACGTTATTGAAGATTGTAGTTAGGGCGACCTAGGCATTCGCATCTTCGAAAAGCTATTTACCTCCTTTGTCGTATATCTCCCGAATATGAGAAATAAGCGATTCCTGTTGATCGACGAGCAAGTAGATAAGACCGCGTAGTATAGCAATAGCGTTGTTGATACGAGAGTCGGTGGCCTGGCAGAAGAAGTAGGATATGTTCGTAGCTGGCTCCAACTGATCAATGATCCCGCAGAGCAACATCGTCTTGCCTTTGCCGGGATCGTCTCTGACCCAGAGCAGCCGGCTTTGGTCTTCATCTCGCCACCGCTGGAAGTCATGATTCTCCAAGATCCACTTATACGAGTCTCGCCATAGGCCACCTTTTGTCTGCTCGATTCGTTGCTTGTCGTCACGAGGATCAGTGTTTCGCAGGTCTTTGAGGCACTCGTTGTCTTTACTAGTTCGGTCTTGCTCTAGAATCAGCGGAAGTCTTCGTAGCTTCAGGGCATGCAGATGTCACCGACCTGGGAGACCGTTGTAGTTGTTGGTCGTCGTAAAATTATTTCCGTTGTGAATACGACTGTTCCCTGTGGCAGAGGCATTTCCGACCATTAGCTGTGGCGTGTCGGAAGAGTTGCGATATCGTTTGGCGGGTGCGACAGTCCCGGCTCCAGTATCAGATATACTGGAGCCTTTCCGTCCACGTTCTCTAGTGCCAGAATTACTCATCACGACGGGCAGGCAGACGGACAGGAGCGGGGACGGCAACACGGGAATATAAAGAGCGATTGATGGATGCGACGATGCGCCATCACACGGCCGCAGCAATTGGTGATGCCCCTTGGTCGAGGCCTGGAGTAGGCTAGCGGTTTCAGTGGGTCAAGTCAGCGGCAGCGTTGGTATTGGACCGGATATAACGAAGATGAACACAGAAGTCCCATCAGAATTGCCTTATTATTTCAAGGCTGAGAGATGAGATTCGAGAGATCTTCGGTAAGATCACCTCGGCCAGCACTTTCGTGGCTGATCGGGAGAGGCCTTGGATCAAATTCGTCAGAAGTCCAGACCAGAAATAAGGTGACATGGAAGAGGAAAGTTGTCTGAGGGGAGCAAATGTAAAATCCGTTCAGAGGGGAATGGCTAAAAACCATCCGACGCCAACGTGACGACAGGACACCCCTCGGCTCAACACAATAAGGAGGTCGTGTGAAGAGCTTGGTTAGCGGATACGGTTGGATCGCTGGCCCGGCGTGGCAGCGATTCATGAGAACTAGCCGTTTGGCAACCGTTGAAGCAAGATACGGTCGGTTCATCGAGAACTGGAGAACTAGAACTTTCCTACGGGTCTGTATCGAATGCTCCAGCCAGAGACGGCGATAAGCAACGGGAAGCGGAAGCTGGGTTTTGCACCCTAGTAAATGTGGGCCGTAGCGAGGTATCGTAATTGAGGCACGACGTATTAATGGGTGTCGCCGGCAATTCGGTTCCTACTCGCATTGGGATATAAAGGTGTCGCCGCCGGGGTGCTTCCCATTCACATTAGGATTTG
Organism: Ophiognomonia clavigignenti-juglandacearum; assembly: GCA_003671545.1. Classification (NCBI taxonomy): domain Eukaryota; kingdom Fungi; phylum Ascomycota; class Sordariomycetes; order Diaporthales; family Gnomoniaceae; genus Ophiognomonia; species Ophiognomonia clavigignenti-juglandacearum. The sequence goes on along the minus strand of PYFS01002415.1, from coordinate 11,017 downwards.
ATACGTACGCAGAAGAGACGGTATTTCGGCTCGAAAGGACGGATGCGCGTATCGGTATATGAAATAGGATTGGTTTTGTGTGCAGTCTGATATATGCTTAAGGTGTAAACCTTCTGTTTATAATGTCCAGAAGAATGATGGACGTACGTTTGTAGGCGCTTGTCACGCCTCGCTTGTATATATTCAATATAGTATAAGGAATAGAAGGCTATCTCGCATCGCGAGCCAGTGCGGCAATCAATTAGTTCTCCTGGACTTTTATCAGGAGGACAACGGAATTTCGACTGGGGCAGCTCGCTACACAGCTATGCTGCCGCCGTATTCCGACTTTATGGCTTTCGAGCCTTCCCGAAACGCGCAGGCTGAGGCTTCGAGACGTTATCGGATTTTCTGGAACAGCCTACTTGAGGGATCACTTTTTGTATAAGTCTTGTCAAGGCTTGTAGAAAGTGGCTAGATAGTGCTTTTGTATTGGTGATTTTTGAGTACAGCAAAACAGTGTCGGGTTGTAGGATGCTTTCAGGCCAGGGGGACTGGCTGTCTTAGGAAAGCGTTACTACTGTAGATAGAGATCGTCATGGCTAGATAGCCCTCGCCATAGCCGAAAGGCTCCATGCGAGTAATGATACAAAAAAAAAAAAAAAAAAAAAAAAACGAGCTGGAGGCTTGCAACCTCAAGCCCCGAGAGGGTGAAGTCCTGTAACAATTACGGCAACGGCTACGGAGCACCTGAACCGGGGCGTGTCTAGAAGCGACGCTTAACCGGGGAATGTGACGGTACAGCTATATAGGTGTGCGAATAAACGAACTGGAGGTTCGTTTATTCTAGGTCTTTTGGTACCGTGGGGGTTGAGTTGGCACATCTACTCAAGCCGTCACAGAAATCGGGCTCGCGGCGTTATTTATGAGAACGACTATTGGGCAGGCTTACATTATAACCTTACGCGTTTAATAAAAATAAAATTCTGCAATCATTAATTCATAAAGGGCGCTAAGCCGAATCGAGCGTATATGCTCGGATATTAATATATATATATGCAATATTTAATATATCATTTATTGGAAACTTTATATAAAGCATAACCTCTAGAATTAAGAGAATCTTCGCGGTATTCTCGATTTCAAGCAAATTTTATCAACCTTGCCGATGTCACGGGATAGCAACCAGTCGCTATCTCATCACGCCAAAAGGTCTACGAAGTCATCCAACTAGGGTTAGCTGGCTTCACTGGTTGATAAAAACGTCTAGACTTTCTCATATAGCGAATTCGGGCTTGATAGGACCTACTGGAGAGACACTTTTACACTTCTCACAGATGGGCTCTCAGAAACAACGGTCTGCTATCGAGAACTTCATCCAAAAGCAAAAGCAAAATGGAAAGAAGATCGTCTCTTCGGTGTTCTTGGATTTACAGGGTTGTTTTGACAGAGTTACCCCGGCGGTACTCCTAAAAATACTCTTTGAATTAAAGATGCCACTCTCATTGCGTCGACTAGTGGCTAGTTTTCTGAGCCAGCGCAAAATCAGGCTGTACTTTGATGGTCTTCTGCTGGAGGCTAGAGACGTTACTGGAAGCCCGCAAGGCTCTCCTTTATCGCTAATTCTAAGTCAGATCTTTCTACGAGATTTGTACTTTCGGGCTGATTTTCGAAACGGCTTCTCTAGCTCCAGCTATTTGCAGTTATCTTATATAGATGATTATAGCGCTATTATGGCCTCGAATTCCGTCGCGAAGAATACCAAGATGCTACGGGCCATTATAGAAGACCTATTCTCACAGGCCAAGGAAAAAGGCATGCCTTTCAATCCTTCGAAGACGGAGCTCATCCACTTCATTACCTCTCGCAAGTCAAGCTCCGAGAATGGGATTCTAATACTTCCAGACGGCATGCGAGTGGAGCCAAAATAGATAATCAGATACCTGGGCGTTTGGTTTGATTCGGCTATACGGTTCAACACGCACGTTGAAAAACGGTTGAATTCAGCTATAACAGTATTTCAAGGCCTTTCTCGTTTGAGGAACGCTAGGTAGGGGCTCTTATTTAAAGGATTTCGAAATCTTTACCTCGTGTATATCACTATTATAGCTAATTATAGTGTTCCGGTATGGTAGAAAGGTATAGGCTAAACGATAGCCTTGATTGCAAAATTCCAAAGGTTTTAGAACCTTTTTATTAAAAAGCTATTAGGAGCTTTTTCAAAATCTCTATCGAGGGCTTTAGAACTAGAGTCTGGCATAATGCCACCCGAGATTCGGTTTAAATATATCCTTCGTCGTTATAATGCGCATTTCTTTAAATTTTTAAATACCACCCTATTTAAATAAAGGTTTCCAAAATGCTTAGAGACGAAAATAAAATAATAAATAATTTCGAACCGAATACGATTTTGTTAAAGATCATTGCTCGTTTACGAATAATGGTCTTAGCCTGGATAATCGAGAAACCGGTAATAGATTAGGAAGCTTTTTGGAATATACTAATTTAAACGGAGGTGGTTATAATAAAGGTAGATAAAAAGAAAGCTAAAATAGCTTATCTGGTATTAATATAAGAATTAGATTATATTTCTATTTGGTATTTTATATAGACGGCTTTTAAGGTATACCCTTAAGCTAAAAGGATAAAACGAATTTTATTATAATCGTCCAAATTTATAAAACAAAACCGAAAGTAATTAAAGATTAGAATTTAAAGGCATTTATCGAAATAGCAGATATTAAGCTTTTTGTTATTTAGCAGGCTTTATAAGTTATAATCGATATTATACCCTATATAAAGAAATTATTTATTTTCTTTAATAATTAAGCAGCTATTTAAAAATTAAATAGATAAAATCTTTTAACCGTTAAAGCTAGAATATTAGCTATTAAGCTAATAGAATAAGGCTATAAAATCACTATTTCGTAATGCCTTAATTATATTAATATTTTTAGTAACGAATTAGCCGATAAATTTACGAAGAAGGCGCTTTTAAATTCTTTTATTAATAGTTGGATCTTATTATCATATATTAAGCGTATAATTAAGTTAATTATATTGGATCTATAGAGAATATAATAGGAATTATAGGTTAATATAGATTATATCGGGCTAAGAAAGCTATATCGCCAAATTAGTTATTATTTTTTATGGTTTTATATAAAAGTTAATTTTGATTTCTAATCAAAATAGCTTATTTATATTTAATTTAAAATAGGTGTAGGGTTTTTTAAAAGGTATTTATATTGGATTAGCAAATCTGATATAATAATATGCTTTTGTAGGAGCGGTGTTTAAAAGACTTTATTATATATTATTATGTAATATGCTCGTTATTGGGCTTTGAGGTTAGATTTTTTGTATAGAAAGGTTTAGCTTTTTAACGTAATTTTTTTTTATATATAAAGGTTGGGAAAAAAGCGTTATTGGAATTTTTTTAAATAAGCTAATTTAATAGGTTATTAGGTATATGAGCTTTTTATAAGGTTTTTTAGGTTGGCAAGGTAGTGCGGTTGTATTTGTGATTTGTAAGTATACGGTAATTTTGGGTTATAGGATGCTTTTAGGCTAGGGGTATTGGTTGTTTTAAGGAAAGCATTACTTTTGTAGATAGAGTTAGATCTGGCTAGATAGGCTTCGCTATAGCCGAAAGGCTCTATGCGAGTAATGAAAAAAAAAAAAAAAAAAAAAAAAAAAGGCAAAGAAATGAACTAATGAGCACATACGACCATAATGTATTCTATTGTTATGGAACTTGTTTACTTGTTCTCTTGTCTTCCATTTTCTGTTTTCTGATTTCTATTTTCCCGAGCGTTCTGTTCTCCGTTCGCCTTCCTCTTGCTGTGCCACTTGTGTATATACGTACGGTAGGTGCGATTCTATCTAAGCCAAGATCTAGGTAGGAAGCAAAGTCAAGGTAATCTGGAGGTCGACGATTGTCGGCCCCTGTACGTCGCCCCCTGTCGTGCACGGATCACTTGGCGTGACGTGCCAATTCGCTGGACCACCACTGCGTGCCACCTGGTGTTAGAGTGTATGTGTCTTGAATTTGTGCGAAGATGATGGTGTTGATTGTGGTGTGGTGGACAAGTAACAAACCGTCTGCATGGAGCTCGATGGAAAAGGTGGACGAGGTTGGGTGTCACAATAGACCTGGCCTGGACGTAGGAGGGTTGGCTGAGACGCCAACCAGGCTGCACATATCGTCCTGTACTATATTTAGCAGCAGCATTTGCGGCCTGCTGGGCAGAGAATGAGCGGTCATCCAAAAGCTCAGGTCTCCCAGGATCCTGCAGCTACTATATGCCAATAAGATCGCCTTTCTTATCACCCAAGACGCGGGGAAGCTGCAGCTTTGGTGTACACTGTAGTAATTGCTATATGAATACGGGAAATGTGGCAAAGGCGTGAGTGGTCCGCAGTACCCAACCTGCAGCGCTGGTAAGGCTTCCGTTCATCACCTCTATCTTATGTCAAGGCTGGGCATCCCAGACGTGATATCCCCCATCTCATCCCGCCCATTTACTCTACCGTTTCCTATTCCCCAGAAATCAGAACGCCCTTTTCCCATTCCCCAGAAAGAGGCCCAATCTGTGACTCAGCGAAGCTTTTCTAGGCATGTATCAAACGACCAATAACCGAGCGATATTCATGATAGGCACCTAAATACCAACTAGGGTCAACTTAAGCCTGTATCTAATCACTTCAGCAGCAATGGAGGGGAATAGTTTTCATTCATCAGTTGGGCGGGTAAACGCCCCTGGCACCGGAAGAAGACTTTATATGTGCTACGCGCTGCTGAGAGTGCCCGTTTGAACGCTATATGCTGTTCAGGGCTCCGAGCGCCGTACGTACGCCTATAAAAGCTATTCTAATAATAAAAGCCCGTCGTATATAGCGCCGCCCTTATAATCCCGAGCGGAGACGAAATGGGTAATGCATAACGGAAAAGATAGTTAAATAGCTTGCTAAAGGCGGGGGCGGATAGATATAGCTTGCCTTATGACGAATTGCTAATATATTATATATAATCGATCCGGGCTAAATAGGTAATAGCGGTCTACCGCCTTGCTCGACCATTATTCTAAGGTTTATATATTTTCGCGTATAACCCCGTTATTCGCTATATATTATGCCACGCTTTATTTAAAGCTATAACCCGTAAAAGCGTAGCTTATAATACCTAATTGTTGTAAACGTATATAAAAGGCTGTACGTACGTTAGTTTTATTAAATTTCTTGCCCCGGAATTTGAATAAACTCTTTATAAGGCCGATGCCGGTCTCGAAAAGCTGATTTAAATGCAGCAGTACGTAAATGCTATCGCTAAAAGGAGTAAATATGATCTCGATTTTTTTATTTGTATAATCGGTTTTGCTATACGGTAATAGCAATTTCGTATAATCACCCGTTAGTGATATTATCAAACAGCGGCCTATCAACTAAATAGAACGACGGGAATAATCATCGAGCCTATCGTTTTTTATAATTTTACCGAAATATATTATACCACTTTACGCGTATATGTATATGGCGTTTAAATTGAATATATCGTCGGGATATTCGTCGGCTATAGCCTCCGGGCTAAGAATCGTAGCTATTGTGGGCAAGTCTATCGGGTATTTCCGCTTTAGTAGCTTTCGGGGGAAAAGGTTGGTAGCGGCGTCGATTAAACCGTATAAATAAAGATTAGAAAATATTTCGACCCCGAAATTCATATCGATATAGAAATAACCTACGCCTTCCGAAACCACGATTTCAACGATTTAAATTCTATCTTTAACGACGATTATCGAAACCAACAGTGGGAAGACGGATATTTTCTACCGATTAATTAGAAGTTTTTAAGAATATTAATTCTTTTTCTTCTACTTCTTTTTTATTTAAAAAAGAAATTCTCTTTCTTTTCTTTTTATAAGAAAAGACATTCAATGAGTCACCTTGAACGGAATTTTTACGACGAAGCCTTTCAAACTTTCGATATTATCGAAAACTGGATCCAAAATCAAGGATTCGGAAAAATAACCAACGGTTTCTCTACTAGAGATTCGGATTACATTAAATCCGAATTCGCCGAAATAATCGAATTATTTATCCGAAATACAAGTCTCGTTAACGGCGAATATTATACAACTTGGGACCAGTTCTACGATTTCTGTTCTTATATTCGAACTTCGTTGAAAATCCCTATTTGTAGCACTATTTACGATTTTGTCGACGGTTATATAAGCGACTGTCCTATTATCGTTGAAGAGTATTGGGATTTTTATATCGGTCACCGGCTTTTCTTTAACGTTGATCAGAGGATTTTTGAACTTAATAATCCTTTTTTGGATTAAACGTTTACGAATTTTTTAAGAAATAAAAAGTAATCTTTTAAGATTCTTTTATTTACTGGCCTTCGAAATTACCAGATTATCGATTTAAGCCCAGTGCTATTTCAATATACGATCCGTTCTAGGACGATATTGGATAGTATTTATAAATAACCCTATATTATATACGATCCGTTCCAGGACGATATTTATAAGGGATTTATTTATTAATAGACGATCTTTCTAGACGCTATTAATTATTATTATTATCACGATCCTCGGACGGATAATAACAATATAACACAATTTACAAAAGAATTTTATAAACGATCCGTTTTATTCTTTTATTTTATTCAAAATGTCTTTGGATAAAATCAACCTTTATAAACTTAAAGGCACGGAAAATAAGCTTATTTGGGATATTCGAACTCAGGCCGTTTTAACCGAAAAGGGTTACGCTAAAGCCCTTCAAAACGAAAACGACGAATTAAACGATATCGAAAACAGTGTGGAAATAGATATTTCCTCTGTTAATAGCGACGACTTTGAAGATATCGAGGTAAATAATATTCCTATTTCAAATAATAGAAATATTACTAATAATCAAACTACAGATGATTTAAAGAATACTTTGAATAATTCTTTGAATAATTCTTTGAATAATTCTTTGAATAATTCTTTGAATAATTCTTTTAAGAATACTAGTTTGATTAGCACAGTCTTTACCTCTATTGATTATAATAAAATACAAATTTCAAAAACAGATCGTTTGAATAAATTCGTCTTGGATAGTGCTGCAAATATCTATTCAGTCTGTAATAATGAATTTTTAATTCATTATAAAACAGTTAATGAAACAGTTAACTGGGGCAAAGCTTCTAAAATCTCTATTAAAGGAAAAGGAGATTTACTCCTTAAATTCAACAGTTCTAATAGAACTAAATTTATAAAGGATGTTTATTTTATTCCTGAATTAGGAGTTAATTTACTATCAGTTAGTAAATTAGCAAAATCGGGAATCGATTCTTATTTAACTAAGAATGAAGCTATTCTATTACAAAATAATTCTGTTATTCAAACAGGTTCTATTGAAAACGGAATATATACTTTATCTATTCAAGTTAAAGCCTTGAAACATTCAACTAATAATAATAAATCTATTATTAATACGTTGAATAATAAAAAGGCTAAGAAAAGCACTGCTTTTATTAGTAATTTAAATAATATTATAAGCCAAACTCATAGACGCCTAGGGCATCTAAGTTTAATTCCTTTAATTCATTATTTAAATGCTAATAATATTAAATATACAAAAGCAGACGTTAATGAATTCAAAAAGTTTCCTTGTCAAATTTGTTTAAAAGCAAATTTAACGAATAAGATTAATAAGAAATCTATTAATCCAAGGAAATTTGAAATAAATGAAAGAATTCATTGCGATTTAGGTGGCCCTATTACTCCTATTAATAATACTCGTCATAAGTATTATATAACGTTTCTAGACGAAAAATCTAAGTTTTTAAGACTTAATTTACTTAAAAATAAATCTGATTCTTTGGAAGCCTTTGAAACTTTAGTTAATAGAGTTAATAATAATTCTAGTAAAACTAGAATTAAGGAATTCTTTTCAGATAATGGAGGAGAGTTTATTAATAATGATTTCGATTATTTCTTGAATAAGAAAGGAATTATTAAAAACAACACTCCTACCTATACAAAAGAACCTAACGGTTTAATTGAAAGAATTAATAGAACTTTATTTAATAAAGTTAGGCCTATGCTTTATACTGCAAATCTACCCTTAGAATTTTGGGGAGAAGCTTTATTAGCCGCAGTATATCTATATAATAGAACACCCCATTCATCTTTAAATAATAAAACTCCTTACGAGGTTTATTATAAAGCTAAACCTATTAAACATACTGGTTTAAAGACGTGGGGTTCTATAGTCTGGTATAAGAATAAATCTTATACTAAAAAACTTGATCCAAAAGCTAAAATTTCTATTCTCTTAAATTATGGGAATGAAAATAATCTAATAAAAGTATTAGATTTAGAAACTAAAAAGACTTTATGGACAAGAGACTATAAAATATTGGAAGATCATTTTATTAACTCTAATAAAGACAGAGATTATTCTTTATTAGTAGATCCAATAAATGAATCTTATATTAATACCGAGTTAATTGAACTCGATATTAATAGTAACGTTAATAAAGACGTTATTAATAAAACGAATATAGAAGTCGTTTTACCTCGAATTAACAAAGACTTATATTCTAATTATAAGGCAATTCGAGAAGATTCTTCAGATCCTTTAGCTTTAATAAGTATTAAAGATTCGACTCTTTATACTTATAAATTTAAATTCAATACCGATTTAAAATTTATTTTATCTATTAATATAGATAAAGAACCGACTACTTTAAAACAAGCTAAAGAGAGTGAAGAATGGCCCTATTGGTTACTTTCGATGCAAGCGGAAGATAACATAATAAGGAGCCGAAATACTTATAATTTAATCGATTTACCCGCTAATCGAATAGCTTTAAACGGCAGATGGGTTTTTAAGAAAAAACCGATTAATAATAAGTATATTAATCCAAATTGGATAACGAATAAAGAAAAGACTATTCGTTATAAAGCACGATGGGTTATTCAAGGTTTCAACCAAATACTAGGAGTCGATTATATCGATACTTTTTCAACTACTTGCCGTACTGAAACCTGACATATATTATTAATATTGGCAATAAATAAAGGATTCTTTATATTCCAATATGATATTATAAACGCGTTTTTATATGCCGATATAGATGCAGAAATCTATATGAATTTACCAACTGGTTTATACAATGAATTAAAACCTAGTATCGTTGGAAAATTAAATAAAGCCTTATACGGTTTAAAACAATCCCCACGGCTATGGAATAAATTTCTATCGAAAATTCTATTGGAATTAGGTTTTATTATATGCCCTTATGATGAAGGGATATATATAAATAAAACCCTACAAATTATATTAATTTGTTATGTTGACGATATGATTATTATTAGTCAAAGTGAACAGAATCTATTGAAACTAGAGAAGGATTTACTTAAATCTATTAAATTCGATAAAATCGGAATTCCCTCTACGTTTCTCGGCAACGAAATACAAATAGATTTTAAAAATAAACGATTAACCATTAATCAAACTAGTTATACAGAAAAAATACTGGATAGGTTTTTTAATAATCTCTTTAATAAAAACCCAGTATTAATTCCTGGCCAACCTGGAATTAAATTATCTAAAAACAAAGAAAAGGCGACTAAAGAAGAAGTTAAACTATATCAAAAGATAATAGGTTCTTTATTGTTTCTTTGTTTAAAAACTAGGCCTGATATAACCTTTCAAGTTATATACTGTTCACGTTTTATGACAAATCCGTCTAAAGAACACTTTACCGCCGTTTATTATATATCAAAATACCTAATTAGATTACCTAATCTAGGTTTAATATATAATTGTAAAGGAGATAACTTTGTTATTAAAGGATTTGTAGATGCCGATTGGGCTAACGATATTGATAATCGTTATTCAACTACTGGATATATATTTTCTTTAACTAATATTATTAATAATAATATTAGTGCTAATAATATTATTAGCTGGTTAAGCCAATTACAGAAAATAGTAGCATTAAGCACTTGCGAAGCTGAATATATAGCTTTAAAAGAAGCTGTTCGAGAAGCGTTATATTTAAATAATTTACTTAATTATTTTAATATCTCTTTGAAATTGGGATTTCATATACCTACTCCTATTATCTTTATTGATAATAGTAGTGCTATTAAATTAGCAGAAAATCCGGAATTTCATAAACGATCAAAGCATATTGATATTATTTATCATTTCTCTCGCCAAATGCTCGCCAAAGGAAAAGTGAAGATTTTATATACTCCTACAAAGGAAAATCTAGCTGATTTTTTAACTAAAAATCTTCCTAATCCACAGTTGAAATATTTGATTAAACAATCAAATATTTCAAACAATCCAGAAAGCCCTGGTAATTATAGATAATTACTATACACCTTTTTTCGAATTTAAGTTCTTTAATTCGTTTTTATTTTTTTATTTTTTTTAACTTTTGGGAATCCAAAACGTTTAATAATAATAATTATTATTATTATTGACTATATAAGTCAGCTCCGAGAAATACTTCCAGTGGATGGAAGGTAATATGGTTGAATGGTATAAGAGTGGGTTCTTATCCGACCCTCTGCAACTACAGAGAGGTCGAATGTTCAACCGGGTTTCTCCACTTTGTTTTTGGCATTTCATTTTTGAGTTTTTCTTTCGAAAAACCGTGAATAATCAGTTTTTTCTTAAATTATTTTAATTCTTTTTTGCTTATTATTTACTTTTTATTTTCCCTATTTATAGGTTTTTATTTTACTATTTTTCTTTTTTTTAAATACGTATAATCCTTTTTCGTTATAGAAACGGATTATCGGGGGGTATTAGATTCAGATTCACCTAATCTATTTTACTATTTTATTCTATAATTATAAATAGTTTCTATTTATAATTAATACGTTTAAATACGTATAATTTCCTATATTTCAAAACTTCAAAAACGAAACAATTCTATTAGTATATCTTTTACTAGTATTATTATTCCGTTTCTTTATTCGTCTGAACATCAAATCGTCGGATATTTGCATAACGCTTTAATAGC